>OX369256.1:9610955-10132122 GCA_947284805.1 Coleophora flavipennella
AGCTCGACTGGACGTGTTAGCGTGCTGTGAGCCCCATGTGGGGTGCCTAATGATATAGTGACCCTGACGCTGCAGGAATTCATTTATTTTATTTATTACTGAACACACTTAACGGATAGAGCCGCTACCTCCTGTCCGGGAGGTCGTGGTTCGAATCCTGCCACATACCAATGTGTTTTCGAATTTCGATTTCATATGATATATATTTACGGTGAAGGACAACATCGTGAGGAAACCTGTACACACCTACGAAGAAACTCGAAGGTTGTGTGTGAAGTCGACCAAGCCGCACTGGGCCCATGGATGGTTCATGGTTGTACCAGAGAGCGCGAGATAAGCCTACAGGCCGCGCTCGTCAGTCGGTTGTCAACTCGTGCAGAAAGCGGAGCGATTATCGAGCGAGCGAGTGCGCTAGCTGAAACATGTGCATCGTGCGGTCTCACAACCCTGCCGGTTGATCAGTTGCGACAACACTAGACCGGCCAGCGCAAAATAATCTCTCACGCGCATTGATTCGGTTCATTCTTGCGTAAAAGCGCGATTGTTATCTGTATATGTATAGGCATATTGAAGTAAAACTGGAGGCACTAAGCTCGGTTGCGAACTAGATTGTTCTTTATTACCGCGTAGCGAGAGTTGCTATTTATTTAAAGCGTCATTGCGAGTACTTCATCTGTACTTGTACTATTATTATCATCTGTGATGTGGACTCTGTGGACTCTGTTATGTTTTTGTTAATGCTAGTCACACTATGATCGACTTTCAATTGTAAGTGATCTTAGAACAAGAAAGATACTTTAGTTGATTTTGTGGAGGGGTGTGGCTCAAAAAGCGCTACACGGATGTCAATGGGGATGCGTATGCGCAACTGTGGACGTCTTTCGGCTGATAGACTTCACACCTTGGCATGATGATGTGAAGGTATACCAATAAGGAAGATTTACCTACATATTCAATTGTTTGAAGTTTTGAACTTACCATTTTTGACATTGTAGGCATCCAGCTTCTGGAAGTGAAAAATAAATCACAGAATGAAGAAGATCATGTCTATATGTCGTTGGATAATCATAAAAATGGGATTATCGCAATTATCGTAGGACGATGGCAAAGGACTGGATATTTTGATTGTAAGACAGATTTTCGCAATGATCCACTATTTTCTGATTGGCTGGTATGAACTGTGTGCACTGACGGATGTGCTGATTGGCTAACTGTAGCTGTAACTCCTTCGTCACACGAAATGAAAAGTAGTAAACTTTACGCAAGGAAAGTGAAATTTTTCTCATCAACATTGTGACACAAGTTAAAGAAAATAAGCCATAAAATTTAATATTATTATATTTTTCACATTTTTCCGGTTCGATTCCTGGTTAAGGCAATATTTATTAACCTTTGAACGTTTAACCGGTTTGCATTTTCTTTCCAAGGCACATTTTTTTAAACTAAAAATTTGAGTGCGTTTGACTGCAACTCACCTGATGGTAAGTAATGATGCAGTCGAGGATGGTACACGCAAACACAAACAAAAAAAACATAGCGTAACGATACCTGTATACCATAAAGTTTACGTTAGGTTAGTACCTACTCGAAAAATCGATTACCTGACACAGTTATCCAGGGTCGAAGGTTATTTTTTTCAAGTGAAATGAAGTTTTATTAAGACTAAGATGAAGTTTTTTTAAGAAGATATCCGATAAACCTACAAATCTACAAATAAACTAAATTAACCTGGTCAGGACTTTCTGAGAATACAGAATAAACCAAAATACGCGTGCGGCGATAAAAGTGAGGCAGCTTATGCTTGTATGAAACTACTCTAACCGAGTTGTCTGGAAGAAATCGCTTTGAGCGATAAGACCGGCCAAATTGTACCGCTATAGCACGCTTATTAGATTTGGTTTTAAGTTGTGTTTTTCTTTAACTTTTTAGGTTATAGTTTCTAAGTTTTACATTGTGTTTATTTTTAATTTTTGGGTACAATAAAGAGTATACTTATTTATTTATCTTATCTCTAACTTGTGTAGTTGTATTTCTATATCCTGCATGCAGGTGATTTGTTTTTGTGAGTAAACAAGCAATGGTTCTTTCTTACTTACTTAACTCAAGAAGTTTTAAAATCCGATCTAAAATAGCAATATTACAATCAAGGAAAGGAGGGTAGGGTAGGCGCAGAGATTTCGGCTCATTGTACGCGTATTCTGGATTGTTCTGTATTCTCAGGTTTAACCTTATATTGTGAAACCGGATATTTGTCAACCACCTCCGTAGCTCAGGGGCAAAGTTCACTGGCTTTACACAGGAGGTCGCAGGTTCGATTCCCGGCGGGGTCAATTGTAAGACTCGGTTTGGTTGGTGGTAGGTCATTTTCTAAGCCCGCCTGGCTAGCTACCACCATCTTATCTAAGTCTTGCCGCCAAATATCAATGTTGATATCATTGGTGTGTTCCGGCATGAAGATAAGATAGCCAGTTCTCCATTGCGTTGGGGAATCTTGGTAAGCCCGCTTCCATCTTGGGCAACATCGTCACTTACCACCAGGTGAGATGTTGTCAAGGATTTACCAATTGTAATTTAAAAAAAAATGTCTTTAGTAATGGACTCTAAAAGCGTCGGTGGCTCAACCGGTAACGACTCCATCCTCCTAACCAGAGGTCTCGGGTTCAAATCCGGACGGCCAATGTACCAATGAGTTTTTCGAAACTTACGTACGTATATTTACCGATATCTTTAACGGTGAAGGAAAAAATCGTGAGGAAACCTGCACATCTGATTCCAGATGTGTAATATTATGTAGGTCGCGTTGCACACGTCCGTAGGTGTAAATCTAAAAAATGCCCTACACGTGACCGCGGGTGATGCTAAGTGCAACACCAGGCAACCGCCGTCAATCCCTTGGATGGCACGGTTAATTGTGCTACACGATAAGAGAGAGAGAGAGAGTAATCGACTGTACGAGTATGAACAAGTAGGTGAACAAGTAGATTACTTACGGGTCCTCGTCCGAGCTACTGTCCGAGTCGGAGCTGTCGCCATCCTTGTCGACTGATGGGTAAGCTGAAAATTAATTAAAGTTTAAGATAGATAATAGATATCTGCCGCCGTCGCCGCTACCGCGAGTACTTTAACTGCTATGCTCTATTTTATTTGACGCCCTAGTGATACGTATGTTCGGGATTAAAATTAAGTTTAATTGAAAAATTGGTTGATGATCACTTAAACATTAATCAGTAAGACGAATGGGTAAGCTAAGTTAAAAAAGCTTTTTTTCATACCACCATCTTGGGAACTGTATTTTTGCTCTTCGATATCTGAGTGCAAAAGCCGTTTTTATTCGCTAGAGGATAAAGTAAATATCTGAGTGCAAAAGCCGTTTTTATTCGCTAGAGGTGAAAAGTAAATTGAATTTAGAACATCGTGAATTCAAAACATTATTATACCTATTTACTTCTACCTCCGTAGTGCCGAATTTATCATACAACCTTTTTTAATTTGTTAAAAACTCAGACTTCAGACTCAGACCTTCTTGGTGTACTTTTTTTTTTAATTTGCTTTGCGCGCGCCATTTTCTTTTCACGTCATATTGTTAAAACCTTAGGTTAAAACAAGAAACTTGAAAACAAGTGAAAAACTTAAAATGAGTGATTATAGTAATTTCCTCGCTGAGGTGGAATAAAAAGTTACGTGTTGCACTCGAGTGCCAATATTTTTCACCAAATTCAAATTCAAATTTCATTTATTTGTGATTGATTATATGTTACAATAGATGTTAAGTTAAATATGTCCTATTATATAATCTGTCATTTGACGTACAAATTAAAAATAATAATAAAAACATAATCAATGAAGTCCTCAAAATTAAAATTAATATTACTTAACTGAATTTTCACAATATTATTTAACTAACCTCACCTCGTGCTCTTTTGATTCCCTAGCTAACGCTCAGTTTTCTAATAGACTCCTTCGCTTGCTCGGTCATCAAAATTGAGCACGCGGTTAAGAAGCAACTTTGCACTCTTGTATAACAAATAACTATTATTTGATATGTAAATCATGATTTGCGAACTTATATACCAAAAACATTGCTGTGTGACTGAGTGTTACACAAATAAAGTAGCGGCTGGAACCTAATTATCACAGAAGTAAGTAAGTTTCGAAACAGGAAGATTTATTTCAATGTTAATTGTTAATGTTATCTATGTAACTCTTACTAATATTATAAATGTGAAAATGTGTCTGTTTGTTTGTTACCTTTTCACGCTTCAACACCTTAACCAATCTTGATGAAATTTGGCATACAGGTAGCCTGTGTCACTGGGAAGGACTTTTTATCCCGTAAAAATAGCATTGTCCGATGCAGTTCCTGAGGGAACTGAAAAAATACTCTTTTTTGGTTAATTTCTCTAACATCGCAACGGACCAATGGCTTGCTGTGATTTTTTGAACAGATATGGTTGAGGGGGTGGGATATGACATAATTTACTAATTAGAATATCTCGCCATAGTTCCCGAGGGATCTGGAGAAAACTCATTTCCACGCTCGCGCACGTCAGCGTCTTTAAAACGGAGCGACGGATTGAAGTGATTTTTGTATAGAATTGGTTGAGAGGATGGGGAGTGACATAGGCTGCTAATCAGAATAGCCCGATATAGTTCTTAAGGGATCTGGATAAAACTCTTGTCCACGCTCGCAAGCCACTTGCGGCTCGCGCACCACTCACCCTCGAAGACAGTCATAAAAACGATGTCCACGAGGGCAAAGCCGCGGGCAAAAGCAAGTCACTGAATAAAAAAAAAGATGTTTAAGATTATTGCTCGAAAATTCTTAACTATAAAGACGTCGATACGAAGGGTCACCGTGTACCGCGCACACGGCGGGTTAGACTAGACTACCTACTGAATTAAGGGGAGGTTAACGATATCATTGTTAAGCCCAGGCTGAAGTCGAGTCGTTCCGGACTCCATGTAAGTAACTAGGAAATCTCCGGCAAGTACATGATCAAACTGTATAAAAAATCTATTTACCAGTGCAGAATGCTAATGCTGCAATCAGAAGAAATAAACTGAGTTTCGACATTTTGTTTTGAAAACACAAATCGCACTTGTGAACTTATTTACGTAAAAGAACTGACGACACTGACACGTGAGCTAAGTTACCTGTAGGTTCGGAAAAGAGCTCAAGATATTTTTAAAAAGAAGATGTAGCTTAAATCGTGTCAAAGAATCGAATGTAGAGTGGCCGAAGTACGCACTGCTTTTATTGGCGAAAAGTCTCTTTGTATGATATTTTGGTAAACAATCACATTTGTCACGAGTTTACGTACGGAGCTGTACAGTCAGTCAGAAGATAACAAAACAATATAAATATTCCTGTTAATTTAAAATTGGCTACTTATATCAACTTCTCGCTAATCAGTTTATTATAAATGCGAAAGTTCAGAGGTGTTGCCGAGATATCTGTTTGATATTTGTTTAAGTATGTTGTTAAGTACAATGAAGCGCGGTAAATATTGTAATGATAGAAAAAATAAATAAATGTATATTTCTCTCACTTGCTCTATTTGATTTATTTACGTTTCGCTTAGGGGCGCCAACTTTGACGTTTTAATTGTCAACTTTGACGTTTTAATTGTCAAACTTTTTCTATGAAAGTCCGTCTCTTATAGCTACGAGTATGTAATAGGCATGACATTCTATTTGTTGTAAACTGTTGTGTTAGTTTCCTTTTTCCCGCAGTAAACAATAGTTATTTAAGATACAAGGGTGGTAAAAAGGTAAATAACAAACGAGTGACATTTGTAAGTCCGAGCCGCAGGCGAGAGTTTACCAACGTCACGAGTTTGCCATTTCCTTTTAAACCCATGTGTCATACTGTATCTACACTAATATTATAAAGAGGAAAGATTTGTATTTTAGTATTTTTTTGTGTGTGTGTGTGTGTGCATGTTTGTAATGAATAAACTCAAAAACTACTGAACCAATTTTAAAAATTATTTCACCATTAGAATGCTACATTATCGCTGAGTAACATAGCCCATATTTATTACTAGAAAAAATAAGGGTTCCTTGATAAAACTTCAGTAACGTGAACCAAGGTGTAAAAAAATTTGCTCAAAATTTTCTTTCATCGCATACGCTACGGAAACTGTTGGTGATAGAACAAAAAAATGTTCAACAATATTAGAGAACATATCAATACCTACAAAAAAAACTTCGCGATACTATATGTCCAACTATTGTAGTTATTTCACTATAACCACTTTTTACATTTTAAAAGTTAATAAAAAACTGGCCAAAATCAGACAATGATAACCATACCCTTAGTATTATTACTCCCGAGGATGTCATGGAAGTGCAACCGTCTATTGTTTATAGTTTGCGTGAAATTACGTAAAATAAGTTCGTTGCGGACTCGAAGACCGCGCGCGACTACTGGAAGGTTAAAAAAGGAAAAGGTTCTCAATTCGACTGTTTGTTTTTTTGTGTTTATGTGTATTGTAAATAAAAAAAAAATTCACGTGATTTCTTCGCCAGTTGTGATCAGATTTTGATAATTATTTTTAAATTCATAGGATTGATAGATAGATAACACGTTTATTTGTCACTGCAATCACACACATATTGTTACACTAGTACATGATACATAATATTAAAAAAAAACATGACAAAAACATGTGTGTGTTGCAGTAGTTAGAAATAGCAGTGACTCAGGGTGTTGATTTGCCCTTGCGAGCAATACATTATAATAATTCTATCGCAACCCGATCTCCTGTGATCCCATAAAATATTTATCAACATCGAGCCAGCACTTTTTCAAATTAACGTAAAGTAAAAACGTTGCAAAGTTAAACAACTAAATAGTTGTGATTGAAATCGGTTTGTGACGTGTTAACTTACTAAAAATTTCTTTATTTAATTCGTTATACTCTATTATACTCGTACTTGCGCTAAGTTTAAACAACTTGGGTTGAAGTTAAGATTGTTTTTCGTAGAGCTCTATATAAATTAATATATATTATGTATCATATTTATTTATGTTACATTTATTAAATTGAGTTTGTATTTATTAAAATTAGGCTACGTAGGTTTAATTGTAATATTAGTTGTAGTGATGTTCTTTAACTAGCTTGTACGTAATTACGTGTTTCTTTGTCCTCACTAAGTCCTCTGTTTATTATTGCAGAGGTTGACTGGAAGAGATCCCTCTAAGGGATAAGTCCGCCTTTGTACTTAAGGTTTTTTTTATAACATTATTTTAAGATTTTACAATAAAGAGTTTACAAACAAACAAGCTTATAAATTGGCAACAAGCATTAATTTTTTTAATAAATTATGGTAAATAATATTCTACCACCAGGTGAGATGTTGTCAAGGGTTTACTAAAAAAAACATATAAGTTAAATAAATTTTAACCGACTCCATGGCGTAATGGGTAGTAAGTCCATTAGCTTCACATCTGGAGGTCGCGGGTTCTATTCCCGGCGGAGTCTAACTTTCTATGACTCGGTTTGGTTGGTGGAAGGGCATTTTCAAATCCCGATTGGCTAACTACCACCATCTTATCTAAGTCTTGCCGCCAACCATCAATGTTAACAGCTTTAATGTGCCCCGGCTTGAAAACAAGATAGCCAGTTCTCCATTGCGTTGGGGATCTTGGTAAGCTCGCTACCATCAGGTGAGATGATGGTTTATCAATTGTGGTTTAAAAAAAACTAAACTTTGTTGAATTCATATCTTCACATAACCATTCTTTCAACTATACTTCTGAAAATCTTTGCTCGGTTCTCAAACTGTAATCTGTGACATAGTATTGTTAATTTAACACTAATTTACCAGAAATGTGGGACAAAAGTATGAGTAGTTTTCGAATTACAATTAATTAATTAACATAATTAGAGTCGCTTTGCTTATAATATCTTGGAATATTTAATGATTCATGGTTATTGTCATTCACGTTATTTGAATGATGACTTCATTTCACAAATGTTTTTACAAACTACACTGAAGTCTGTTATCAGTAATTTTTTTGACAGATACCTATACATATGCAAAAATACCTTACCTTTTGTATAAGTAGTCCTTTTGGGGTTCCGTTCTAGGTAACGGGACCTTATTACTAAACCTGCGCTGATACATTTGAACCATGAAAAGTAGCCAGCCGGCTGAAATTTGCGCAGAATATGTTTAAACTAGTGGATGCCCCCCTTTTTGCGGTTCCCGTGGGAATTTCCCAAAATCCATTCTTAGCGGATGCCTACGTCATAAAATCTACCCGCATGCCAAATTTCAGCCCGATCCGTCCAGTGGTTTGGGCTGTGCGTAGATAGATCACTATGTCAGTCATTCAGTCACCTTTGAGTTATATAAAGGATGTAATAAAATTGGTGTAGGTCCCGTTAACTGGGGCTTCTACTCATCATACTGAACAACTTTTGTTCTACGACTTTGCTGAAATCGCACAAAAAAAATTGTTTTTCTTCATACAAATCGATCAGCTGATCGCCGAATTTTGTGCATTTTAGTATGGAGGGTCCAATTTTTTTTTGAGAATTGACTAGGGGTTCCTTGGGGAAAGTTGTTCAGTATGACGATTAGAACCCCCAGTTAACGGGACCTACACCAATTTTGTTACACCCTGTATATTTAGATAAGGAGGATTTACTAACAAATAATAAAATAAAAGTAAAAAATATTCAGGGTGATCATACAAGAAAAGTCTATTATTAAAGGTTTTTGTTTTGCTCTATCCTATCGTAAGCCTCGTATACCTACTTTCTCGCGAAGCCTTCACATGCCTTCACCATCTTGCGTATTCGGGCATACACACACACGCACACAAACGCACACACATACATACATACAAAAACTAACAACAAACATTACGCTAACTTAGTAGCAAAGAATAAAAAAAAAATATAAATAATTTTGGTACCCTACAGGCTATGTTGCGATGTCAAATTTAACTAACAGTTTATCTGATTTTTTTCTGGATTATTGAACTACCCAGTGTTTAACTACTATCGTCACGAGTTTGTTATTTTCTTTTACACCCATGTATCATACCACATTTTTCAATACAGTTGTGAGAAAATTGTTAAAATAAAAAACGACCGTGACAGAAAAATAAAATACATGGGTACCCTACTCGTATCAAGGTTTCGCCAACCAAAGTTAATTTTATGCGACTTTTGGCTCATTTTGAATTCTGGAGAGTAATCTTACTTTGTTTTTTCTTATACATACACATAAGTATATTTTTTATTAACCTTTAACTTTTTTTAAACCACACAATTCAGTTAAGAAAATTGCGCCATATTTAATTTAGCCAGATACACGTGCGCATGCGTAAGTTTTTTTAATATTCCTTTAAATAGATTACAATAAGACTTAGAACAATATTAATGTAAGCATTAAAACCTCCTTGTAAAAGATGACCTATTCCTTCCTATAACCTATGCGATTCATTCATGTTTATTCTCCTTTCTTCACAAAGAAATAACCAAAAGAGAATCTAATCAGCGTTAAGAACTAACCTCACGGAGTTACAACCAATCTCTTTTAAAATTCTTCTTTCAAAAGTCTTAAAGATTCTGTATCTTTGGTTATTATTTTTTTTATTTGCTAGAAATGGATTTTTCCTCCGAGCTATAAATTAAAAAAGTGGTAAATTAAAAGCACGTGTGCGGTAAAATCTATTTTACGCACACTTGACTGGCATATAAATTACCACTTTTCGAGTAACTGTATTAAAAATTAAATAAAAATTCTAAATGCTCCCTGAATTCGAATGTACTTACTAACTTACCTATTCGACTTTTTGCAATATAACTATAATGATAGGGTTGTCTCTGTCAACTCCTTAGATTATTTTTCCCAGACTTTGGATTCGTCATCATCATCATATCAGCCTAAAATCGTCCACTGCTAAGCAAAGGCCTCCCCCAAGGATTTCCACGACAACCAGTCCTGCGCTGCCTGCATCCATCGGCCTCCCGCGATCTTCACCAGGTCATCGGTCCACCGCGTGGGAGGCCTGCCTACGCTACGTTTGACTTCGGATTATGGGGACCGAAATCTTTGTAACTCTGTGATTTTGTGTATGCCTGTCTCAAATCCGAATTGAGTCTCCGTGAATGTCCGGGCTGACCACTCTAAGAAAAAAAAAATGTAAAGTCACGCTGTACAAACTTTTTCGGCCCCACAGTCTAGCAACACTAGCTTGTCATTGCCAAGATCAAAAACAAAAATAATTTCGCGTATACGAGTATTATACATACATTAAGATTTTTTATTACCGGACTACGGAAAAAGGAGGGTAATACCTGACACCGAAAAGGGGGGTTATGTTTTTAACAGTCTATATATGTATTTTTATCTATTCCCTCGTATTTCCTAAACCAATTAACCCATTTAAAAAAAGTGATGTCTTTGAATTCGTATTACCACTTCACGTGTCATAGAATAAACCTATACACTAGATAAAAAATCAATATGGCGGGTTTCATAGGTGAATTACGCAATATTTTTTTTTTTACATAGTAAATCTATTTAAATAAAAATCAATTATGACGAAGTATTACTTGAGAACGGCTCGACCGAACAAAATATTAAAAAAAAACTCCGCGGCCGCTTACAGCTCGCACACCGTGCAACCGGATCGAAGCAAGGTAACAGTATCCTAAAACTTAAGTGGCAATGGGCGGGGCACATAGCTCGTAGAACAGATGGCTTTTGGGGTAGGGAAGTTAAGTTCTCGAGGGGCGAACGCACACCGGAAGTCGTAGCGTATTCAGGCTTCCCACTCGGTGGACCGACGACCTGGTGAAGATCGCGGGAAGCCGCTAAATGCGAGTAGCGCAGGACCGGACGTCGTGAAAATCCTTTGGAGAGGTCTTTGTCCAGCAGTGGACGTTTTTTGGCTGATATGCTGATGATGATGAATTCATTAAAAGTATTAAAACATCGGTAAGTATGTACGTAAGTTTTTGTTAAACTCATTGGTACATTGGCCGTCCAGATTTGAACCCGGTACCTCTGGTTAGATGGACCGAGTCGTTACCGGTTGTGCCACCGACGCTTTGTAGAATACTTTAACGGTGAAGGAAAACATCGTGAGGAAACCTGCACACGCCTTCGAAGAAACTCGAAGGTTGTGTGTGAAGTCGACCAACCCGCACTGGGCCCGCGTGGTCGACTAAGGCCTAATCGCCCTGATTCAGGGTAGGCTCGAGCCCCTCGGTGGGGACGTATATGAGCTGTAATGATGATAATGATGATTAAAACATATTTCGGCCACTGAGGAGGCAGCAGGCAGGCTTGAAGTTCATAGAACTGCCTCTCCGGGAGCCATGCTTTAAGTTTGTTTTCATGTGACAATAGCTATTGCCCGCGAAGTAACTACTTAGGTAACTAGTATGTTATATCTGCCACAGCATCGACCCCATTGCGCGATTCGCGAGCCCCAAGAAGCTTGCGGGGTTTTTGTTATAAACAAACCATGTCCTGAAATGAACTAACACACCAAAAATAGTTATTTGTTACAAGAAAAATACTCTAACCTGAAAGTTAGTAACTTTGTTTTTGAATTTTTTGGCTTGTATACGTATACATGAATCCATTCTAAACTGACTGGAGTTCATGATGGACTCTAATGAAAATCGAACCGACAGTTTGTAGAAAACAAAGAAGAAATATACTTAGAGACCTACAAACTCTATTTTATTCAGTATTTTTGTTCAGTATTAAAAAAGCTACAAAATTTGCGAACTAGTCACAGATTTGTAAGCTCTCAGATACCATAAAATTCACTATTTATCAACCATTATGATTCAGCATAGAACCATAGCCATCCAACACAATAAATGGTCATTCTTTAGCGCCTACATGTTTTAGAATATCAAAATCCACTGAATATATGTTATGAACCTGATGTGATGTCTTGTTTACGAAAATGCCATTACTCAGCCATAATAAATCATTTCGGATAACATCTGTGTTTCATTTAACGCTCCCTGTACAATTATAAACAGTGTTTGGAATTCTCCCAGTATTTTCGCAATAAAAAACAGTGCGCATGGTTAAATTTTTTATTGCCTAATCAGCTTGACAAGAAAATTGGGTTAGTAATCAAACTAATTTTCTTGTCAAGATAAAAGCTGACAGACCGATGAGTCAGCAACTGAAGGTCAACTGACAATAGTCCATTATAGCGATACATTCATCAAACTGCTCATGGTCGGGTAAAAAAAAAACGATTTTTTGATATCGTCAATATCGTATTTATATTCAACTGACAATAGATTTTATTGACAATCACTATGTTCTAGCATGCTTATTTCTAATCTCCTGAATTCTGCTCCTAATGCTATTGATGACACTCTGCCTATCATATGTCGTCCATTTTTCTTTGCGAGAATGACGTTCAACATATGTCAATATCGTATCCTTGGCATTCTTATCCAACCCAGGCCTCACATACGTACCGTTGTTGTGAAAAGCATTTGCTTTCGCGCCAGTTAATGAACAAACAGCAAACGCACTCTGTGAAAATATTTCGACGAGTAACATTCGCGCTAGCGTTTTGCAATCTTTAGACACCCTTAGACAGTGTGCCAGCCTTATAGAATTAATAAACACCTTACTTCCAGAGATAAGCTCTTCAAGACCAAGTTCCGGGTCATTTTCGCGGTACTTCAAAGTCCATCGAGTATCATTTGCATCGTAGTCTGGTGGTAGGACAAAGTTTCGCAAATTACGTGGTTTCTTCGGAGCTTTTTCATCTTTATCTTCAATATCATCTTCATCTTCATCTTTATCATCATTGCTACTGCTTTTGACATCATTCCGCACCTCTACATCAGGAGTTTCCGCCTCATCTTGTTTTTCTTTGTTTAATTCCAATTTTTTTGAACTGGAGGAATTCCTAATGCGTTTTACCAATTTTATAGACTGCTCGAACGATTTGTGGACCTCTAAAACCCTCTCTGAAGAATTTATTTCACATTTTTCCATCTTTTCAAAAATACGAGCTATAAAATTGGCTTGAGTGCGGATCCTATCTGTTGGATGACCAACTGGCTGGGCTGTAGTTTCTGTACTTACTCCTGGAGAACCGCTTCGATCACTATCATCATCTCGCGCCGATGACACCTCCACTGTATCTTCATTTCCTTCTGGCTCATCGACGATCATTGGCTGGATTTCTGAACCCTGGGACCCATGCGAAAGTTGGGGGGGCTCTGCTACTGAAGATTCTTCAGAGTCTTTTCCTGTAGGCAGAACTTGTGGATTGTCTTGATCAACTTCTGAAGCCTTTAGAATTTCACTGTTATCATTGATGTTTATAACCTGATTTTCATTACTCGATTTCAGAAGGTGTTTTTTCAGGGAGTTTAGAAACTCTCGAGAAATATGACAAGGTTTTTTCACGATTTTTTCGCAATCATATTCAGAGTCTTTACAATAGTCAGGTATTCGCTGAAGATACGGATATACAAACGCTTTATTTTTAGCTGATATTTTATTAGGAATAGAACCTCCATTAGTCCTCTCTACCCGTTGCTTGTATTGAGATTCTGACGTTCGAGGACGTTTTAGCGAAGTATTTCCTGGAAAAAAAAGTTTTATTACTTTGCGTAAGATCGTAACATTTCATTATGTTACCAATTTAAATTTACATCACCCACTATTTCCAACAGATGTGCACAAATCCTCAGCTGCGACGCCATATTTCTTCTCCAAGATATAAAACTTAGCATCTTTGTAAGTATCTGGAAAAAATAAACATCGAGTTACCGATTTACAATAACTTCACTGCAAAAATTGATATGCTAAATTTAGTATGCTAATGAGTAGTCTACTACTCACATGTTTCAAGTTTCACAACAGCCAGATGGAGAGTCCATTTTTCCGATGGCTGCTCCTTGTCCTCGACCCGTCTCCGTGTTACCGACGAGCGCTCGTTAGGATACGCGACGATACTCTGCTCGTTGCCGACTCTGCGTACTCGTATCCAAGAATGTGGTACACAGACAAATTCACCGATATCCTCACAAGGTTGTTCAAAAAAACGGACTACTGCATATTGATACTCTTTGGCATCTAACTGGAAAATTAAATAGACCAAACTGATAATTGTGCGTGAAATCAGTGACGCAGCGCTTGAAGTAGCCTTGAAATCACCTTACTGGCCTCATACTGATTTTCAGTCAAATAATCTAAAGATTCAACATTGTACGCTCACCTGCATTGCGGCGTAGTAGTATTGTTTCTATCCTGACTCACAATAAGCTCATAAATGTGAAAATAACGTTCAATTCCACTTGAGCACGTTTGCTTCGTACGCCCGCCGGCCGCGGTTTACTATTAGAAACTTTGTATGTGTGTTTTTATACCAAGAGCAGCCAACGCGTTGTTATGAGAGAGAGAGGAAGTCATATTACGTTGGTCTATTCTCTTTACGATCAATAAAGGCCCACACCAATGTAATAAAACACTCTGGTTATAACGCGAAATTTCTGGACTATAAATAATCGACAACTATGGCGTGGAGAAATGTTACGCTGGGGAGACTTTGGTATATTTCGGTCTCGGTAGCTAGCGCTATTGACTATAGAATAAACATAGTCCTTCAGTCGATAAGGTAGCAAGCGAATAATATGTTATCTGTTAATATACAGTTTGCTCTGAAATAAGGTCACAAAAATAACAGTACACGTGACGCATAGAATATATTTTTTGTACAGACGCATAGCGATGCTACAGAACTAGTTTTTTAAATTCACTAAGTAGAACACATTTCCTTTACACTTTGGTTTACTTTATTTTGCAAAAGATTTGTGGTCAAACCAGAAGACTTTTCGCTTCTAGATTTGTTTTGTCACCTTCTTATCAAAGGTTATCTGTCCCTGTACATAAACAACAAAAGACGTCAGGATTATTTGACCTCATCAAGCCGTCCCTGCAACGTTCCGCTGATTTCAAATATAAATAATTATAAATGTTGATTGTTGCGACATTTCAAACTGTTCACGACTGTACGAATTCATTCTGGTTCATTGATTATGCATGGTTCAGTCTCGAAAAACAAGTTTGGCATTATAATTTATTATGATTAAAGACTTATGGTACACGATTTTACATATTTATGCGTATTATTTGTCTATTTCTTTAACTCATGAATATCTTTGGCGTTACAAAAACTTGTTTGTTCATACTTCTTTGAATTATCATTACTCACAATAGTCTAATGATGGCATATAACTACAAGTGACAAAACTTTCCTAGAAACTTGTTTTAGGTCATGTTGCTCCTTCATAATCGTGAGTCGTCAAGTTTGTAAGAATAAGAATGCATTCGAACTGAACAAAAAATGCCCTTCATATGACCTACGATAGAAAAATTGTTATTTACTGCTCAAAGATTATCATGGTCCAAAGTTTAATAACAGTCGTGATAATAAGCTTTGTATGTAAATTTAGAAATCTGACAACTATACTGAGACAACTAGGCCATGCATTAACTTTGTCCAGCGGGACCTTCCATTATATTCGGTATTTTTCTGGTACGTACAGAGCAGGGACTTTTTGCGTTGGCAAGGGCCCTTATCATTTTTTGTACTTGTGCAGGAAATAACAATGTACAGGGTGCTGTAGTTTGTCCTTACTACGATAGTAACAGAGCTACTAGATAAAATATCCGGTTTTGTTCCAGTTAAGAGAAGTACTTCCATGAACAATTGAAAAGAGTCAATTAAGAACACCAGGTCAAGAACATTAGATTCAATTGAGCACTTCTGACAATTGCTGTTAGCGTCTTTAATTTGTGTGCTAGTTATGAATGGAAATATTATTTTACTATGTTGTTTCTAAAGGGAAGTACCGAAGGATTTGAGGAAAACCAAATAATGATTTCATAATACACAATTATTTAATTGTTCCCTGATTAAACAAAATGATTTAAAGGGGATAAACATGATTAAAAATGATTCAATTTTCAACATTTCAAATCATTTCAAATACTGCTCCTTATGGGAGTTAAATCATTTCTAATCATGTTGTTTATTAAGGGTTTACTAATAAGCATAAAATTATCCCGTTATTTCGTAGAAACACTGATATGACCACAGGTGTCTTTCAAAAAAACATACGCATTTGCAAACTATACCTATCAGCCTTTACTGCGAGGTGTGCTTACTCTAAATACATCATGATAAGCACAGAACTCATTAAAAGTAAAATACAATCTAATTAACCTAATTTGTATACATAACCCGTAATCAGTTGCACAGTTGCATGATAATATTGTTATCTAGAGACTCGGTAGTGCCTGGAGCCAAGTCCAATTTAAACGATTTTTGTTTTACCATATTTGTTTCTCATATCCTGAATTTTTGTACGAATACTGCTCATGATTCCAGCTGTGTCTGAGGTGTTCCATTTCCTTTCCTTCCCATACTTATCAATAAACGCCAACAAGGCCAATCTCGAATCCTTATCCAATCCAGGTCTAACATCAATCTTCACGTTATTGAACGCTCTGGCTTTTGAGCCTGTTGGAGAGCATACGCTCAGGGCGTTCTTGCTGAAAATTGCGGTCAGTAGCGACCTTGTTAGTGTCCTGCAGTCATTAGATGACCGTATGCACTTATTGTATTCATCTATGCTGACATAGACGCGACTTCGAGGTATCAGTTCCATCAGGTTTGGTCCAGGCTCTCGGTGCTTTAAAGTCCATCTGGAGTCGTTTGAATCGTACTCCGGTGGTAGAACAAACGTGTGTCTTCGTTTGCTTTTTTTCGGCGAGTTTTTGACACTGGGGTTGTTTTTTTGGTCGCTGGTAGAATTCTGCTCTGGCGCTGGGACTGGTGTCTCTTGAACCTGTGGAACCTCTGGTGCTTCAGACGTAGGATTTGTAAGGGATTCAATAACATTGATTTTTTCGGTCTTGTTCAATAGTGTCTCGTACAGCTTAAGACATCCCAAAGTAGAAACTCGCAAGTTATTATGATATTCTTCGGTATTGAGAAAATTTTTGTACATTTTAGTAAGAAGAAGACCATGAACCTCCAGCAATTCATCCTCTGTTATTTTAGAAAGCTTCTCCTGGACTTCTGGCATAAGATTATGAGCATCCATTGATCTCTCATCTGTAATGCTTACAAGAGTATCTTCGTCACTGTAATCCTCGATCATGCAGTCTGAATCATCTGCAGAAACGTTGTCCGAAGGTTCATCATCATAGACCATACCAGAATCTGGAACCTCTGGGGACTCTTGTTCTTTTGTTGGATGTTTCTCTGTTTCATACCCACTTCCTATTGATTCTGGAGAACTTTGAGTTCCATTATTGTGGTGATCGTCTGATTCCATTTCCGTAGCCTGGTCAGCCACCAGTTTCTTAGACTCTGGGTGTTGGTAGACATTCTTCTCCGGAACCTTGGATTGTGGCTCCTGGGATTCAGATGAAGCCTGAGTCTCTGAATCTGGGCAAGTTGCAGGATCTGCGAGTATGTCAATACACCTCATGGGACCCAGGCTTAGCTTTGCAAGTAGATCTTTGCGTGAATTGTTTGTTCGATCGTTCGAAACCTGTTGGTTTGTTTCCGGCGAAGCAACGGGTCTTTCAGCGACTTGAGGCGTAGGATTGCTTTGGGGTTCGGGAGGCTTGACTGTACGCGGATCTTGATAACTCGGTGGGTCTTGTATTTGCGAAGCTGCGACTGAAGGCGCAGTAACATGCCGCATAAGCTCGGGGATTTGGTATGTGCTTACCATTGGCCGTTGATTTTGACGTGGAAGAAACTGGTTGAGGATGATTTGATTTGGTTGATGTGGAACATAACCAGGCATAGGATTTGGGAGGTAGCTTCTCTGATCAATGTATGGCATGTTAGGTCGATTAATCATATCTTGCATTCGCGAGATTTGCTGTAAGTACTGCAATTGAGAGGGTTCATAAAAACGAGCCTGGTGAGTCAAGTGCGAGAGATTTTGAGCAGCAGATGTGTTCATACTTTGAAGATGTCTTTGGTCTCCAACATTACCAGCATAATTCGGTGGTTGCTTGTTGTACAAGGATTGCTGCGATGTAGGTATATTTTTGGTGATGCTTTCTACACGAGCTTTCTTCTCAGCAGGGTTATTTATCGCTGCCGAAGACTTTCTTCTGATGGCAGGTATCTGTAGCTGAGAGGATAGATTAATTGGAGTTGGTGTATAGTAAGTAGTAGATGGTATAGTTTTCCCAAGGCCTTGAAGGTGCCAGTTTTTATCGCTGTTAGACACTTCAGAGCTGGATCCAACTGTCTTTTGCAATTGAGGTTTCGAAGATGCACTGACTGGTTGAGCATAATCATAAGGTGGATTCGCTCTACTTGGAGGTCTAGCTGCCGAGTTCTGTACAAGCACAGTTTTCAGTGTGTCATTGGCTGGTTGAGGTCCATTATGAATTTCGTTCAGACGTAACTCTATAAGTGAATAATCATGATCTGAAGCTGGATCAGGTTGAGCCTGTTCTGAGCTTGGTGGTCTTTCTTCTTCAACTACAGATTCAACTTCAGGCTCAGATTCAGCTACAATCTTTATCTTCACATAAGAGACATTGGTGTCCGGAAGTTGCTCATCTTGAACAGGTGACGGTTGTCTTCCATCTGCTGGCTTTGGTGAAGGCTGTCTATTATCTGGGAGCTTTGGTGGAGACTGGGCTGAAGTATCAACAGATTCTGGCTTGCTTTGATGTTCCATAATAACTGATTGATCTTTCGTAGGTGCGTTTGCAGAACTGACAGCAGGTTTACTCGGCTCTATTGGTTTCGGTTTCCAGGGTCTCAGGGGTAGTGGTCGTCTAATCAGCATTCTAGGTAGCGGTTTCCGAGGATTATTATAAGGCTTCACTGCCAGATGTGGTTTTTCCGGTAATATGTCTGACAAAACCGGATTTTTGGCACTACGTAGCTGCCTACTTCCTACAGGCTCTGCTAGAGGATCTGAAAAAAAATATAAAAAATAAATACTCAACCCACAAGAAATCTTAAACCAAATTTATGATGAAAAATTAATACCTTGAATTTCTGGTTCGTCTTCCTGGTCGTCACCACCTTTAGCAATCATTTCCTCAATCCATTGCACAACTTCCTCATAATTTTCTGAAAAAAACAATCATCTTATTGCTTGCTCACATCGAACCAAAAGTAACTACAAAAATAATTCAAACAACAGTTACCTGATTCAAATTTAATGAACCCTATATAGAAGCTCCACTCGTCACTGTATTTCTCTCTATTCTTCGTGCGATTCCGAGTCACAAAAGGAGCTTCATTTTTCGGGTATGCAGAAAGAACTTGCCGACCCTTTAGTCGATGTATTATCCAAGAGTACGGCACGCATACGTACTTATCAATCTCCGGAAAAGGCAAGTGCTTAAATTTAATAGCATAAATTATTTTTTTGTTGACTCTACTTGCTTTCATCTAAAACCAAACAAATAAATCAGCCACTTAAAGGTTGTTACGCAAATTTATAGTTTCCGCGAGAGTTCAATCACCCAATTGGTATCTCTAAATTTGATCTTCAAAGCACAACTTGTGCCTAACAAACAGATGACGCTATGTACAGTCTAGATCAGCCTAAGCGTACAAAATTTAGCGCATGCGCTGTTTTCGTACTGAATGAGGTAAGGGTATGGGAAGAAAATATACTCAAAAACTCATTTGAGAAATAATTTATGTAGACACTGAATATATTGTACTAGAATATGTTAAAAAATCTTACCTTTGTATCCAGGCTTATATCTCTCAATCCGGTATGCCTTCATTACAATAATTTATGTTTTATGGAAATATTGTTTCCATTAATTTTCCAAGAAGAAAACGTGCGCTCCGCTAGCAGCGCTCAATTAAATGACTAACGCTCAACACCATTGGCTTGTATATGAAGGATCGGACAGAATGAACGAGCCCGGAAACCCGGCAATGATAATATCGTCTGCCACAATGTCGGTATAAACATTCTCTGACGTAAGTATTAGGGTTCCGTCGATAAAATAGAGATTTACGGTCAGATAATGGATGATGCAATTCTTAGGGTAAAGTACCCAGTGCTTGACCAGATTATTCGAATTGTTCTTATGTACAATAAAAAATATTTATCTGTACTATTAATTACTGGAAATTATATAAGTTTTATTTTTATAGCCTAAAATAAGTTGTTAAAAATAATTGAACGTTTTAAATTTTATTTTTTCGGTAGTATATTTTTATGGAAATCACTAATTTAAACTAATAAGTATATTTTTATCCCAAAGTAAAATTGAGATGAAATATCTGTGGCATCAAACTATTCGTAACGTGATTGGTCAAATATATGATAAGCATGAAAATATATGCAAGTCTATATTTAAGGCGCGCGCTTGCGCGCGCAAATTCAAATGCTAGTATAATAAAAGTTGGCTCAAATACATTTTACTTTTAAACCTCTCTATCTACTGGATATTTTACTCAATACAAATTTCATCAGAGAAGTAAGCGGCTGAAAATTTCTCACCTAACCTATCAGCAACATTCGTTTACAATGTGAACTATGACATCATAACATACCACGGCTGCATAAGATAACGAGGTCATTAAAAAAGTCACGCTTCTAAATGTATTGTTATAGCGTAATTGCGTGATACTGAGCAAGGAAAACCATATGAATAATAATGTTTTGTCGCTACGAGCTAATCGGTATACGGTACTTGTGTCTCTTATCTTGAGTTCAACGAATTTGATCAAAGTCCTGGTTCTTGAAATCTATCTGCAGAACACTCAGTCATTTACAGTCAAGACTTCTGTAAAGGACATCTAGAAGACATTCGAAGACGCATAATTTTGTTATTTGCGAGTTAATAGGACACTTGTGTAAAGTCAGTCATACAATAGATCAATAGTCGATAACAAGTTAAATAATTACGTGGTTCTGAAATATTGTCAGTTTAGGAAGGATTTTCTACTTCTAACCACCTTTAAGGTCATATTGATGATTAATCTTTGTTACGGGTAATTTCCAATTAAGTGAATACGTTTTGTGGTTAGTAAATGGGTACTCTAACCATAACGAATTATTTCCTTGGAATTTGTACGGTTTTTCTTAGATTTAAAAATGAAGCGAGATCATTTTCCTGTTTATGTTTCCGAAACAAGGAAAACTTCCAGATGCTGCGTGTTAATAAATTCTTCGTTAATTAATAGTTAATAATTAATGCTCTGATTGCATTGTGGTGTTTACGAGCGTTGGCGATGTCTAGACTATTTATATTTTAATTGTCTGTCCTCGTTCTAAATCGGCGCTATGCCATAGCACTGGATTCTGTTATTTTCAGTCTCCGCTGAAAATATTAAATTGTATAATTTTCTTCTGATGATGAAACTCCAACAAAGTAATGGATGGTCGTTAACAAGTTCAAATGTCAATAGGCATTAAGATAACATCATTAGAGAACATCTACGGAATTGTATCCAATTAACGTTAATTAACTGTCAAGATATCGTTGATTTACATGTCCGATTCTGAGTCAACATTTGCGTGTCTGTTTGATTAATTGAATGCAGTCACGAAACATATATCTTAACTTTTATTATTACACTGAGTCATAAAGATGAACAATAACTCATTGCACAGACGAATTTGCCATATGGCCTGTGCTTTCTACAGCCATTTGTGTTATAAAAAAGAAATACCAGAACTTCCGCTGGAAAATAATCTACCAAAGCTTTTTCTATGGCGATCGTGATATTGGTTCCAAATTATTTGGATGATGACTTTTTTAACTTTTAATTTTAAAAAAGACATACAGTTTCAATAACGTAAAACTTCTAAAGTACTTAGATCGTGTCTACTCTAAAATCTATGATTAGAGTTGAAAATCAACATTATTTCTCATACCTAGTACTTAATTTTTCTATTTGAGGTTATCTACAGCTGTTTTATATAAATTGTAATGTACCGTTAGAATTACTGTAGCATTTACGGTACATTTGCAACAGGTCGGCGTGACCATCAGCAGTCAAGAAGAAATGTACTAAAGGATAAGGTATGGAAAGAAAAGTTTAGAGTTATAGAATAGTTTTTTGTAATTGCATTATAAGCATTGCATTAAATGTATACATTTGTATCCTTATCTCCTGAGGGTACCATTGCTTCAGGATGTGATAAATATTAACCTAATCTTACAATTAATGTATTTACAATTATTTACAAACTTAAATACTAGATTAAAAATAACAAACAATATTTACATCGATAATTATTATCTAGCAGTACAATAATTAGTTATTAAGAATTATCTAAAAAAAATTTGAACTATATCGGAGACGCGGCTGGTTTCTTCTCTTTGTTTCTGTAACAAAAACAAAATTAGCACAAATTACAAGTATTTGTTTTTCAAGTAGTTCGTAATGAGAAGTGTTCAATACTTGCCTCTTGAAATTTTCACCATCTTCAATGGTCTCCGGCAGCTTGCAGTTCATGGTCTCAGGCAACCATATGCAGAGAATCGCCCCCAGGATTGGTCCCATTCCAAAGACTACAGGAATCACCCAGTAGGCAAGATCATCCACCTGAAAACAATCAAACATTTATTGCAATTGGCAATTACAGCAGTGGTTTAAATGATAGAAAAAAAGTAGATGTCTTACGTAGTCAATTAAAAATGGCGCGAAAATGCTCCCGGTTTTAGAAGCGACGCTGCAGACGGCGAATCCGATGTTCCTCACAACTGTCGGAAAGAGCTCTCCCGTGTACAAGAAAATCGTCGGGAAGCTGATGGTCATGCAAGTGAGAGCCACTGTCACCAGTACCAATTTCGCGATGTCGCTGTTGTAGAACGGAATTATCAGCAGCAAGCTGATTCCTGCTAGCACGTTCGCGACAATCAAAATTTTCAGCCGGGACACTCGCGAAATCAGGACGAAGACTATCAGTAGCCCTGGGAGCTGGAAGGCAGCTGAAAGATGAAACATGTTGTGAAGATAGAGCTCAAGATTGTCCAGATTGATGGAGAAGGTTTAGACAGTTTGTACCTGAGATGGCGAGGTCGCTCAAGACGTTATCGCTCATGTGGCCTAGGTAGTGTTCTATGCCAAAGAACACCATGCCACACTTGAGCCAATTGAAGACGATGCAGATGGTTTTGAGCCTCATATTTGGAGTTCTGATCAGATCCATGACTCCGTAGATTTTCTGTTTCTCCGTAGTGTCAATTTTCTTTATGGCTGATGGTATCAATGCTTCATGGCTCTCTATGGCAGCTGTCACTTTTCTCTCAGATATTCTGTTGGTTTTGGCAGCCTTGAGCAGAATTTTCCGAGCCTGTTCAACTCTTCCAACCGCCAGCAACCAACGGGGAGACTCAGGTATCAGCCTACGGCAAAAAATTGTATTAGTACGGGATTCGCTTGAAGTAGAATTAACAATTGATAATTGCAATGACTTACCAGTGGTAAGATAGAAGCAAACATGAGGGCAGAGAGATCATCAGCCAGTAGCCATCGTAGGTTCTTGTCAGATGAGAGAATAATGGAACTGTCAGAATTCCAAGCACAAATGGCACGTGATACAGTGTGAGAACCTTGGACCTGACTTCGGTTCCGATGATTTCCATCACTGAAATTTTAGTTTGTTAGTGAACTGTGTGATGTATAGCCAGGTATTTTTTTAGATCAGTACTTACCGATTACGAAGCTGATGAGCATTGTTCCGCCAGTTGCGATGGCGGAGAGAGTTTTGAATGTCAAAAACATTGGGAATAAGGGCATGAATGATGTTATTAGCATGAAAATCGCTTGGAGCACCACAGCAATCATCAGAGGAATCTTCCGACCGATCCTGAAATGAATGACAAATCATTAGAGCTCAGTTTGTTTGTTTCAAATTTAGTGCTGATGCGATGTACTTAGTATTTACCTGTCAGCTAGTATCCCGAAGCCCAAGTTGCCAAGGAGAATTCCTATTTGAGTCAATGGTTGCACCAGACTCAAGAGATACTTGCGGTTGCATACCAGGTCCCACTGGAAATTTCAAAGAATAAGAATAGACCGAAATTAAGAATTTAAAAAGGTTATAGGTAATCGCAGGCTCACCTGACTGACGATGGTCGATTTGAAAGGGCTTTTTTCATCGAAGATGAAGTGCGTACAGTCTTTCAGAGGCAAACTTTCGTTTACGTTGACGAAACAAGATCCCCATCGAGAAATACTTTTGTTGTATGGCAAAGGATATGCGCACTCGAAATCTCTTTCTGGCGCTATCACTACTATTGCAAGCTGGTTCCAGGCTGCTGGGAAGTTTATCAAGGAAATCACTACTGTAATTATTAGTTGCCAGCGACCCATCACTCCCATCGCATCTTGGATCGGATCTTGGGGTTTCACATCTGGAAAATTGTAAATTAAATTATTACGAGGGAAGAAATGAAATAATTTAAAAAAAAAAAATTACTTTAATTTTATTTTACAAATTTGACGTGACCGGGATTCGAACACGGAACCTTGCGCTCTAATGATCTGAGCGTAGACGACTACTCCAGTGGTTTAAAATAGAACTTTCCAATTTAGACTAGAGACTAATATTTTAGTAATTAATTACAGTATTTAGTAAAAATACTCACCAGGTCTGACAATGTCTCCCATTGTTCACAAATTATTTTCACTGTTCACACGAATAATTTTAATACACAATTTAATTTTTGGAAGTTTGAAGCTTTGAGAGAATGGTACGGCAGACACAATTCTCCACAAATTGCGCATGGATACTGAAGCGCTTCATTCTCGCCACTTGTTTATACATGGAACAACTCAATGATTGACGTAGGCAGACTCAGTTAAGGTCAAGTTAAATTTTTATCAATTGTATTCTTACAATTGTTATTGTTATTGGTCAATGAATTATGTTATTTTGGGTCGCGTTCTACACATCTAGTGCTGACGTAATGAATCAAGAGGCATAAGGAAAATTTTTGGAAAACTCCCGCGATCAATAACCGATACGCAGACACGCACAGAATTGTTAGTGAGAGTTAAGTTCTGCGCGAATGTATTAATTAATCCTCGCACGTACTTGCGAGGTGTTGGATTTCCTGTAATTGGTTATCCTAGTAATCCATTGAAGCACAATAGTTTTTAAATAGCTAAGGAATGTCGTTATCCTCTTAGCGTGTCCTTTTACGAATTTAACCTCAGGTGGCCGTTTTTGAAGCAAAATTTGAATAATTTTCAATTTGAATATTTTTCCTATTGAGTTTGATCTGTCATTCGAATTCTGACAGGTTTTAACAAGAAATTTTATTTGAAATCACAATATTTTGAACTGAATTATCAACAAAGAGTTTGTTGTTAATGAAATGGACTTTTGACCGAGATATCAAAGACAGATAAGAAATATTTAGAATACAGAAGTTGTATTTTCCTTTGTTCTGACTGTTAGTTCATTAATTTAGCCCATTATTCAAAAATTCATTAAAATGTGAATATTTTTATCGCTATTCAATTATAATTTAACTCATTAAATTCATTGCGCACGTGGAACATCTATTGCGCATATGAAACTTCATCGAATTAAAACTTGAAATTTAGCGGGAAATTTGAATAAATAATTTGAATACGCGTCAAATAACCTAAAAATAAATATTTATCATATTTATTATATTCAAAGAATTATTATGCGAACTCTAGAACGGATTTAAGAGTCGTAATCATATAAATTACATGTAGATTTGCAAATTAACCCAAGCGAGTTATCGCAAGCACACGAATAAAAATTAAAAAAAATAGCATTTGGTTTTTTTTAACCCTAGATTGGTCAACGATGAGGGATTCCCCGCAAGAATTTTAATAATTGAGAGTTACCAAATTAATTAGCGAAAAAAAATTACACGCATATATTCAGTTTATTAGAAAACGAAGCTAAATTTCTTTCATTTATTTCTGTGAATACTAAATTATAGTAAAAAAAATACAATTTTAAGCGGCTCCACGCTTATCGGTTGACCAGTCTAGGGTTAATTTTTACTTCAAAAGTTCTTCTTGTTACAAAGGGTGCAAGGTTGCTTTTTAACCGCGTGCTCAATTTTGATGACCGAGCAAGCGAAGGATTCTAAAAATTGTAATCCTGAGCGTTAGCGAGGGAATCAAAAGAGGACGAGGTGAAAAATCTTTGCACTCGAGTGCAACACGTAACTTTTCATTCCACCTCAGCGAGGAAATGACTAAATGCAAAAAAATAACATTTTCGCTTTACAAACAGTTTCAGTTAATTCTGGTCAAATAAACTTCCTCGTCGCTTTATTCACTTATTTTAGATTTTTCACTTGTTTTTAACCTAAGGTTTTAACAATATGACGTGAAAAGAAAATGGCGCAAGCAAAGCAAATTAAAAAAAAAGTACACCAAGAAGGTTCCGAGTATGAGTTTTTAACAAGTTAAAAAAGGTTGTATGATAAATTCGGCACCATGGAGGTAGAAGTAAATAGGTTTAATAATATTTTGAATTCACAAATTTAGTGCACACAATGTTCTAAATTCAAGTTACTTTATCCACTAGCGAATAAAAACGACTTTTGCACTCAGTTATCGACGAGCAAAAATACAATTTCCGAGATGGGGGGATGAAAAAAGTATTGAAATCGGTCGAGCCGTTCTCAAGTGTCCTCTGTCATACTGTGGCTATTGATTTTTATGTATACAGGTTGTAACACAATTGGTGAATCACCCGTCAATGGAGGTTCTACTCATCAGTCATCATACTGAACCACTTTCGTACCAATCAGCAGAAATCGCACCAAAAAAAACTCTTCTTACAAATCAATCAGCTGATCAACCAATTTGTATGGAGGGTCCATTTTTTTAGAATCGACTATGGGTTCCTAGGGGAAAGTTGTTCACTATGATGAGTAGAACCCCTAGTTAAAGGGTCCTACACAAATTTTTTTTTTGCACCCTGTATAAGTAGATGGAATCCCTGATGTCTTGTGGCAGACTAATGGTGCTACTTCATTTAATTAGTAAGACAAGCTTTAAAGCCTTGAGCATCGCCGCAAATTTGCCTGTCTTTCGGTTTTTTATCGAATTCATTTCGGAGAGTGTGCTCAGGAACTTCCCGATCTCATTCCCACAGCTCCATTCCACCTTCGGTCAACGAGGCGCAGGGGGAGGTTCCACCCCTCTGTTTTTGATATTCAGCCTATACGCACGAAGCGTTACGCTTCCTCATTTATTATGTGGACAGCGATGGAGTGGAACTCCTTGCCTGCGTCTGTGTTTCCCGACTCCTATAAGTTGGGGATCTTCAAGGCGAGAGTGAATAGGCATTATTTGAGTTTGCGTGTACCATCCTCGACTGCATCATTACTTACCATCAGGTGAGATATAGTCAAACGCACGCAAATTTTTAATACTTAATAAAAAAAGTACCCGATATTTAGTAGCGGATCAAACCAACGGCGCAGTGTACACATATAAACCTCTCTTAACCGTTATTTGCTTATAAATTGGGCCAGAGTTGTTTAAAACCATTGACACATTAAGAAGAAGAGGAAGATTGCCTGGTTAGTCCATTCGCTTCACCTGGCTAGCTACCGCCATCTTATATAAGTCTTGCCGCCGAACACCAATGTTTCATTTAGAATTTATATGTTCCAGCTTGAAGATAAGATAGCCGTTTCTCACCTGTGTTAACGGAATCTTGGTAAGCCCACTTCTATTTACAGCATCATCGTCACTTACCATTAGGTGAGATGGTGCCAAGGGCTTCATCATCATCATCATATCAGCCGAAAGACGTCCACTGCTGGACAAAGGCCTCCCCCAAGGATTTCCACGAAGACCGGTCCTACGCTGCCCGCATCCATCGGCTTCCCGCGAACTTCACCAGGTCGTCGGTTCACCGCAAAACCAAAAAAATATGAATATATATGAAACCCCCCTATGAAAACTTTTAAATATGATTTTAAATTTCAATTTTATTTCAAGAAATATGACAAATTAAAAAAAACAGAAAAAATACGGATTTTCCTTAAACACTTGATTATTTTCAATTGATGGCAATTTGTTTTTTTGGAACATTTTAACTAAATACCTATCAATTACGACCACATTTCTATTTTTAATTTTTGGAGTGAGTATTGTTAGTGATGGCAAATGTTGAGATGGCGATATTGAAATTAATGATATGGATCGATTGCCTTACACTAACAGTCTAAAAATTTTTCTCAATAATGGCCATAACGATTTAAATGAAACTATTTTATATTCCTATAACTTTATATAGCTTACTATATGCTATAGTTCATTATTGCGGGAAAAATCGGAATAAGATACGTCTCATACAAATTCAGGATGTTTGTTACTTTTTCTAACTGCTCTCACGATTTCAATGCTCGCACTACGAGGGTTCCGCACCACGGCACCACCACACCTCTCCACACAACTACATAGTATAATAACAATGATACCTGTACACCAGGGGCGGTGTGTACTTCCACATAAAGTTATGTTATCCAATAACTATTATTCCAACTTAATGGAACTGACCTTGGAACCTATAGATAGAACGCATATATCCTACTAGATATTTAAAAAAACTGCTTCATCATCACTAAAACAACGGTATATTTTATTGAAATAAATACTTGACAAAAAATATTTAATCTTTAAACTTTTGTTGCTGTAGCCTGCTGCCACTGCACTGTGTCGGTCACTGCTAGCGCTTGGCTCCGCCACTGGACCAACTCCAGTACGTGCCGTTCACGTTCTTGCCAACTACAGCTTTGTTCTCATTTTTAATCACCTTTCCGTCTACAACTTCGATGGTACTCGACATGTACGAGAAAGCGCCGTCCTCTTTCGAGTTTGGACCGTCAGGTTTCAAGTTTTTGATATCATCTGGCTTAATGGGTTTCTGTTGAGAAATAACAGTTTTAAAATTAATTTTTACCGATAAAAATAGGTACATACTATTAGAATGCATATGTATTACTATCGCTCGTGCTGGCAGGATTTATTCATGTATTTTATTTATATTCGAGGAAAAATTACAGCTAAAGATTCAAGAATAAGTAACGAAGCAAACTTAAATGTAATACCTATAATGAGAAGAATTAGGAAGCAAATTTTTAATCTAATGATGAGATGAATTATTATAATTGTGACTTATCTATACAATGGTTTTTAGAAAATCGTGCTTAAAGAAATCTTTTGTTGTTTTTATGCAGAATTTAATGAAATTCGATTCATTCATTCTCATTAGGCATATTTATCAATAGCTGTTGCCCGCGTGGATAACTGAACATGACAAATTGAATAGGTATTAGGAAAAAATCACATGAAAAATAATCACTTGAGTTCCTAAATAAAATTTAAAAAATAGTAGTAGATTGTAGTTGATTTTCAGTGCGAAACAGACGCTCACAGGAAACGCTAGGGCATGTGATATGAAATGGGACTTTTTCGGAATGATAAGGATGCCAATCAATTTAAACGATATCCAGCAACTAACCACTAACCACCATACCAAATTTCACCTTGATAGCTGTAATAGTTATTGAGTAAAACATCTGTGACATACCAAACGTACAGACAGACGGACATGGCAAAACTATGAGATTCCTAGTTTGAGTTAGTTAATGTAATACGATCTCATGCCTCTTGATCTTGCTAAGGATGCGATCATTTATCACCATTAGCTTGTTTCTAGGGTGGAGTATAGCCCAATTACACAAAGAAGATATTTCTTGGTGCGCTATTTGACTAAGATCTGTTATTATTATTCATCCCTTGGCATCATCTCACTTAATGGTGAGTGCCGATGATGCCGAAGATGGAAGCAGGCTTACCAAAATTCCCCAACGCAATGGGGAACTGGCTATCTTATCTTTAAACCGGAACACACCAATGCTGTTGACAGTGATGTTTGGCGGCAAGACTTAGATAAGATGGTGATAGCTAGCAAGGCGGACTTATAAAATGACCTGCCACCAACTAAACAGAGTCTTAAAAAGTAAAACGAAGCCGCGACCTCCTGATGTGAAGGTAATGGTTATACCATTACACCACGGAGGCGGTTAAAGTCACCCCTACACGCTGCAAATCAGTGGGTCAACTGAAGGTACAATTTTAAATAGAGACTGTCAGTTCTACCAATCCATTGATGTCCGATAATTAAGGAGCGCGTCTGAAAACTCTTCAGGGTGAACTCTCCCGGCCAGGTAACCAAGACTTAAATAGATGGTGGTAGCTATCCAAGCAGTCTTATGAAATACCCTACCACAAACCAAAGTAAGTAATACAGAATTAGACCCTACTGGGAATCTAACCAGTGACCTCCTGGTGTGAAGCGAATGGATTAAATGTTATGCTACAGATGCAGTTAATATAAAATCACTCAGTTGGAATACTTAAGACGTTTTACCAGAGAACGATTTTCCCACTGTTGCCTAATTTCCGCTAGAAGCATACCAGTAAGAAATATTTTTCCGCTGCCTCCCGGTGCACCAAAAACAAGAACTACTTTATCGAAAACCACCTTGCTCAACCGGAGTCTTGGGGACTGGGGTGTTATCAATCACGATCATGTGAACTGCACTGCAATTTGGAGTTGCCTGGTCTGGAGGTTAACCGGTTCCGTGGCGAAGTGGTTAATTCCCTCGTTTCACATCAGTAAGTCGCGGGATTTTGGATCGTGGTAGGGCATTTTAAGCCGGTTTATCTGGCTACCATCATGTTATAGAACATATTTTAGAACTCTTGCCGCCAAAACATCACAATCAACACTATGATTTGTTGCGGCATGAAGATAAGATATCCAGTTCTATTGATTTGGGGAATCTTTGGCATCAGTAGTTTATATCCTCACGTCAGATATGCCCTCGCCCAGTTACAATGGAGCTCTGAGGTATACTAACTTTGTACTATATCGAAGGTTTTTGTTGCTGGTATTTGTTTCTTGGTAAATTTACGAGATTTTTTTTATACATTACGTTATTTCTGGATATAAGCTGTCATTATACTCGTCAAAATCACAGTTTTTGCGTGATTCACGGTTAAAAAGACAGACAGATAAACAAACAAAAAAAAATAAAAACTATTTTACATGTTCAGTTGCTCATTGGAAGTCGCCGTACTTAGTTTTTTCGAATATCTTCATGAGATTAATGTATGGATAGGGCCGGTCCATTATATTAGGTCAAAGTTTCCATCCCGCTTAGAAAACACAGCAGGAACCGCAACGATGGAATTTTTATCATATAAATCGAAAATATTTTTTTTTTTTATTTGAGTGCGTTTCACCTGATGGTAAGTGACGAATAATGGCATTAGGATCCCTCGGCACCTTCAAAGTTATTTAATTTTTCCGGTTTTATGTTTTTTTATTTGAGTACGAATTGCTACTAAAATTTGTTAACATATATTTAACATTAATAACATAATACCCGTATATGCCCCTTGATTCGATAACGAATTTACCCCTCTATCTGCCCACAACTTTTTTTGTTTCCAATTGTTGTAAATTTTTGATATGTTGGTGCTATTAAATCTATACGTTTTTTTAAGGGTTCGAAATCGTATCATTGGACAAATCCCCGATTTTCACTTAGAATATAATAAACAACGATATTTATATAATTATTTATTTTTAATGTTATTTAATGTCATTTTAGACTAATATTATGAAAAAAAAATTAATGGAATGAAACGAAACCTTTTTTAATGCAAGTTAACTTCGCACTTCTGGCAACAAGTTACTGTCATAATTTTGCAGTAAGCGCAACGCAGTCGCCACTTAGCTTTACTGGTCAAATGATCAGCATTATGCTTTCGCAGAGAGGTGGGAACACTTCGAAAAGCCCTTTTGGAGGGTCCTGATCGCTGCATATCAGAACCATACTTGTGGAGTAGAGACCGAGCAATACTTCGTCGGAATTCAAGCGTATCAAAATCACTACGGTATTTTTTTGCCAGAAGCGTTGCATTATTTACAGCCACATCAAGAAGCCAAAATATTATTGGAGTGTACCATTTCTTGGCACGTATTGCAATTTGATATGCTCCTATGTTGGCGTGTAAACGGTCCATTCCCCTCATGTAGCGGTTGTATTGATATACAACGTCAGGTTGTGGCACATTCACTGTAGCTTTTTGCGCAGCTGAGTGCCTTACTGCTGTTTGCATCGGTTGCACGTCATACTCGCTGGAAAGCAACGTAACCATACTGTTATCGTGCCAACGTACAGCAGAAATACCGTCGTCTTTATCCAGCCTATAATCGTGAAAGCCTCTCTGTTCTTTTTGCATAATTTTACGTCTTTGAGAGGGCACTTGTCGATCCGGTTGTTGCGTACATTACCAGTCACGAAAATATTTTTTTCCTTCATTTCTGTAAACAAGGGCAATCCTGTAAAAAATTTTCAATAAAAACAAAAAACTTTGTATCTTCATAAATGGACTTGACTGACATTAGTTTGCGCGCATTTATACAAACGACCAGCCTTATAGCCCAAACACGTGTCGTTTTCTATACGCAGACGACCTTGCGTTGACGTCTCAGGCGACCAGTTTCGAGGAAGTAGAGTTAAACCTCTCCAGAGCTCTAAATAACCTGAGCAGTTATTATCAGGAAAATTCCCTTAAACCCAACCCCTCAAAAACCGAGTCTTGCGCCTTCCATCTCCGCAATAGTCAAGCAAGTCGTAAGCTTGACATCACGTGGCAAGGTGCGCCTGTAGTTCATCATAGCACTCTGAGGTATCTTGGCATATTCCTGGACCGATCGCTTACGTATAATAAGAACTGCCAAACGATTAAAAGAAAGGTGCACACTCGCAATAACTTGCTGCAGCGTCTCACTACCACTAACACGTTCTGCGGACCTCCGGGCTAGCGCTTTCCTTTTCTGCAGGCGAGTATGCAAGCCCTGTATGGTGTCGCTCTGCCCATGCAAAGCTGGTGGATACAGCTCTAAATGAGACTTGTCGGATCTTATCCGGTTGCCTCAAAGCGACCCCGGGCAGTAGCTAGCTGGTATTGCGCCCCGGCTGTGCGCAGGGCGGTGGTTAGCTCCTCTGAAAGATCGAAGATGGATACTGACACACGGCACCCTATGCATAGCCACAACCCAGTGCAACAACGGCTGAAAAGCCGAAATAGTTTTATAAAGTGTGTCTATCCTTTATCAGTAGAACCCAAGAAAGTGAGGTGTAACCTTTGGCAAGACAAAGTAAGCTTACCAACACCCTTCGTCCCGATATCAGAAAGCCTTCCCCCTGGACATGACTTGCCATGGCCGGTTTGGAATCTTTAAACAGACTCCGGACCCAGACCGGTCGGAGCAAAGAAAATAATGGTCAGGTGGGGATTTTTGGGTGAAAGTTAATTAAACTGTTTGTGCGGTGCAGTTCAAACGATGACACATTTAACATCGTGCCCTGCGTGCCCCTAAATCTGCACCCAGGAAGACCTCATGACAAAGCTGATAATGCTGTTAACGTGGTCAAATTCTGGGCTGCTACAGTGTAGTGTCTGCCATCAACACGCTAAGAAAAAAGAAGTTTGCGCACGACATGTTAGCCTAAACCAGTGTCAACTCTCTCCGATCTGCCTTGGTAGGGATCAGCATGTAAACAATATCCTAGTGGAAAAGCCGCTATCCATGTTTTAAAACCAATTCTGATAGATTTTCCTCTTATGTGCTGTTCACAGCCGTGCTGGCCATAATATGGAATCATAGATTCATCCACGCTGATCTTTTTTCTCAATAACAGCATAATGCATAAATTTTTGATTGAGCATGTCAAAAAGTGGCCTACCTTTAGCCATTTGTCATTAGGGGCTAAATTTGAATTATCTGCCACATGAAAGTAGCGGAATATTTCTTCAAACCGATTTCGTCGCATAGATTTCGCCACCAATATGTTGTGTGTTCATTGGCCTTCCAATACATACGTCAATATGAGAATTCCAATGAAGCAATACATTTCATTGTCGGATAAAGTGAATCCCATATTTCCTTTCTGCATAAATGCTGTCATTTTATGACGAACGATATGAAGATAATTAATTCCGGACTAAAAAATAATTCAAAGATATCGAGAGGCTCCGATTCTTTTGATAGGGTCAACACTGATTGTGGGAGCCGTGCAATCCACTCATCATCTCTTCTAAGTAGATTTCGTTTCACCCACTTACGTGTTTTTTGGCGGCACTCTTTTAGGTGGCACGGCACGTTCGGGCGTAGAGCTATTATCGCCATTTGCAGTGCTATTGCCGATTGGTATAATTTGGCTACTCGATGAGGGTATTTGCGATGAGCTCTTTCTTGATCGGTACTTCGAGAAGGGCATATCATCTTCAGAGTCGCTACTGCCGTCTTCATTGCTAACACGGTGGACAACCAGCTCAGCGGGTGCTAGATGTTGTCTGCTTGATAAGTTCTCAAAACTCACATTTGTCTCGTCTCCCGAATCCGAGTCCGACACTAACCCGTCACCAGGAGGCTCCAGGTAGATGTCGACGGACGTAGCTTCTTCCTCCGAATCCAAATCGTTTACGATATTGACATTTGGTTTGTTTTAAGTTGCTTAAAAATACATATCACATACAACCCCCGTTTTCGAATCACCTAAGTTATAAGGCCATTTTTAGTATCAAAATAGAAAAAAAGAATAATTATAATATCATTTACACATGCTTAAATTATCCAACTCGACCTGCAAATACACATTATTTATTAAATTTTATTAAGTTCCGAAAAAACTTACTTTTTACGAAGAGAAGTGTCACGTTGTCAAGGGTTTACCAAATGTGAATAATAAAAAATAAAAAAAGAGACACCATGATTTTTGACAATTGAAATCATGTCACAACTTGCACTCATAATTCAAAGGATTAATTGAAAGAATTATCCTACAAAACCTAGTTCCTTCGAAAAAAATTCCTTTCTCGCGACATAGATGGCGTTAGAATGTCATTTCTAAGCGAAGAGTAAGGGTCAAGGACGTAGAACGAAAACTCGATTTTTTTATTCGTTTTTTAAAATTAAGGGGCAATTATGGTACACGTTTTGGGCAGAGTTCTGGGCATATATGGGTTAACATTCGTGTCATTTTTAAAAAAATACGAGCAATCGTGTGTCAGCCCTCAGCCAAATAGTCAAATACATATCTCAGTGTTTTTTTTTATTAAATACACTAAGTTTAATTCAGATAAATCATATTTAACAGTGGACCTCTTCCGGCAGCTAGGCTTCGTACCATGACATGATGTGATGATACACTTAGTAGAGAGATTTACCTATCAAATTCAATTGTCAGAGCTTACCATTTTTGGGATGTGTATTTTTGGGATGTGTATTTTTGGGTAGTGCATTTTTGGGATGTGCATTTTTGGCATCTTATGCGTTTTATGCATGTCAAATGGCCAATCACTGAAAGCGAAAAATCACAAAATGAGTAAGGCCATCTTTAAATAAACGAAAAAGAAGCTGCTTACCTAACAAATTACTTTCATAGCATAATCTACACATACAGAGTGGGCATGGGCCACTGGAAGACGTAGCGTAAACAGATCTTCCCACTAGGTGACCTCGTGAAGGTCCCGGGAAGCCGCTGGATGCGGGCAGCGCAGGACCGGTCGTTGTGGATATCCTTGGGGGAAGCCTTAAACCAGCAGTGGATGTCCTTATTTGTTTTAATTTTTTCACAATCTGTCATTACGTCATTTACCTTCAGGAAGAGTGTGACATGCACAATGACTTATATATTACTGGCGTAAGGACCCGGCCAACGCGCGCGACTAATGGGCCCAGCGAATTGGTGCGAAAATTGAAAGTTTCGCACACTCGCGACTCATTCGTCTGCGGGACATTGTTCAGTGCGGTGGAAAAATATTCCATATAAAAATGCCTTATTGTGTTGTTAGAGGCCGTAAATATCATAAAAGAAAGGCTAAAAAGAAACATGGGATGTCGTATCATCGATAAGTAACCTTACATTGTATTTTTTCTTGTAAACAAATTAAAAAAACGAATTTTTAAAGCGACAATTCTATCAAGGTTCTTTTAACTCGGCACGTCAGTCAACTCTCGCCCACGCTAGTTCGTACGAGTTATGTCAGATGGCGCTACTTTTTGCATGTATGAAGAAAATCTGACTCAAATATGGAGACGGGAGGATCCTTCTGTTCAAATCTGTGGACATGCACCTATTTTAAATAAACGGTTTGAATCTTAGAATCTTTTTTCATACCCTCATCTCACCACGTCTCACTTTATTTTTAATATGAAATTAGGAGATTATACTCACAGGAGATAGCATTTGCTACTCATAATATTGAAAATATAAAATACTAGCTGTCCCGGCGAACTTCGTTCTACCTTACACTACCCTACAATACAATACAATACAATATTCTTTATTGCATAACAACATAAAAAAAGAAATTGACAATATAGAAGAAACCCTACCCACCCTATCATACCCTAACCTACCCTAAAACCTTCTCCTCACAATAACGAACTCAATAATAAAGAATTAGCCAAATCGGTCCAGCCGTTCTTGAGTTATAAATGTTGTAACTAACACGAATTTCTATTAACACGATATATATAGATATATAAAAAAAGCGTCGGTGGCTCAACCGGTAACGACTCGATCCTTCTAACCAGAGGTACCGGGTTCAAGTCTGGATGGCCAATGTACCAATGAGATTTCCAAAAAATTACGTACATATACTTACCGATTGCTTTAACGGTGAAGGAAAACATCGTGAGGAAACCTGCACACGCCTGCGAAGAAACTCGAAGGTTGTGTGTGAAGTCGACCAACCCGTATATGACGTATATGAGCTGATATGATGATGATGATGATGATGATATAGATATATAGGCCTTTGTCCAGCAGTGGACGTCCTTTGGCTGATATGATGATGATGATGATATAGATATATATAATATACTAGCTGTCCCGGCGAACTTTGTTCCACCTTACACTACACTACACTACCCTACCCTACCCTACCCTACCCTACCCTACCCTACAATACACTACCTTACCCTACACTACACTACCCTACCCTACCCTACACTACACTACCCTACCCTACCCTACCCTACACTACACTACTCTACCCTACACTACACTACCCTACCCTACCCTACCTTACCCTACCTTACCCTACCTTACCCTACATCTACACTACCCTACTCTACCCTAACTACACCTACACTACACTAAACTACATTACCCTACCCTAAAACCAATTATTTATTGACTGATAATATTTTCTTATACATATATCATATTTTAATACTTATTAACCTACTAGCTGATTCCCGCGGCTTCACCCGCGTGGACCACATTTCTATGACTTTTCGAGGGTGCGCAGTGCGCGAGCCGCAAGCGGCTCGCGAGCGTGGTAAAAAGTAGCCTATGTCTTAATCCAGGTCCTAATCTGTCTACCTACCAAATTTCAGCCAAATCCGTTCAGTAGTTTTTGCGGGAAAGCGTAACAGACAGACAGAGTTACTTTCGCATTTATAATATTAGTAGGGATAGGGATTAGTAGGGATTCCTGACGAAGACAAATGCAAAAACACAAAAATTACAAAAATTGGTCCAGCCGTTCTTGAGTTATAAATGGTGTAACCTTCTTTTAATATATATACCAGACCATATATGCTATAATATGCATGCTCTAATAATATACAGGGTGTTTGGGAGATAGTGCAAAAAACTGAAATGGGAGCCAGAGGTGGTCATTTAGAATAGATTTAACTTTTTACATAATAGTAGCCTAAGTCTCACATTTTTTGAGATATTCGCTTTTTAATTTTCAGATTTTGTATGAAAAACGCATTTGTTTAAATATTTCGCGATTTTCCAAAAACAGTTATACTACAGTTGAAGTGCAAAATACGGTAAAAACTTCCTCATTTTATCAGCTTTCCAACAAAGTTAAAATGTTAAAAACATACAAATGATTTGGTACAAAAACTATGATTGTTGTCATAAGGGTGCCTCGAATCCCATACTAATTTTACAACAATTTTCTATGGAAAAAATAATTTTTTTTGCATGAACTTGTGAATTTAACGTTATTAAATGATTCTAGAGGGCACAAATGTCTGATATGCGAAAAACATCATAAATTTTGGACTTTAAAAAAACATGAAAATAATGTTTCTTGAAAATTTGTATGGGTCTTTAGGCACCCTTTTGATCATTATTTTTTGTTGCAATTAAATTTTATTTTTAACTTTTTAACTTTGTTGGAAAGCTGATTAAATCAGGAAGTTTTTACCGTATTTTGCACTTCAACTGCAGTATAACTTGTTTTTGGAAAATCACAAAATATTTAAACAAATGCGTTTTTCATACAAAATCTGAAAATTGTAAAGCGAATCTCTCGAAAACTGTGAGACTTAGGCTACAAGTGTATAAAGTTAAATCTATTCTAAATGACCACCTCTGGCTCCCATTTCAGTTTTCTGCACTATCTCCCAAACACCCTGTATATGCTCTGTCAGCTGACTTATTATTGGATTTTCGAAGAGAATTAGCTAATATATACTCTTGCCGTGAGAAAAATACATAAAATGGACCTCTGCCCTGGTGCGCGGTCTTTACTGAATCTTACTCTTGATAAAGGACCTCTGTCCTGGCTTGCGGTCCACAATAGAATGAAACTCAACTGTTTCGGAAAGCTTTCGAACGACTTACTCGTTTGAATTTGAACTTAGGTTTTTAATACGATTCGCGCTGGCAAGTGTTGTATAGTCAAGGAGACGCCAGCGCGTAAATGTAAAGACATTTACGATCTTTACAGTACCTACGTATTGAACTTGTAGTTTTTGTGAAGCATCTACGTATTGAAAAAGTAGTTTACGTTAGGTAGGTATCTACATATGAATAAGTAGTTTACTTACTTGTCTTCGTCAGAGTCCCAATCGGAATCAGATTCGTCAGAATCACTGTCAAATGATGAGTAAGCTGAAAATTTATTAATATTTTTTTTGTACTATAATTAAATTCAAACGAAAAATTAGCTTGAAGGGCACTTATATTGTTCAGTGACGATGTCGGTGGGCAAGTTATAGAGTTTAAGTTGAAAAAGGGCTTAAATTTTATAGTCGTGATACTACAATCAAAGGGTTTAAAAAGTAGAGGCCACCGACCACTTGTCACCGTCCAGAAGTAGGAATCGCGCGCGCGCTTACGCTACTTAGTAGCCGCTACCAGCTTCATGTGGCGGCGTTTTGTGGCTGTCTCCAGTGGCACACCCTGGATACTTCATACAACGGGCCAGAAATGACATATCAAAAATGGAATGACGGAACAAACAAAATGGCGGCGAATTCCTATACGTTTGACAACCAAACTGTATCCAATCTGTATCAATTTGGGTGACGAGTGGGTGTGGTCGCAATCTAGAGAGCGGCAGGGAGTGTCCATACTGTATGTTAGTACTAATATAATTATATACTTTGCCAGTGGCCTGGCTGTGATACTCGTAGCACTAAGACTACTCGTTACGTGAAACTTACCATTAGGAGATAAGTTATAAATCTAGAAGACATTAGCATAAAGTTAAACGAAGGGATGACAGAGAGTGGGTAAGTGCTTTGGCTTAAGAGGGACAGTCAAAGAGGCCAAAGCAAAGTAACCTCAAATTACATGTAAGTAAAACGTTTGTGCAAGAACTCGTCTCGATCTACATTTCAGATGGCAGCTGTCAAACTATACTCTCATACCTTTTAACAAAATGTTCTTAAAAATAATAACAATAGTATCAAAAATATAATTTTAAAATCTATTTGTCGTGTTTTATTCAAGTATTAAAGTAGATTTCAATATGCCAGAACGTCGTGAGGGGCACGAGATCTGTGTCTTTTTCCATACAGAGTGTTTCTAACAGTGTGCACGCCTTCATGGCTAGGTTATGCTTAATACTCATGAAACTGAACAACTTTCCATAAGAAACCCATACGAAATTATTAAAAAAAATTAGGCTAAACATACAAAGTTGGCTCATGGGTTTGACCAATTTGTATAAAAAATCCAAATTTTTATGAATCTTGTATGGAAGAGGTTCTCCTCTCAATTGTCAAGCTATAATAACTCCCACACTCCCTGTCTGTCGCAACCGCCAGATGGACAGTGACAGACGGGGGTTCTGGGCGCGCTATTGTTTACTTTTATTGGATTTTCTGTGAATCTAAATGGATTAATGTATATTTCCATATAAAATATTAATCTAAATTAGAGTGTTTATAACATAAAAATAAAAGAACAATAATCCTTTACTTATAATTTAGACCATATAAGTAACAAACAAAAAAATGCCAATAAAAACAGTCACAAAAAGGCCATAGTTTGAAGGAAAAGTTTTCACAGAAAATCAGAGTTATAAGTAATTAAAATAAATGATTACGTACCCTGGCATCGTTTTCACTGCAAATCTTTTTCATAAACACAGAAACAAGAACGTAAATTGTGCGCACATTCACTCGCGATTTGAAGTACGAGACATGAATTTTGAGTGAAGTTTCTCTGAATATTTTTGTACTGTAAGTGTGGCTAATGAATGGCCACAGAGGTAGCCAACTTCACTCCCATTCATTTCCTAGCTTTTTATTGAATCATAAGCAACCTTTGATTTAGTTTAGGCGCTAATTTGAACCGCCGTAAATCGTGCTGCCTGGCAAGCAGCGACAGACACGGGTTTTTTTTTATTTTGCCGCCTGGCGGTATGTGACAGACGAGTGGCTATGGAAAGTTGTTAAGTTTAATGAGTAGAGCCAACCATTAAAGACTTGCACACTATTAAAAAACTGCGAGTGCGCTAGACGATAAAGGCTACGCCGGAACGTATGCACAGCATGGCTGTACAATTCATTGTAGTACTGTGCTATATCACTTGGTTAATTTTTTTTTAAATATCTTTATATTTGTAGGCGAAAAAATTAAAGGTCGGCTAAACTCAGTTTGTTTTAAATTCTAAATATTTTTTTCGTCGATTGAGATGGGCCTAGTTTTATCAATAAATATATAAGAGCAATTTATTATGACTTACAAAATCCCTTCAGTGATTTTTCTGAAAGCTCTAAATCAAATTTTAAACAAGTATTTGAATATTTTTTTTGATCTTGAAATTGATTTTTTCAATACGATTATATTTTATTTTATATATTTTTCAAAATCAATAACTTTTTCACGTCATCTTTAGATACTATTTGTAGTTTTCACATCTTAATATTTCCAAAAATCCCAAGTCAAACAAAATTACTTAAACGTCAGCTATAACATATTCAAAATAACTGCTTCATCATCACTACAACGGTATATTTTATTGAAATAACAAATATCTAATCTCTAAACTTCTCCAAAATTCCAAGTAGAACCCTTAGAAGGTAATTTGCTGGTGTAGCCTGCTGCCACTGTGTCGATCACTGCTTGTCACCGCCACTGGACCAACCCCAGTACTTGCCGTTCACGTTCTTGCCGAATGAAGCTTTTTTCTCATTTTGAACCACCTTCCCGTCTACCATTTTGATGGTACTCGACATGGAGGTGAAAGCGCCGTCCACTTCCGAGTTTGGACCGTCAGGTTTCAAGTTTTTGATATCATCTGGCTTAATGTGTTTCTGTTGAGAAATAATAGTTTTAAATGGATTTTTTCCCGAAACAAATAAGTACATACTGTGAGAATGCTTATGTGTACTGTCAGGATTTATTGATGTGTTAACTTAAAGTAACTTACAGCTAAAGATTCAAGAATCCTACCAATAAGTTACGAAGTAAAGTTAAATGTAATACTAATAATAAGAAGAATTAGGAATGAATTTAATTAATGTAATTTTGACTTATCTAGTCAATGATTTTTATAAAATCGTGTTTAATTTAACCTTTTGTGGTTTTCATGTTGAATTTAATTAATTTCGATTCATTCATTCTCATTAGGCATATTTATCAATAGCTGTTGCCCAGAACTTAACAAATTGAATATTATGAAAACAATCATATAAAAATTAATCATTTAAGTTCCTAAATCATTAAAAAACCAGTAGTTGATGGTCATTGCGAAACAGACGCTCACAGGAAACGTTTACGCGCTTGTATGAAACGGGACTTTTCCGGGATGAGAAGTTTGCCAATCAAATCGAACGAAACCCAGCAGCTAACCACAATACCAAATTCGAGCTCGATAGCTGTAATTCTAATTGAGTAAAACATCTATGACATACCGAACGTACAGACAGACAGACATGGAGAAACTATGAGGTTCCTAGTTTGATTTAATTAATGTATAACGATCTCGTGCCTCTAGATCTCGCTAAGGATGCAATTATTTATAGTCGCCATTAGCTCGTTTTTAGGGGTGAGTATAGCCTGCTTACACACCTTCTTGGTGCGCTATTTGACCATGACTTTTTATTATTATTCATTCCTTGGCATTATCTCACTTAATGGTAAGTGACGATGGTGCCGAAGATGGAAGCAGGCTTACCAAGATTCCCCAACGCTATGGGGAACTCGCTATCTTAACTTTTAAACGGAACACATCAATGCTGTTTAAGACTTAGACTTAGATAAGATGGTGATAGCTAGCCAGCGGACTTATACCAAACCGAGTCTTACAAAGTAAGACTCCACCGAAAATTGAACCTGCGACCTCCTGATGTGAAGGTAATGGTTACTACCATTACACCACGGAGACTGACAGCTCAACTGACGGTACAATTTTACAGAGAGACTGTCAGTTCTACCAATCCATAGATATCCGATAATTACCCCTCTCAACGTTGCGGAGCACGTCTGAAAAATCTTGAGCATGAACTCTTCCGGTCATGCACAAAGCGCTTGAGGTTTGCGTAAATAATCGCTAAAGAGAACTGTGATAATATCACCCATCGTACGATTCTCCCTCCGGAAGTTCTAGAGCATTCTCTTCACACCTTTCTGTGAACCATAGATCACTAACCCCAAACTAGTAGACAACAGTCCTAAGACCACCCGGACTTTGTCATTGTAACGTGACACCCCACAAACAGGAGTTTTCGTGCTTCTTACAAGTAATTTTTACTCACCAAATCAGTACCTCAAGTGACTAATCCATTGGTGTGCTACATAACTACCCCTTTCCGACCTTAAGGAGAACTTCTGAATACTATTAAGCGTGAACTCTGCCGGCCATTTAACTAAGACTTAGATAAGGTAGTGGTAGTTATCCAATCAGTCTTATAAAATACCCTACCACAAATAAACTGAGTATTACAAAAATAGACCCTGCTGGGAATCGAACTCGTGACCTCCTGGTGTGAAGCGAATGGATTAAATATTATACTGCTGATGTAGTTAAAATAAAATCACCCATGTGGAATACTTAGGACGTTTTACCACAGAACGATTTTCCCACTGTCGCCTGATATCCGCTAGAAGTATATACCAGTAAGAAGTATTTTTCCGCTGCGTCCTAGTGCATCAAAAACAAACATTTCTCAAAACTACAACTTCACGCTTCTTACTACTTTACCAAAAACCAAAAGTGGTTAAAAGGCTCAACTCAGAGTCTTGGGGTGTGTTGTCACTAACGATCATGTGAGCTGCACTGTAATCCATTTGGGAGTGCCTGGTTTGGAAGTTAACCGGTTCCGTGGCGAAGTGGTAAATTCAAAATGGAAAGGCCAAATGGGGAATCTTTGGCATCAGTAGTTTCTATCCCCACGTCAGATACGCCCACGTCCAGTTGTAATGGAGCTCAGGAATATACTTACTTTGTACTATATCGAAGGTTTTTGTTGCTGGTATTTAATTCTTGGTGAATTTACGAGATTTTTTTATACATTACGTTATTTCAGGATAAAAGCTGTCACAAGACTCGTCAAAATCACAGTTTTTGCGTGATTCGCGGTTAAACCGACAGAAAAACAAACAAAAATGTTTATTTGCTCATAGGAAGTCGCCGTACTTAGTTTTTTCGAATATCCATTATATTAGGTCAAAGTTTCCATCCCGATTAGAAAACACAGCAGGGACCGCAACGATGGAATTTTTATTATATCCATATCCAGTTCTATTCAATGTGCGTTGAGTGCGTTTGACTACATCTCACCTGATGGTAAGTGATGAATAATGGCATTACGATTCCTCGGTCACCTTCAAAGGTATTTAATTTTTCAGGTTTTATGTTTATTCGGGTACGAGTAGTTTTTTTTATTTACAATTGGTAAACCCTTGTCAACATCTCACCTGGTGGTAAGTGACGATGTTGCCGAAGATGGAAGCGGGTTTACCAAGATTCCCCAAAGCAATGGGGATCTGGCTATCTTATCTTCATGCCGGAATACACCAATGATATCAACATTGATATTAGGCGGCAAGTCTTAGATAAGATGGTGGTAGCTAGCCAGGCGGGCTTAGAAAATGCCCTACCACCAACCAAACCGAGTCTTACAATTGACCCCGCCGGGAATCGAACCCGCGACCTCCTGTATAAAGCCAGTGAACTTTGCCTCTGAGCTACGGAGGCGGTTACTCAAATTTGTTAATAACATAATATTAACATTCGTGTCATTTTGATGGAAAATTACGAGCAATCGTGTGTCAACCCTCAGTCAAATAGTCTTAATAGATAATTCTCAGTGTTTTTTTTTTATTAAATACGCTAAGTATATATCAGATAAATCATATTTAACAGTGGACCTCTTCCGGCAGCTAGACTTCGTACCATGACATGATGTGATGGTACACTTAGTAGAGAGATTTACCTATCAAATTCAATTGTCAGAGCTTACCATTTTTTGGATGTGCATTTTTGGGATGTGTATGTTTGGGATGCGTATTTCTGGGAAGTGCATTTTTGGCCAATCACTGAAAGCGAAAAATCACAAAATGAGTAACGTTATCTTTAAATAATAGAAAAATAAACCTCTCATCCAAAGAATTACTTTCATAGAATAATATTCACATACAGAGTGGGCATGGGCCACTGGAAGACGTAGCGTAAACAGACCTTCCCACTAACTAGGTGACCTCGTGAAGGTCCCGGGAAGCCGCTGGATGCGGGCAGCGCAGGACCGGTCGTTGTGGAAATCCTTAGGGTAGGCCTTTATCCGGCAGTGGACTTCTTTCGGCTGATATGATGATGGGCCACGGAGGGAAGTACTTACTTAAAATGAAAATAAGGAATTAGCCTTTAAAAAACTACTATTCTATCCATTATTGTTAAGACCATTGTTTTTTTTTTTGAAGTACTTTTTTATGTGCAAATGACTATATTTGTTTTATATTAATAATGTTAATGACTATTAAGATGATTATATTGGGATGATTATTTGTTTTTAATTTTCATACAATCTGACATTATTGTAATGTAACTACTACTCTCTTATGATCATCAGAAAGAGTGTTACATGTAGGTACCTACTGTTTTAAATCTTTTTCGATACCAAGAGGGTATCGTCTCAACTCATCTCACTTTATTTTTAATAACAAATTAGGATATAATACTCACAGGAGATAGCATTTACTACTTACAATAATCTGCTGACCCGGCAAACTTCGTACAACCTCACACTACCCTACACTACACTACACTAGCCTACCCTACCCTACCCTACCCTACCCTACCCTGCCCTACCCTACCCTTCCCTTAACTACCCCACACTACACTACCCCACCCTACCCTACACGACCCTACACTACCCTAGAGATTCATTTTTATATATTATGTCGGAGCGCAAGGACGTGGCGCCATCTATGCATCCGTCGAAGCACCGTGTGTTTTATCTTGAAACGTCAAACGGTTAGCTAGGGTAGTAATAATAGTCATCTATGAATTGGCCAAGGCGTGGTCTGTGCAAGACCGGAACCCGGAAGTTGGTAGTGTTGGTACTTGTTTGTTAGCCAATCAGAATCGTTGTGATTATCGAACCATTAAAGACAATGCAGCCTACCTACAGAGGCTACGACAGAGGCGTCAATTATTATATGAGCACTTTTGATCGAGCAGCTGAACTGTCAACTTGGGAAGCCAGCCCCGTGCCGAACTCATCGCAGTCTATAAAATAATCGGTTTTCATCCGAATCATCGTGAAGCCTCGTGTTGCACACGTGTGTAAATATTGATTGTACACTCCAAAACTTCTCGAAGACGAGTTTATTTCTTAGATACGGCCAAAACCCTTCTGATGATCCGAAATATATAATATATAGATATATTATAGATATACTTTATACATATATCTACTACACTGCACTACCCTACCCTACATAAAAACCTTCTCCTGACAATAACGAACCCAACTCAATAATATAGTAATATAGTATATCTTTAATATATTAAAATGAATTTCTATTTTTCTGGTCATCGCATCACCAGCTGGACCGATTTCGATAATTCTGTTATTGGCAGGAGAAGGTTCTTATTTAGGGTAGGGTAGGGTAGTGTAGGATAATGTAGTGTAGTGTAGGGTAGGGTAGAGTAGTGTAGGGTAGTGTAGGGTAGGATAGTGTAGTGTAGTGTAATGTATTGTAGTGTAGGGTAGGGTAGTGTAGTGAATTGCATTGTAGTGTAGTGTAGGGTAGAGTGGGGTAGGGTAGTGTAGGATAGTGTAGTGTAGTGTAAGGTAGGGTAGAGTAGTGTAGGGTAGTGTAGGGTAGGGTAGTGTAGTGTAGTGTTAGTGTAGTGTAGTGTAGTGTAGTTTAGTGTAGTGTAGGGTAGTGTAGGATAGGGTAGGTTAGTGTAGTGAATTGCATTGTAGTGTAGGGTAGTGTAGTGTAGGGTAGGGTAGGGTAGATGGGGTAGGGTAGGGTAGTGTAGTTAGTGTAAGTTGATACGAAGTTTGCCGGGTCAGCTAGTATATGATAATTATGTAGTTTTATGACACAAATCGAAAAAATCAAATAGACAACAATTTCTGTTAAAAAAAATTGTTTTATGAATAAAAGGAAAGTCTTATGAAAGAAAAACTTATTATTATTTTTCCCATTTTGCCGGTTCGATTCCCGGCTAAAGCAACAGATTTTTCATCATATCTTTGAGGTTACCTAACTCTACTTATTTTTCAACAAAATAAAATTAAATATTCTAATATATATTAAGGTGTCCTTGTGGATCAGCGACTGTCCTGGTATCCGCATCTTGAGTATGTTACAAGCAGAGTCAGAAAATTAAAATGGATTTTTGAAACACCCAGGTATGTGGTGCCGGGAGCGGCCGCTGGTCCGCGAGGCTCTGTTAGGGACCTGCTAAAGGAGATCTATGTGTCTTTATCACAATCAGTTTTGACATACTGTATACCTATTTTGGGTGGAGCGGCCAAAACTCGTTTCCTAGAAGTAGAAAGGGCACAACGTAGTCTTATCAAAGTAATATATTTCAAGAAAATGACATTCCCCGCGGAGGATCTATATCACCTTTCTGGTTTGCTGACAGTAAGACAATTATATATTACACTTGCAGTGCTAAAGAAACATACCATTTTACCTGCTCTGTGCATTTTACCATACTATTTTAGCATTATGAGTAGAAGAAGGAAAGATATCGTCGCGAAAGTTCCAAAAACGAATACTGTATTCGCTAGTAGTCAATTTAATAAACGTGTGTCGTATTTGTACAATGTAGTTAATAAAGACCTTGATATTTATAGCAAATTATGTTATGAATGCAAGAAAACAGTAACAAAATGGCTACAAACTAAGAATTATGACCAAACTGAATAATTATTAGACCACTTATAGTAGGTACACATACACAAACACACGCACACACGAACACACAGAGACACACGCACACGCAATAAACGCACCTAATTTTAATCTGATTAGTTTAAATATTTTTATTACCTTATTTTTTAGTATGTTTTGTTTTTATTAAGCTATTGCTTAGCTTTTATCGCGGGCTTTGAGCGCGGCGACCGAATCAAGAACTTCCGTACGAACAAAAAAAAACTTACAGTGCCATCTATTAGCGATTCACGGTACTAAAAGGGCTTAGTCAATTTTACTGGTGTAACTTTCTTAGTGTTAATTTATGTCATAAACATCCCGCGCCCCAAGGGCTAGCCGCAAGTGGCCGCCATTTTGAACTTTTTAGTTACTGGACCGATTGCTTCCAAAATCGATATCTGGGGGTCCCTGAGTTCCCTTATCAAGAATCCGTTGCCCGAATTGAAAATAGTGGCCGCCATTTTGAACTTTTTAGTTACAGGACTAATTGCTTCCAAAATCGATATTTGGGGTCCCTGAAGTCCCTTATCACGCGTTGTCGGAAGTGAAAAAAGTGGCCGCCATTTTGAACTTTTTATTATTGGACCGATTGCTTCCAAAATTGATATCTGAGGGTCCCTTAGGTCCCTTATCACGAATCTGCTGCCCGAATTGAAAAAAGTGGCCGCCATTTTGAACTTTTTAGTTACTGGACCGATTGCTTCCAAAATCGATATCTGGGGGTCCCTAAGGTCCCTTATCACGAATCCGTTGCCCGAATTGAAAAAAGTGGCCGCCATTTTGAACTCTTTAGATACTAGACCGCTTGTTTCCAAAATTGTCGGTCACTTTTTTAAATTCTGGCAACGGATTCTTGATAAGGGACTTCAGGGACCCTCAGATATCGATTTTGGAATCAATCAGTCCAGTAACTAAAAAGTTCAAAACTATATGGACCTTTAATCAAAAAGAGCACACAAAAACAGTAGAACATCAAAAAAAAGTGAAGAAATACCGCATAAATAAAAAACAAACAAATAATTATAATTGCATAATTATGTTGATAAAAAATGCTATGCAATAGCTTTACCGCGGCAGTCCCCGAGTGCCACACGCTTTTTTGATTTTGTATGATCATCTTAGGTATAATTTCTATAGCATGAAAAGATAAGGAAGAGCGGTGCCTCCTGGCACAGGCATTTTTAGCTTAAAAGAAGGCTCCAGCCATGGTCATGTTAATGCATAACCTATATGAAGAAAATAAACATTTTTATTTTTTATTCACATAGACATACTCTCCCTCTACGATCCATAGTGCAGGGATACCTGTATAATATACTTTGAAGTTTACGTTAGTTTCCTGAGTATTGTACAAGTAGTTTACGTTAGGTACCACGTATTGAACATGTAGTTTTTGTTAGGTACCTACGTATTAAACGTGTAGTTTTTGTTAGGTGCCTACGTATTGAACGTGTAGTTTTTGATAGGTACCTACGTATTGAACGTGTAGTTTTTGTTAGGTACCTACGTATTGAACGTGTAGTTTTTGTTAGGTAACTACGTATTGAACGTGAGGTTTATGTTAGGTAGCTACATATTGAACGTCTAGTTTTTGTTAGGTACCTACGTATTGAACATGTAGTTTACGTTAGGTACTTAATGTAGCATAAATAAATTAAAATAAATAAAATAACCTGTTATTTCGAATAGCAAATAAATAAAATAAATAAAATAAAATATTTACAAGTTCGCTACATAATACGTAAAGTTTAGTGGAATTAGGCCTAAACGGTGTTTAAGAAAAGAATTATTTATGGGGTAAAAAGGAATATATTTTAAAATGGAAAACGGTAAAAAGGTCTATAAAATGTGATGGTCGTGATAGTCTCAGACTAGGCATGCAACACATAATTTTTTTTTAAGTACATAGTTAAGTCAAGGATGAACAAATTTACATACAGCTATTTGTTGGGTATCGGATTAACATATCCGTTTCCCGGATATTTTTTACAAATTTTAATTCCTCAAGACCCCTTATTTTATTTATTCGTGTAGTTTTCTCAAACACGTGAGGTTTTTTGTTTTTATACACGGGGTTTCTTTGCTTCTCTTCACACGGGTCGTTTTTTCCCCGGCTTTATGGCATTATACCTTTTTCGGATAATAGCTATCGTGTTGTTGAGTTGTTTCTGCCTGTGTATTTTCTTGCGATTCCAAGAGAATTTTGTTTAAGTATTCAATGGCCAGACTCTAGATATTTTTCAATGCAAGTTGGGTCCAACTTACTTTTAAACTCACGATTATTTAACAATTGATTTAGGGAAAATATCTTAGAAGGTTACTATTAAGGTTATTATTTTCGCGTTGGTAAGTGAGATACTCCTTAAATTTTCGGCGTACCTTGTCCCAATTTTTAAATAATTTTCGGTGGTGATGTCCCTTTGGACTCACGCGAATCGCGTATCAGACTCACGGTGTTAATTTTATCCGTGAGTCGGAATCATCGCGCATACGCCTTTACCGCTTTTGACCACATTAACACTGGGGTAACCGACAACCTTTTGCAAGTTTTTTTCAGTTTTTGACAGCCCTACTTGCCTTGTTAAGTTAGTTGATTGGTTTCTTCTGTTTACTTATAATAGGTTACTAGTTTTCCGCTTAATGCACAGTAACTCTTTAATACTCGTGTGTTTTTGGGGTATTAACGTATGTTTACTTTTACATGGTGTTTTTGTCGTTTGTATGTGAGCGTCGCGTCGTGTATAAATGTCAATTTCTTCCAACTTTAAGGGAACGTTAGTAGTTAACTAGTTACATAGCTTCTACTGTGATGGTGATTTAATTTCAGGGCTGTCCAATAACTTCAGGGTTTTCCAAATTTTTTTTTGAGTTCGTGGGTAGTTTGTAACGAAAACTTTTTCGTCACAAAATAAAAACTGTTTGGTTCTATTTCTTGGCTTTTGGTTGACGTATTTCTTTAGAATGCGCTATAAGATTTAAAAATTCGGGAGCTGTCATGTTTTTGAGTGTGGGTGGAAAAAAGTTATGTTCGTTGCATATTTATATTTTATTTCTAAAGATACAAAATATTTGAGAAATTATTTTGATCGAATTATAAACGTGTAAATGATTGTTTGCAGTGCCCCCGTGTTTTTTTCAGACGTGAGTGGTTTAATTGGCAACTACCACCGATTTGTATCGCCTGTAAGACCACCACCAACACCATCTAACTGCCGGTCGTAGTCCTGCCGAGGAACTCTGTAGCCGGGCGGACTACTACTGTCATTTGATTTCTGAGTGCTTCCAGGCCTTATCCAGATCCAGCCGCTTAAAGGGAAGTGGACTTTAATTATTAACCCTAGTTTCTTATCACCGGAACATTCACTGACCGGCAATACAGGGACACGGACTACTATATCAAAACTTCTGCTTTATTTGTGTTCTAAAATTAAGGATATTTTTAGGTTCTGTTTTTTGTGCTTCGAGGCTATTTTACAACCTTATATTTTAAGTAGTTTGTAAACTGCCTCGATGTAATTCCGTAAAAGCCATTTTTTTTAGTTTTGTCTTGTACATTAATAGGTTATTATAATCGGATTCTAGGGAAAGCAACGATCCTTGTTAATCCTATACCCAACAAATAGTTGTATGTAAATTTGTTCATCCTTAACTTAACTATGTACCAAAAATGTATGTGTTGCATGCCTAGTCTAAGACTATCTATCACGACCATCACATTTTATAAACCTTATTACCGTTTTCCATTTTAAAATATATTCCCTTTCACCCCATAAGAAGTTCTGTTCTTAAACACCGTTTAGGCCCAATTCCACTAAATTTTACGTATTATGTGCGGACCCATAAGTAACATGTTTTTTATCCATTTTAATTTATTTCGCTACACTACGTATTGAACATGTAGTTTTTCTTAGGTACCACGTATTGAACATGTAGTTTACGTTAGGTACCTACGTATTGAAAAAATATAATATTTTTTTAAAAGACTTCAAAAAAGGAGGAGTTTCTCAATTCGACCGTATATATTAATTTATTTTTTTATGTTTGTTTGCTTGGGATATCTTCTTTAAAAAAAAAAGAATCATCAAAATCGGTTTATAAACGACGAAGTTATCCGCGAACAAACATAAAAAAATTAATTAATATATATAAGGGTAGTACCATGATAAGAAAACCAGGATCTTATGATGGGATCCCAGGGAAATCGAGGGCAACCCTCAAATTTTATAGGCAAGTATTACGTGTTTCATACGTTTTCTAAAGCTATTAAAGAATTTGCATTTGGCAGTCATGATGATGAGCTGATTAAGAAAGGTACAACTCATTAACGGGTATGAGTCAGTGGATAATTCTTTAAATATAGATAGATACGTAGGTACTAGGTAGGTACAATAGACTGATAGTTGTATTCTTTTGGGTTATTCAAATGAGCTGATGATCGAAGATTTAACTCTCATACTGCTGAGATGATGATGGAAGCCACAGGACTCTGTATCTTTTAATGAAACACATGCATTATGATTCCTATTGGCGAGTAGGTGATTGGGTTTAACGTTGTTAGATAGACAGCATTATCACTAAAAATAAAGGAAATAAAAAAAAGTTAAAAAAAACCTGAAAAACGACTTCAAAATGAAATTTACTCAAAAGTATGAAATAATATTATTATATAAATACACGACATTAACCAACAGTAACGAAATCAAAGGTGGGTACGAATAAAATTAGGGGCTTAAATGTTTTTTGAGGTCGGTGTCCGCAAATCATTGAATCTAAAACATTTGATACGTAAGTAGTTGTGTCACAGATTACTAAATAGTTACTGTTGTGTGCTGACACCGAACTCAAAAAAATTTAAGCCCCTAATTTAATTCGTATCCACCTTTGATTTCGTTATTTTTGGTTAATGTCGTGTATTTAAGTATAATAATATTATTTCATACTTTTAAGTAAATTTCATTTTGAAGTCGTTTTTCAGTTTTTTTTAACTTTTTTTTTACGTTAAGTACTTTCGTATTGAACAAGTAGTTTACGTTATGTGGGTATCTACATGTGAATAAGTAGTTCACTTACTTGTCTTCGTCAGAGTCCCAATCGGAATCAGATTCGTCAGAATCACTGTCAAATGATGAGAAAGCTGAAAATTAATTAGTATGTTTTTTTTATAAAATTAAATTTAAATGTAAAATTAATTTAAGAGCACTAAAATTGTTCAGTGACGATGTCGATGGGCAAGTAATGGAGATTAAGTTGAAGAAGGGTACAGAGAGCCAGAATTTCATTAGCATGTTAAATTTCATAATACAAGCAAAGTTTTTTAAAAGTAGAGGCCACCGAACACTGGTCACCGACCTCAAGTAGCTGTCGTGCGCGCGATCACGCTACTTAGTAGCCGCTAATTACGAAGTAACTAGTATCTCATCTGTGCCGCTACCAGCTTCATGGAACGGCATTTTGTGGCTGTCTTTGTGGCAACATGTAAGTAAGAAGGTTTGTGCAAGTAATTAATAAAATTTAAAATATAGTTTACCTGTGCAGTATGCTAGTGCTGCAATCAAAAGAAATAAACTAAGCTTCGACATTTTTGTTTTAATAACACAAATAACACTTTGGTATCTACTTATTTACTTATAGAACAGGCGATACTTTTTATGTATTTATTTTGAAAATAAGCTAAGAGAGTATATTTGAAAGTAAGTATAGCTTGGATTCGTGTCGACAAAGCGAATGGAGTGTGCTTGACGTATGCAATACATTTATTAGCGAGATGTTTCATTGTCTGATATTTCAGTAAACAAACACATTCGTCACGAGTTTAAGTACACAGCTGTATAATCGGTACAAAAGATAAATGGTGAAACGAAGTGGAATCCAATACTTTTATTATTGTTATTTTAAAATTTATCATTTTTATACTTTATTCTGGTCATATGAAATAAAATGTTGTACTCTTCACTATTCGAAGAGTCTCAAGTTCTATATGGTACAATATTCAATAATCAGTTGAATCTGTTTTTTGTTGTTTTAGTTCGTCTACCATTATATTCCTGGGTTAGTTGGATTTTATACGGATGCAGACCCAAATCCCGAATAAAATTCACCAAATTGAAATTGCAGAAAGGCCAAGTTCTTGATAACAACGTTAAGACGACGCATTGGAAACTTTGGTCGCAGGGATCTTGATATTTGTCAGCAATTACAAAACTTAAGAAAGTGATATTTTGTAACCTGATTTTTCATTTCAATGACTTCATTTTGTCAGTTGCAGAAACACTATTCGTTAACTTCTATAACAGATAAAAATATATCAAAGAAAACTCTTTGAAAACAGAGATTTTCATTCTACAGGCAAACCAGACCGATTTAGTACCTTTAAATTTTCTTAGTCGGTTAGCCTAAATACACACTTCAATTTGTCAATTGGATTTTTAAAAATAATTTGTAGTTTTTAATTAAAACGAGAAAACATTGAAAAAGTACAAAAGTGTGGTTATTTTCTTTACTCTTTACACATAAAGAAAAAGACAGAGACAACTGTTCCAATCAATGCCTCTCCTTAAATTAACTGTTTCGGGTTTTCTCGCACACTGCAGCCATGTTTCTGCAGACCTTGTGTTCCAGTGACTTACGGGGGTGTCGGCTAGTTATTTGTCGAGCCGGCTGACTCGAATTGGGCCACCAAACATCGAATGGTCGACTCGGCGGGACTACTGTGGCGAGGATAAAATCACGTACTGCGTGGAACCATTTCTCACGGAGCACTGATTTTGAAAAGAGTAAAATAAATAAATAAATAAGTAATTGAGTAAAATTAGGTAATTTGCACACGTCGCATTGTTTAACGCTGTAATTACGTAGTAATATCACACCCCGGACACTTCATAAAAGGAAAAAGGAATGACGGAACAAACACAATGGTGGCGAAATCCTATACGTTCGTCAACCAAACTGTATAACCAATCTGTATCAATCTGGGTGACGAGGGGGTGAGGTCGCAATCTAGAGGGCGGCAAGGAGTGTCCATACTGTATGTTAGTACTAATATATATCATCATCATCATCATCATCATCATATCAGCCGGAAATCGCCCACTGCTGGACAAAGGCCTCCCCGAAGGATTTCCACGACCGGTCGTGCGCTGCCCGCATCCATCGGCTTCCCGCGATCTTCACCAGGTCGTCGGTCCACCGCGTGGGAGGCCTGCCTACGCTACGTTTTCCAATTCGTTTTCCGTTTTAGCAATATATATAGTTTGGTAATATTTAGTATTCTTTGATATAACCTTCCATAATGATTTACCATAGACTAGAACTATTTTAACATGTTGCTTTAACAAAATGGCGGCTAAAACTTTTTAAGTTTCGAGCGAAACGCAAGTAAGACTCTTTTAAGGATTGCAATCCAGAAAACCGGATTCGTTAATCCGGTGTATACTGAATCATTAGACGTCTACCGGATCCGGTACCAATTTACCGGATCCCACCCCGCTGCGCCACGCGTACCACGTTTAGATGGCTGCCGAACGAGGGTCGCGTTCTCATTTCTCATTTGACTCGCTTGACTCAAAAAATGTTTGGTTTGTTGTATGTCTCTGTTTCGTTTTAAAACCTGCATAATATGCAAATCCAGTTAGAAACGAAACGGCCCTCCATACAAAAATGCAATTTATGGAATGAAATAATGAAAAATGAAAAAAAAACTAAATGTAAAATTTCTGAAATTGCTTTCTTGATGGAGTTAGAAATGAAGATATTACGTATCTGTTTAGGTATATTTTACAATAAATCATTCAACCGTTTCGTATCTGGAGTAGCTTAAACTTGGTATGTTTTGACAATGATTTTTATTTTAATTTAAAACAAGTGACTGAAATGTAATGATGTTGTACCTATATTTTTAGAATCGGCTCAGAAAGCCCTTTCATTTGATACCTTACACTATAGGTTTCAAAACAAAGAATGTTTTTTCCCACACAAAAAAAATACGTCATAACTCCTATCCTTTTTTGGGTCAAATTGATTCATATGACCTAAAGATCAATCGTTTTCATGCTTTTAACACCATTTGCACCTTTTTTGGCGTCCCGCAGGCAAGTCGACCAGTGTTGCCAGATGACTTTTGTTAAATGTAGCTAAATATTTTTTTAAAAGACGCTAGAACAATATAAAAATGTCAATTCTGTTGCTAGATGTATGGTGTAACTGTGCTTGAAAAGTTGCTAAAATGTATGAAACGTCGATTTTTTTGTCGCTAGACTGCTCCGAAAATACGATAGATCTAGCTACTAAGTCGCTAAATTGGCAACACTGAAGCAGACACGTTCGGGCAGGACAACGTCTGTCTGGTCCTATTTATATTGGACCTGGTAGGTGGCGCTGCGGTCGGGTTCTAGGCAATTTAATAGCAGGTAAGCCAAACTTTTGGACGTATAAAGTCTATGGTCCGCTAGTAACGTATAAAGTTGAGAAAAACATAAGTAAGTACTAGATACTTACTTATGTTTTTCGTGGAACGCTTAAATTAACAGCTTGCAAATACTAGTTTTATAAATATTTTTTTTATTCATAATTGGTAAGCCCTTGGCATCATCTCACCTGGTGGTAAGTGACGATGATGCCAAAAATGGAAGCGGGCTTACCAAGATTCCCCAACGCAATGGAGAACTGGCTGTCTTATATTCAAGCCGGAACACACCAATGTTGTTAACACTGATGTTTGGCGGCAAGCTTAGATAAGATGGTGGTAGCTAGCCAGGCGGGCTTAGTTATACTTAGTACTAATATATATATACTGTGGTTATACCATCTATTAAATTCAGGTATCCATTGAAAATTAAATTGACTATTATCATAATAACCAAGAGTATACTACTGACAACGTTATTTGGTTCTCAAACTTAAATTAAGTAGGTACAGCAAGTATTCTTTTACTCTCATTGAACAATTAATTTAGCAGAAAATAATTTAAACAAAAAAAATCCGACTTCAAACAGGAAACTAAGGTTCCCTTCGATTTCTCTGTGATGCCATCATCAGATCCTGGTTTCCTTATCATGGTACTACCCTTGGGTTATCTTCTTCCCAATAAAAGAAGAATCATCAAAATCGGTTCATAAACGACGAAGTTATCCGCGAACACACATAAATAAAAAATATACGGTCGAATTGAGAAACCTCCTCCTTTTTTGAAGTCTGTTAAAAACAGGCAAATTCGAGTCGTTCTCGCGCTCTGAGCGTTCCGTACCACCACATCTCTCCACACAAGTACCTACCACAATGATAACGATTGGTTTCGAACAAAAGACGTCAACGAAAGCACCAGTAAAAGTTTTTAATTATCTGTCGTTTTACTTTAGGACTTGCCTCTATTCACGCTGTTTTTGCGATAGAGAAAAAACAAAAAACGTTGAATAAAGACGTTCCATGTACTCTTCCTTTTGTAATTTTTATTATTTGTTTATCATCATCATCATATCAGCTCATATACGTCCCTACCGAGGGGTTCGAGCCTACCCTTAATTAGGGCGATCGGGCCTTAGTCCATCACGCGGGCCCAGTGCGGGTTGGTCGACTTCACACACAACCTTCGAGTTTCTTCGCAGGTGTGTGCAGGTTTCCTAGCGATGTTTTTCTTCACCGTTAAAGCAATCGGCAAGTAATACATAACACATATTCTCTGAAAGTTAAAGCCAGATAGCCACCTGTTACGGTAAAAAAAAAAACCCTTTAAAAGTCGGATAGATAGAGGACAGACAGACAGCGTAGGCTTAGTAATAGGGTTCCGTTATCCGGTAAGGAACCCTAAAGTTAGAACAAGAGTATGAGTAATGTTCGAGTCATAATTAATTAATTTACATATATTAAGTTGCTTTGTTTGCATCTTGGAATATTTTATGATTCATGGTTTTGAAAACGTGACTTGAAATGTGACTATTTTTATTTCACGTGTTTCTTGTGTAAAGTTTGCTAACGTAGGCACCCAGTTGTATTTTTGATAGGTTTGGCTTCGTAAAAATACTTTTTTTTTTTAAAGATTTTATATAACTTGCAATGTTTGTATGTATGTATGATAGTTAGTTCGTAAAGGTCAAATGTTGCAAACCTATTCCCGATGACAATATATCCTTTTGGTATTTTGAAGTTGATCTGATGATGTAGTTTGGAGGTGGAATCAAGGTCCAAGGATCGTTTTTTATTTTCAATATAAACGTAGGAAACACTGTGCTTAAGTTTGTCAACGTGTATTTATATTCACATTCGGCAACGTGAATCTCTTTTCTCTAGCACCGTAATCTAAGCATAAAGTCTCTTTTCAAATGAAAGTTTGTATTTTTTTGTATACATTTGTTTTTTTGTATATATTTTTAGGATTTTCTTCAAAATATTCATTGAAAGCTTTTAAATAACTTCCAATATTAGTATGTACGTCTGTATGTTTGTTTAGGTCAAATATTGAAATCCATTTCAGAGTGACTTCCAGGGCTCCGATTGAGCCGAAATTTGTTAGGAAGCCGTATTCCCGGTCACAATAGATACTTTTAGTATTTTGAAGCTAATCTGATGATGAACTTTGGAGGTGGAGTTAAGGTCCCAGGATCGTCTTTTGTTTTCAATAGAATCATGTTTTCAATAGCTCGCCTTTTTTAATTTGGAAAGATACATTTGGCATTTTTGAGCTTTTTTTTATTAGATTCACAATTAGTAAGCCCTCGGCTACTATTCTTTCTTTTGACGTGACAACGTCTAATAAATCGACGGACGCCGCCTGCACGCACGAAAATGGATGACTCATTGTCCCGTTACGCTCATTGTCCCGTTACGTTATGACGTTGTAACGTTAAACTATCGTCCGTAAACCGACTTTACAGACAACCAATTTCTTACTATGCCCTTGGTATCATCTCACCAAATGGTAAGTGACGATGATGCTGAAAAACAAAATTCTTTTCAAATAAAAGCTTGTACTTAAAAGTGTTTACGTATTTCGAAAATAATTGTTAATTTATACGAGTACGTGTAAACTTGTTTTGTATTCCCTATTATTGATACATTGACGCTATGACTGTCTGTGATGAGATGAACGATCGGACGTATACTTATAAGGGTTTTCCTAGGCACTATACGGATCCATAAAAAACAAGCTAAGACTACCGCAAAACAAAAACGCTGTACTTATGTAAGATTAATAATTTTGTAATAAAAATGTCTTGTGACGAAACCGTTTTGACTCCGGAGTCCATAGGCATTGTTAATAATCCGCCCAGAATAATCAAAGGTAATATTTAACTTATTATATCTACAAGAAAGCCTACGACAAAAAACAGACCAGAGAGTCTTCGACGATTTCTACAAATCTGTGTTCCAGTCCAGTTGCAGCATTTTATTCTAAGCTGGTAACTTTTAGCTACCGAAGAATTCACTCTGGTGTCGTTAGTTTTTGGGCTAGACAAAGGATTAAATGTCCGAATATGCGTATCAACCAGGGCTACCGTCAATGTAATTTTTTTTCGATAGTTTCTAAAAAACGCGAAAAACTTAAAAAAAGCCGTTTATAAATGTCACTTTCAATCATGTTATTGTATTTTTTTATATTACAGATTGACTCAATATCTGGATTTTTTTGATTTTTTCATTTAGTGAAAAAAAATATATATATTTTCTGTTGTGCGAATTACGATTCGTCTTTATCTTGTAGCGTGAGCAGTTCAAATGGTTTTCATGTATGCATAGACTTGAAAAAGTAGAATTTTTTTTTAAAATAAAACGATATTTTTTTCAATAATTGAACTTTTTTACATTTATTTAAAGCTCACATCTAAGACTTAGATCTCGATGAATGCTACCATTTCTCTTTAGGTCCTACAACACTAGTTCTTAAAGAGAAATGATAGAATTTGTTGTGATCTTCATTTCAGATAACAGCCAGCTGTCAAACTTAAAACAGCTTTACTTCGGAAATTAATGGTCCTACAATTCCGATTTCTATTGTCTTGCAGCACTAGTTCCTGAAGAGAAATTATAGAACTCGTTAAGATCTACATTTCAGATGGCGGTTGTCAAACTTAAACACTTGTACAGGGTGGGCCATATTTTTTTACAAATAGCAACACTGAATATCTGACACCACTGATATCAGATCAGCTGATTGACTTTGTATTGGATATATCATACAAGATGGAAAAAAATGGTGTAGGACCAGTTAACTGGGGTTCCTGTTCATTATACTAACCAACTTTTAGTCAATTACAAAAACTAGCACGTGGAGGTGCAAAAATGCACTAAATTGTTCATACGCTGATCGGTAGTATGAAGTATTTTTTTGCGATTTCAGCATTGTTATAGAACAAAAGGTGTTCAGTATGTTGAGTAGAAGCCCCAGGTAACGGGACCTACACCAATTTTGTTATACACCTATTTTTTTGCCTATTTTTAAATAATCATGGGTTTCTTTAGGAAAGTTGTTCAGTTTCATTAACAGAAGCCACTGTGAAGTTTGAAAATAGCCCTAAATATATGCCTATATAAAAATCAATGTGTGTTTGTTTGTATTTTATGCGCTGCCATACCGTTTATCCGCAAAAACATACGTGTGCAGCGCGTTACAAGTGAAACCTTCAGAAAACTAAACTTTTTAGTGTCTCGTTCGTTTCATCAAGTTTCCAATCACAACGGAGCTAAAGAAGTTTTAAAAAAACAGCGAGCTGCTTGCGGCTCTCCCGCCGTTGCAGGCAACCCAAAACAGAATGTCCTTTGCCTGCCGCGCACCGCTAATATCAACGCGGGCGAAGCGGCGGGTAAAAGCTAGTTATAAAGAAATGTAGTGTTCGTGCCATAAGACACTGCAGCATCCCCTTGGTGCCTCATCCAATATAATTTCAAGGAGATCCGAACAGCATGCAAAACAAAAGCTTTTTTGATCTCAGAGATAAAGAGTAAAACACACATCTGACATTTTCAAAAGAAAGTCAACGTCAAATTCCTCAGAATGTTGCTTTTATTTTAAAACACATGTTTGTGTAAGGAATTCTCGGTGAGTCCTACAACAACGTAAGCGCTACATACATTCTCAGAGTGCAGAACAAACCAGAAAACGCGTACAGAGAGAATAGTTTACCGCCTCCGTAGCTCAAAGGCAAAATTCACTGGCTTAACACAGGAGGTCGCAGGTTCGATTCCCGGTGGGGTCACCTTGTAAGACTCGGTTTGGTTGGTGGTAGGGCATTTTCTAAGCCCGCTTGGCTAGCTACCACCATCTTATCTAAGTCTTGCCGCCAAACATCAGTGTTAAAAAAACATTGATGTGTTCCGGCATGAAGATAAGATAGCCAGTTCTCCATTGCGTTGGGGAATCTTGGCAAGCCCGCTTCCATCTTCGGCATCATCGTCACTTACCATCTGGTGAGATGATGCCAAGGGCTTACCAATAGAGAATAAAAAAAAAAGGTATGATGACGCGCGCTGGAGCAGAAAACTCTGCGCCTACCCTCCTTCCCTTGGCTGTAATATTGCTTGCTATTTTAGGTGGGATTTTAAAACTTTTTGAGTTAGAAAGTAAGAAAAAACTATTGCTTATTTACTCACAAAAATAAATCACCTGCATGCAGGACATAGAAGGGCTGAAACGTCAAAACTACACCAATCTAGAGCAGTTTGATACAAACACAAGTTTCCTCACTTTTATCGCCGTACGCGTGTTCTAGTTTATCCTGTATTCTGAGCATAAACCCAACACATACTCGTATATATTGACAAGTCAGAACAATTACCTGTATAATTTAATTTATCCTTTCAGTTGCACACTCCAAGCTAAAATACGCAACCAAAATCTACAGTAAGACTAAAAAGAACAAGCAATGATAAAAATAAACACTAAAGAATAATTTATTAGTTTAAAATGTGTACCAAAAACAGGGGTACACACAAGCAACTAAATATGCTGCGCCACGCTTTAGTTGCAGGTGTTATTGTTCTCTTCGTGTATTTTGGACCACTGCATATTCTGCAACACCACTGTCTGCTAAGTTTCCTATAAAACTCGAAGACGATGTCTCAGCAAGAAAGTTGATCGGGTCCAGAAGACACAACCAAAACTGCGCCAGCTGATAATGGTGAATTGAATACCCATCTGTCGCTACGAATAATTTGTCTATTTCAGAATCTGTTTGGTTTTTTAAAGGTTTGAAACATTGTATTAAAGAAAATAAAACAAAAATCCTATTGAACTAATAGTATTTTTTAGGGTTCCGCGTACCTCGAAAGGAAAAAGGAATCCTTATCACTCCGTTTTCTGTCTGTCTGTCTATCTATCTGTCTGTCCAGACCCTTTTTATCAGAAACGCTTACCTAGAAGATATGGCCATATTACGGCCATTACTGATATAAGGAAATCAAAACCTATTACATGAAATTGAGCAAGAAGCAAGGTCTCACAGCACAACTTCAATGCGGTTACAAACTTAGGTACATTTGCAGTTGGCGAATTCACCGTGACGTATATCAATGTGTGGGAAATCATTTTTTCAACTAGAAGGTTAGGTTTGTCCTTATTCCAACTTTTGTACTCGATGATGTTAGTAGAGTTTCGTGCCAAAATGTGTTTTGGTACGGAACCTCCGGTGCGCGAGCTCCACTTGCATTTGGCACGTTTCTTTTTATCGTAAAAGGTAGGCGAAGCGAGTACCTATGATAGATTAACATGAAAAATAAAGAGCATTTTTTTGAAGTCGGTAGCCAGCACTTGAGAAATGTGTACTACCTTTTTTTTTTAATGCACAATTGGTAAACCCTTGACAACATCTCACCTGGTGGTAAGTGATGAACTGATGATGTTACTGAAGATAGAAGCGGGCTTACCAAGATTCCCCAACGCAATGGGGAACTGGCTATCTTATCTTCATGCCGGAACACACCAATGATACCAACATTGATATTTGGCGGCATGACTTAGATAAGATGATGGTAGCTAGCCAGGCGGGCTTAGAAAATGCCCTACCACCAACCAAACCGAGTCTTACAATTGACCCCGCCGGGAATCGAACCCGCGACCTCCTGTGTAAAGCCAGTGAACTTTGCCTCTGAGCTACGGAGGCGGTTAAAAAGTGACGATGTTGTCGAAGATGGAAACGGGCTTACCAAGATTCCCCAACGCAATGGGGAACTGGCTATGTTATTTTCATGCCGGAACACACCAATGATATCAACATTGATATTTGGTGGCAAGACTTAGATAAGATGGTGGTAGCTAGCCAGGCGGGCTACCTATGAAATGTTTTAGATTCGATGGCTTTGCTGGCGCCGACCTAAAAAAATATGTATGCCCCTAATTTGTTTCTTATTTACCTTTGATTTCATTATTGCTGGTTAATATTGTTTATTTATATTTATACAAATATTATTTCATAATTCTGAACGAAATATTTTTAAAGTCGGCTTTTTTGTGGTAATGCTATCTAACAACGTTAACTCCAATCACCCACTCTTCAAAAGCATATCATCCAACCATAATGCATGTGTTTCATTAACCGATACAGTATTGTAGCTTCCATCATCATCTCAGCAGCATGGAAATTAAGGAGTCAAACCTTCTATCACCAGCTCACGTGAATAACCTGAAATAATGCAACTGTCGGTCTGTACGTGGGTACGTAAAGGTATAATATTTATAGGATTATCATTTAACTCCTAACCGTTAAAGAGTTGTACCTTCCATAACCAGCTCATCAACATGATATGATGACTACCAGACGCAAATACTTTAATAGCTTTAGAAAATATATGAAATATGCAATACGCGCCTATAAAATTTGAATGTTAGATAGATAGATAGGTTAGTTTATTTGTCACTGCAATCACACACATATTATAACACTAGTACATGATATAAACAAAATTTAAGAAATTCAAAAGAGCAAAAAAAGAATACAACAACATATGTGTGTTGCAGTAGTACAAAAGGTTTCTCTCGATTTCCCTGGGATTCCATCATTAAGTCTTGACTTGGTGACAATGGGACCACCTCAGCATTATACTCTTTCCAATAAGAAAAGATTTTGGAAAATCAGTCCACAAATGACAGAGAAATCGGTGAACAGACATAAAAAATACATACAGTGAAACATAAAACCTTCTCCTTTTCTGAAGTCGGTTAAAAGTCATCAGACAGCGCCCTGTACTCTAGTCTTCCACAGCAATATTTATTTTTACAGAGTGACCAACCTGTAGCTACAAAAGCAAATTGCGATATAGTACTAATGTTAAAAACTTTGTAAGATCTGAAAATTAAAAAAAAAACATTTAGAGATATTTGATTTTATACAGAATTCTTGTATCATATCAGCTCATATACGTCCCCACCGAGGGGCTCGAGCCTACCCTGAATTGGGATGATCGGGCCTTAGTCGACCACGCGGGCCCAGTGCGGGTTGGTCAAAACCTGCACACGCCTGCGAAGAAGCTCAGGTTGTGTGTGAAGTCGACCATTTTTATATATTCCACTTGAAAAGTAAAGAATATAGAAAACCCAAAAAAACTTTAATGACCTCCATTGGACCTGCGAAGTTCACAAAATATGAAACGAATCATCATTACAGCTCATATAAGTCCCCACCGAGGGGCTCGAGCCTACCCTGAATCAGGGCGATTAGGCCTTAGTCGACCACGCGGGCCCAGTGCGGGTTGGTCGACTTCACACACAACCGTCGAGTTTCTTCGCAGGCGTGTGCAGATTTTTCTCACGATGTTTTCCTTCACCGTTAAAGCAATCGGTAAGTATGTACGTAAGTTTTTTGAAAAACTCATTGATACATTGGCCATCCAGATTTGAACCCGGTACCTCTGGTTAAATGGACCGAGTCGTTACCGGTTGAGCCACCGACGATGAAACGAATACTACAAACATAATTAATGTTGGTTTTTCTTGTCAAATAAAGACTTAATATTTATATATTATTATTGCTCGTAGAACAGATGGCCGTTGGGGTAGTAAAGTTCTCGAGTGGCGACCACGCACCGGAAAGCGTAGCGTAGGCAGGCCTGCCACTCGGTGGACCGATGACCTGGTGAAGGTCGCGGGAAGCCGCGGAATGCGGGCAGCGCAGAACCGGTCGTCGTGGAGATCCTTGGGGGAGGCCTATGTCCAGCAGTGGACGTCCTTCGGCTGATATGATGATAATGATTTATGGACGAGGTCGTCCGAACATTGACAATAAAATGACAACGTCTTGTTATATATAATACTATCGGTTTGAGTTTGTGATAAATGAGCAAACGTCATCGCCATAGAAACTTTAAAGAATCATAAAATTACGAACGATTTGAAACAGAATTATTCAAACTAGTTTCATAAAATAATATAAATTTTCTGAAAAAAGTGGAATTAAAAATAACTTTATTTTTTTAGCCTTAAATAAATTTAGAACCCTCCTACAGAAATTGAAAAAAAAGATCTTACTTGTTTTGTTTTTAATTTTGAAATTTTATTTATTATACTGTTCTATATGAGGTTGTGAATAAAGTGTCCTTGGTTTTTGGTACATAAACTGTATTCTCGTTATAAGTGTTTAACCTATGCAATGCTTAAGACAAAGTATATATATTAGTACTAACATACAGTATGGAAACTACCTGCCGCTCTCTAGATTGCGACCTCACTCCCTCGTCACCAAGATTGATGCAGATTGGTTACCGTTTAGTTCTCGAACGTATAGGACTTCGCCGTAATTTAGTTTGTTTCGTCATTCAATTTTTGAAATGTCATTTCTCGCCTGTTGTATGAAGTGTCCAGGGTGTGCTTAAGGTCTTGTCGGCCTGTCAGGTCGGAGTGTTGCTAGTCAAGTCAAGTCAAGTGATTTATTTGCATAAAAATAAAACAAAAGATCTTAAAATGTAAAATTAGAGGTATTCATACTTTACCAGAAAATCTGGCAAGCAAAAATTGTACAAAAGTGAAAAGCTAGTAATTTAAGCACAAGAAACAATGAGAATGGCATATTAACATCATAGCAACATTAGTATCATCATCATACAAAATATCAGATAATAGAGTCTAACGACTGGCGGCTGAGCTAAGGAAATTACTACGTAAATATAAAGCTGACTCCGCATTTAATGCTGCGCCGTGGCCGCTACAAATTCATCAAAATCACAGAATGTGTACGTTGATGACGCTGAAAACCTATGACGTCACGCCTGGGTATTTCAAACATTTTTAGAACAAAACTTCGTCTCTGATATATGACAAAAAGTAACTTATATAAGTGCTAAACTCATCATCCCTAATTCAGAGCAACTCGGGGCTAGAGTAACATGCACGGTCGCGGTGGTTCTGAGAAATGGTTCTTTTATGCTATTAGAGGCACTGGTGGAGAAGCGGAGAAACCCTTTTGCTAGATCAAATTTTTTGTATAATTACTATTAAATAACTAAAGCGTAACGGCTAGGGCGGCCGCCTCTTGTCCGGGAGGACGTGGTTCGAATCCTGCCACGTACTAATTTGATTTCGAATTTAGATTTCATATGTACGTCTATCCGACGCTCTTACGGTGAAGGAAAAACATCGTGAGGAAACCTGCACGCGCCTGCGAAAAAACTTGCAGGTTGTGTGTGAAGTCGACCAACACGCACTGGGCCCGCGTGGTCGACTAAGGCCCGATCGCCCTAATTCAGGGTAGGCTCGAGCCCCTCGGTGGGGACGTATATAAGCTGATATGATGACTACTAAATATCGGTCTTGAAATCGTCGAATCCAACTCGGCTGGGCAGCGTTCGGGAAGCTTCGCAATATCTTTACGTCCCATATACCGCAGTGTCTTAATACCAAGGTCTTCGACCAGTGTGTGTTGCCAGTGATGACATACGGAACTGAGACATAGTCGCTTACTATTGGCCTCATAAGAAGGCTCAAGGTTACCCAAAGGGCAATGGAGCGTGCTATGCTCGGAGTTTCTCTGCGTGATCGAATCAGAAACGAGGCGATCCGTAGGAGAACCAAAGTAACCGACATAGCTCTCAGAATTGCTAAACTTAAGTGGCAGTGGGCGGTGAAGACCTGGTGAAGGTCGCGGGAAGCCGCTGGATGCGGGCAGATCCTTGGGGGAGGCCTATGTCCAGCAGTGGACGTCCTTCGGCTGATATGTTGATGATGATCGGTCTTAAAAAAAATATTGGACATACTTAAGGATATTGTCTGAGGAATGTGCTTATATGTTACACGATAGTGTGTACTTTACTCGATCATAAAATAACCCAAAAAACAGGTCTAAAACGTTTTAAAAAAAGTCTAAAACGCATTGTTTGTAAATAAAATTTCTAAATTTGCACATAGTTTTTATACGGAGATATTTCTTTTTAAGTACTACAGAGAATCTGCTAAATTTTAGTTTTTAAATTGATGTCTTAAGAGAAATAACAACGTAAAACATTGAAAAGTGTGGTTGTTTTCTTGACTCTTTACACGTAAAGGAAAAAACAGAGACAACTGATTTACAAATGCCTCGCCTTAAGAGAGGACGAGTAATCTGGCTGGCTATCTCGCCCCACCTGCCGACACACAGAAAGTTGCTTGGCGGCAGATAGATACCTATAGGTGGGAAAAGTGGTACCCACCAATCAGATCTCGGCCGTTCCCAGTAGTCTTACCGAGTAGTCTTACCAGTAGTACTATTGGGAGTTTTCTTCCCAATAGATTTACTCGTAGTAGGACTTCACGGATGTCAATATTTCCCAGTAGTTCTACTGTAAAACAACGAAAAGACATAGACCTCGCAATTTAATAGATAGTACCTACCTAACTACCAATTAATACCAATAGAAAATTCCCAATAGTACTACTGGTAAGACTACTCGGTAAGACTACTGGGAACGGCCGTCAGATCTTGCACAAAAGATATTATCACTAACTTAACCAGCTCAACTATCTTTAATCCTTAGATTAAATTAGGAAAAGATGAGTTTCATGAAAAATAAAAAATAATAATCAATAAAACTATTTACGAAAAACCTAAAAACTTCAAGGTACAAGCTTTTAATATTGCGTTGTCACGCGATATACATATGCATGCAAAATTTTAGCTCAATCGGAAAGCGGGAAGTGAGTCAAATTTAACTTGCAAGATTCCACTCGAACAAATATACATACATTACAAGTTAAATTAAATATTTTAATGAATAAAGGTGCGGCTTTGACAATCGGTGACCCCTGAAAGTTGCTCCGAAACCGATCTCAAGATTTGAACTAAACGAACATCATACATAATACATACATTGCAAGTTACATAAAGGTTTTAAAAAATAACTTAAACTTTGACTTTGTTTTTTAAAATATACATATATTTAAAAAAAATCTACGGAACACTACTACCAACACGCACTTGTAATTTGAGTAAAAGCACCTCTGGACACTTCATACAACGGGCCACAAATAACATTTCAAAAAACGATTGACGGAACAAACAAAATGGCGGCGAAATCCTATAGGTTCGGCAACCAATCTGTATAAATCTGGGTGACGAGGGGATGAGGTCGCAATGTAGAGAGCGGCAGGGAGTGTCCATACTGTATGTTAGTACTAATATATTATATACTTTGGTAAAAGTACTTAATCGTTCATCATCATCATCATACCAGCCGAAAGCCGTCAACTGCTGAACAAAGGCCTCAAAACAAGATTTATTAGGTATCATGTCATTAAGTTTATTCAACTGAAAGTCTGAAATTAAAATTATCATAAATAATCATATGTATTGTACAGTTATAGATAAGTGTTAACAATACTTAGTTGTTTGTTGAGTTGGCGGCTGACGTACGCAATAAAGAGTACCTACTTAACCTATCTACCTAAAAATTTTCCATGTCCCATACATGCCACATAATGAAAGTATTATTAAAGTGAAACTTTTATTACATCGTCTCAAATTTTTTCGTCTGTGTGTTGCATGTTGCGTGACATACATACATACAATAAACCTGAAACAATAAGCTCTTTTTGTGGGCAGTCATGTAAAAACTGGCCAAGTGCTAGTCGAACTAGCACCCCGGGGGTTCCATACCACCACACTTCTCCACAAAAATATTAAAGTACCGCCTTACATTACATTACACTGCCCTGCCCTACCCTACACTACCCTACCCTACCCTACACTACCCTACCCTACCCTACATACACTACACTACACTACCCTACCCTACACTACACTACCCTACCCTACCCTACACTACCCTACCCTACCCTATCCTATCTCTCAAGTTGGATCGAACTGCACATGGTGTGCGAATTTTATTATAATCGGTTAAGTGGTTTAGGAGTCCATTGAGGACAAACATTGTGACACGAGATTTATATAAATTAAGAAGATAATGACAATGATACCTATTTACATTACCTACAAACAAAAGACATCAACGCGAGCGACAAAAATAAGCTTTAATATCATTCAGTTCAGACTCCTTAGAGCGAGTGCGACTCACACTTGGCAAATTTTCATTATTTGTTGTTTTACTTCAGTCATCATCATATCAACTTGTATACGACCCCACCGAGGAGCTCGTGCCTACCCTGAATTAGGGCGATCGGGCCTTAGTCGACCACGCGGGCCCAGTGCGGGTTGGTCGACTTCGCACACTTCTCCGCAGGCGTGTGCAGGTTTCCCTCACAATGTTTTCCTTCACCGCAACAGCGTCGGATAAACGTACATATGAAATCTAAATTCGTATTAGTACTATAATCTCACCAAGTTTTACACTTATATGTAGTACTATTTTTACGATAGAGCAAAATCAAAAATACTTAGAGACCTATAAAAACACGTTTTTGATGTGTAACATCTTTGCTCTCGCTGTGGGAGTGATTTCGTGAAATGGGACGGAAATGTGTAACAGGAAATGCGAACGTTTTTTAATTCTCGAAAACTAAGGTTGTCATAGCCATGTAGCCTAGTGTGATGGCAAAGGCAAAGATGACATACTACTATTCGAAGGGTCGGCCCGTGAATGTACGACCCGATAATTAATTAATTTCATAAGTATTTTGTCACATGTTACATATCATATGCGAGTACTGTAGGTCTCGTTTTTTTTTATGGCGACGCCCTCATTTTTGCTCCTTTCCCAGTAGTACCACTGCTGTACCACCGTAGGTTCTAGTGGGAAATATCCCTTTAGTACCACTATCTCTATTCTTTAATCTTATTAGTGCTCGTGAGAGTGGTTATTACCAATAGTACGTTTTTCAATATTTTTTTTTGTATTTGTTGTTATAGCGGCAACGGAAACACAAAATTATCTGTGAAAATGTTTACTGTCTACCTGTTACCACTATTACGGTTCGTGAAATACATCACGCTGATAGACGGACACACGGACGGACATACGGACAGACAGCGGAGGCTTAGTATTAGGGTCCCGTTAAGTGTACTGAACCCTAAACAGTAACCCAAATGACTAGCATTCAACTAGAGCCTATTGCAGTACTAGCATAGATTAAATATATTTCGTTCGCTGAATTAGCTGCACCTATGATAAATGCCGCTCGCCGCTGCCGTCTCGCGTCAAACGGATGCGGCAAAGGAGCCGCCCTGAGTTCAATCGCGACGCCACCGACGTTACACCCGCACGGGGTCGCGCGAATCTTGTTAACTTTTAATTATTAATGTACGCGACGATTCTGAAGATACTTCTTCCAACAGCGAAAGTGATTGAAATTAATGATAAATTGAAAATAAAAAAATACCTATTTAATTAATTTTTTTAAGCTATCGATACTCGAAACAATTTGATATACAATAGCATTCGGTTATTTAAGCAACCTCTGTATTCTTGATCAAACTAAAAAGCTTTTTGATAGCACAGGCTTATACGGTTAATATTATTTTATTCTTTGAAAAAATAAAGTACCATAATAACAGTGAAATACTTAGTAACATTTAATTACGTTGAAAAATTATAACTAACTTGTGACTAATCTTATGTTCAAAATGACTTGTAATTTGCTTTAAATTATTAATAAATATTGATTTTTTTTTATTCACAATTGGTAAACCCTTGACAACATCTCACCTGGTGGTAATTAACGATGTTGCCGAAGATGGAAGCGGGCTTACCAAGATTCTCCAACGCAATGGAGAACTGGCTAACTTATCTTCCTGCCGGAACACACCAATGATATCAACATTGATATTTGGCGGCAAGACTGAGATAAGATGGTGGTAGCTAGCCAGGCGGGCTTAGAAAATGCCCTACAACCAACCAAACCGAGTCTTACAATTGACCCCGCCGGGAATCGAACTCGCGACCTCCTGTGTAAAGCCAGTGAACTTTGCCTCTGAGCTACGGAGGTGGTTAAAAATTTAAATTGAAATATACGTCTGAAATACCAATCAAACAATAAATTTCCCAATATGGTACTCCTCAGCTCTCATACAGACAGTACGTGAAAAAAAGAAGGCTCATAATCGTTGATGGAAACGCTTCAAAAACCTCCTAGACTACTAACAGTTTTCAATAGATCTTTGAAGGAGGGAGTATTTCCGGACCATTGGAAATATAATTCCAGTACACAAAAAAGGAGTAAAAACAAAGTAGAAAACTAAAGACCCATATCAGTTCTTAATGTCTTCGAAAATGTTTTCGTAAAGATTGTTTACAATCACATTTACAGCATCGTGTCTAGGGCTCTTACGGTGAAGGTAAACATCGTGAGGAAACCTGCACACGTCTGCGGAGAAACTCACAGGTTGTTTGTGAAGTCGATCAACCCACACTGGGCCCGCGTGGTCAACTAAGGCCCAATCGCCCTAATACAGGGTAACCTCGAGCCCCTCGGTGGGGACGCATATGAGCTGATATCATCATCTAGGGCTATTCCCGAACAGCAACATGGGTTTCCCTAAAGGGTCGGTCTACAAACACAAATCTTACAATATTTACAAATTTTCTTTTCAAAATCATGGAACGACGCAAGCAGACTGACATGGTCTACACTGATTTCGAAAAAGCTTTCGACAAGATGGATCACGTCATTCTGTTATGGAAGCTTGAACACATCGGTATTTGTGGGGGCTTACTGAGGTGGGTTGAGTCTTACCTAAAGCTGTGTTGATCGGGGGTGGTATATCCGATCTGGGCGCGTTTTACAGCGCATAATTATATGATATATACTTGTTTTGCGCACTCCCAATTTTCTGGTGTATGCAGATGACACTAAAATTTACATTGATGTAAATAATCGTAATGACTGTCATGATTTAAATAGGTTGTGCTTATATAACAGCAGAAATACAATTATGGTTAACGTAAACAAATGTCATATAGTCACTTTCTCACGTCGTACAAATAATATTACCTACACCTATAATTAAAACTAGTACTGTGCGAGATTTAGGAGTCCACCTTAACAGTAAACTTTTAATGGATGAACACATCAATATTATAGCTACTAAAGCATTTAAAGGTCTGAGATTCGTTAAACGCACATGTCAGCAAATCTCCGATCCTAATTGTCTTAAATCCATTTATTATTCGTATATATGAAGCATATTAGAATACGCTAGTGCCGTTTGGTGTCCTCAGTATAATGTTTATACATAGGTCTACGCCAGTAATATAGAAGTCATTGCATAGGTCGTATAAAACAACCAAACTAGTAAAATTTCTCAACCTCCATACTCGGACATATATAAAGGATTTTATGAAAGGCGGTCGCCATCACAATCTGCTTACATTAAATGAGCGACGTGATCTGATTGGTATGTCTCTTTTATATGACTTACTCAACTCTAATGTCAACTGTCCCACACTTGTATCACAAATTCGCCTTAACACACCCACCAAACTTACTTGTCACAAAGATATGATGCATATGCCCCTTTGTCGCACTAATTATTCTTAAAACCCTGTTTTGACTCGTTTATTCCGAAAGTACAATAATAAGTTTCGTGAAATTGACCCCTTTTTTAACTTTAAGAACCGGTTTAATCACTGATTACTAATAAGATTATAGAATGAGATTGTCTTATACTTAAGTAAAATACAACACATTGGTATACACAAGGCACAACCCTACCTACATACACACGTGACACAAATACACTACCCACACACTGCAATTTTCATTGAATAAGTAATTAGAAACTTGTATTTTTTTTCTTTTTTCTGGTCGTTAGTGTATCCTTACTAATATTATAAATGTGTTTGTTTATTTGTTACCTTTTCACGCTTCAACCTCTTAACCAATATTGATGAAATTTGGCATGCAGGTAGCGTGTATCACTGGAAAGAGCATAATATGCTACTTTTTATCCCGTGAAAATAGCATAGTCCGATGCAGTTCCTGCCCAACAAACAAACTAAGCTTATAAAATTAAATCTATAAGGTCTAAACTCTTATAGTTGTTTTAAAAGAGCAATCAATATGTCAATGTACCTTATAATGGTACATTATAAGAAGATTTGGTTTAAATTACCTTTATTCTTATAATTTGGCTGGGTAAACGTTAATAAATCCAATTAATATGGCTACAATAAGGGTTCAAAATGTGTTATTCTTATAGAGGCTATTTACATTGCTCTTTAGCCGTATAATATTCAAAGCCGTATAAAGGCTTTAAATATGACCAAATATTCTTATAAAAGTAATGCATAAGATAACTAAGATGCTTTTTTACTTATAGGAGTATTTTATAAGATGACGATCCAACAAACGATTTATAACATTGTATATGGTCTTTACAAGAATTAAAGCAAGTCATATTCACTTATATAGTAATTATAAAATCATTATTCTCTTTATGGTTATATTAAAATGTTTTACATAACAAGATTCGCCATTTTGAAAGTGCTGCAGATTGTTACATGGATCAATTACAGTTTTAAAAGTTTGCTTTTAAAAAATGAATTCAAAAGACTGGAAGTTTAAGTAGAGTGGTGGTTATAGAATATAATTTGAAAAAAATACGAAAACATGGCTATAAGCATTACACCCACCACTTCTACTCCTATAATACTACGAAATGACCAAGCTAAACCAATGAATCAGCCTGTGGTTCCGTAAATGATAATTTTATAGAACATGACAATGGTCAGGAAAGCAGTGAGGAAGAATATTATTGTAGCGATAGTGATAGTGATATAGACATTATAAATGAAGGGTTGAAGAAAGTTGATAGCTTGAAGAAAGTCCATATTCGTCATGATATCAGAGACTGGGCAGTGAAATTCAATATTTCCCATATGGCTTTATGTGAACTATTAAAAATATTACATAATTTAATGCCATACCAAATGCCATTGGATGCGGGTACATTGCTCAAAACAAATAAAGTAAAAATATGCATCACTGAAATTGGTACTAGAAATTACTGGCATAACGGATTACTTTCACAATTACAAAAATCTTAGGCCGGGTCCACATTTGTACCATTTTGGTGTATCGTATCTCCATCGCGTGGCATTGCCGCGTGTCATGATCGCTAGTTTGGACGCAAAATGATACGCGATCATGTATTACGCCGTTGCGATACCGTATCTGATACAGCCCGTTCCACATTTATTCCGTATCTGATACACCACGAATCGGATACACATATCGCGATCGGTAGTATAGACGTTTTTTGATACTGTATCACGTTACGACGTTAAGTTACGATACATGATACATGGCGTTCCATCTCGAGTCGGTTTTTCAACGATCATCAAAGGAGATACGATACGGTCTTGACAAGTTTGGACGTGAATGCATTTGATACGCGATCATTACCTGCTCTCCCCCCGCTATTTATTTGCGATCCACCGATGACAGCGCACGTATTTCTATGCCGAAATAATGAGTTGGGATAACGAAACTGTTGTAAAACTAATTAATGCCTACCAAACAAAAGAAGTTTTATGGAATCCCATTAACCCCAACTACTACAATAGAATATTAAAAAAAGATGCTTGGGATGAATTAGAGACTGAACTGCAACGGCCTGTGGAGGAATTGAAAAAAAAAATGGATACCTTACCTTGCTTTCGGGCCTTCGGCGAGAAAAAAAAAAGATAATGAAATCAAAAACTACTGGTAAAGGTTGGTATTAGTTTTTTTCTGTAGCACAGGTATTTGATATAGTTCTTCTTTAGTAAAACGTTTTTGTTCCTTTGCATAGTTTTTCTAGTTGAAAATAATTATGTTTTTAGGGTTCCGTAGCCAAATGGCAAAAAACGAGACCCTTATAGATTCGTCATGTCTGTCTGTCTGTCCGTCCGTATGCCATAGCCTCCCCCCTTCACACTCAATTTTTTTTAGATTTTTTTTGAAATAGATACCAGTTATAGACAAGTAAATAAATAAATGAAAAACTGTAAGATATATTTAAGTATGGTTTTTATTTTTATATTTGTAGGTACTGATGAAGTATACCAACCATCGTGGTTTGCCTATCCGCACCTAATGTTTCTTTTCGATAGATACAAATCAAGAGAACGACTTAATACTGTAAGTTGAGTTACAATATTCATAACTAATCTATCTTATAATTACTTATTATGTTAATTTAACATTACTAATTACTTTCATAACAGGGTTATTTTTTATCACTCAGGATAATTTAAGTGGGGCTTCTACTCATTAAACTGAATAATTTCCCTCAACAGTTTTGAAAAAAAAAATGGAATTCACATACAGATTTGGAAATTCAGCTTATTAATTTCTATGGGGTGGCCAAATTTAATTTTTGGGAATTGACCATGTTCAGTGTGATGAGTAAAAGCCCTAGTTAAAATATCCGGGATGATAAAAAAACTGTATTTTTTTTTGTTTTTTTTTTAAATATTTTTTTAATATATTTTTTTTTGTTTTTATTTCTGCCTGAAATACAATGACCTGTATCATAATAGTAAAAATAGATTTTTAGCAACCCAAAATTGTTTTCACTCTACATCATTTTGCCATGGCAGTCTTCCTACATTAAAACAATATTCAGCTATTTGATCTCTCATTTGCATCGCAGTTAATTGTGGTCTACGAGGAGCGTTCGATATTGGCAAATAAAAAACGGTAATTTAAAAAACTAAAAAACCCGCCTGCGTTTCTGTATAATTTGGAAATGAAAAACCCTAAAACAAGAAAGTCGTCATACCCGATTGCACTTAACTTAAGAAAAATTGTAGCAGTCGGGACCCATTCTAGAAAGTCAGCCGTCTAGTCAGTATATTGGAGTAATCTGCAATGTAATATAGGTATGTGCTCTCAATTCACTGTGCCTCCATTTCTAGAATGGGTCCCGACTGCTACAATTTTTCTTAAGTTAAGTGCAATCGGGTATGACGACTTTCTTGTTTTAGGGTTTTTCATTTCCAAATTATACAGAAACGCAGGCGGGTTTTTTAGTTTTTTAAATTACCGTTTTTTATTTTATTATTTTTTTTAGTTTTATTATAGAATGAGTTCATTTGAATTTGGCGCCAAAAATCCGCCATTTTGTTTTTTTTATTTTGATATACCCAGTGTCACTCTCACAGTAAATACGAATCTAACGACACGTCTCAAGCTAAAATCCATCCAGCCGTTCAGGCTGCAGAGCGTGCCAAACAATTATACATACATACAAACATACATACATACATACATACATACATACTCTCGAAAAACATAACCCTCCTTCTGACGCAGTCGGGTAAAAAGAACTCATGGCGCTGTTATCGCTCCTCCATCTTCCAGGTGTTATTATCCCTTCCACTTCAGTATCAAATGTACCTGGTGGTGTATATCTATTAACAGAATTTTGGCTTTTCCGTAGAAAATTATGAAGAAGGCATATAGTCATCACAATCAATTGTGCCTTTTCAGGTTCAAGCAGCATTGGTTTCCTTAAAACTCTAAATACACTAGACAGAATACCAAAAGCATTTTCTACAACCCGTCGAGCCCTTGATAGTCTATAATTAAATATACGTTTTACTGATCCTTTGGGATGTTGGCCTGAATAGGGTTTCATGATGTGGATGCCTAGAGGAAATGCACTGTCGGCTACAAAGTAATGTGGAACAATATAATTTGTTCCGTCTAGTTCCTTCGGAGGCGGAAGATTCAGTGATTCGTTGCAAATTTTGTCCTTCAGTGCCGAATCATTAAACACACCACCATCGGAAATTCTGCCTTGACACCCAACGTCAACAAACATGAAGTTGTAGGAAGCATCCACAAGAGCAAACATAACAATACTGAAAAATTCTTTGTAGTTGAAAAACTCTGATCCAGTATTGAAAGGAGCCTGTAATATGATATGTTTCCCATCCATTGAACCAACCACATTTGGAAGGTTCCACATATTCAAAAATTCTGTGGTGACTTCTTCCCATTCGCGAGGCATAGTCGGTATCTGTAAGTAACAAAAATCAAAATAACTATTAAAAAAACATAAGATTGAGTCGTGATAAGAATCATTACATTATCTTTCTACATATATTATCCATAAAGAGAGAACTTCGACTGACTGACTCATTCAAAGCAGAGCCGAAACGAACGAAATCGCTTGCAACAACTAGTATTTAATTTTTTTTATTAAACTTTCATTTTGCAGGAAGATTTAGGCGTGGAGGATGAGTTAAGCCAAACGACTGAGAAGAGCCCAACGCCTACGCCTGGGAGCCCACCGCCTACACCTGATAGCCAAGCGTCTGGGAGCCATGGGAGCCAAGCGCCTCGGAGCTCAGCGCCTGAGAGTCAAGGGCCAGAGCGCCAAGCGCTTGGGAGCCCAGCGTGAGAGTCGAGCGTCTGAAACTGACACGCCTGAAAGCCAAGCGCCTAGGAACCAAGTTTCTGGGAGCCATGCAGCATTATCATCAAAATTTAAGCCTCCAGTTCCTATAAAAAAATTTAAGAAAAGTGCGCCGCAGAAGGACACAATTCTTAATGAAGCATTACAGTTGATGAAGTCATCAGCACAAGTTGCTGCTTCTGCCACTTGTGCTACTTCGTCTCCAGCTTTAACAAACGACAGTTATCAAATATACGCCAATTATTTAGCGTCGAAATTTCGTGCATACACACAAAGAACCTTCATTACCGTTGAACACCACATTAACAACATACTTTATTATGCTGATAGTGGACACTACGAGCTGCAAAGAGGACATGAATCACCATATAGTCGTACGCCTACGCCTGAGACTCCATCGCCGATTCAGAATATTACTGCTAATTATGAACATGCAGCATCAGCGGGGGTCTGCGGGCAACAAATGTCTCAGGCAGCCTATAGCCGTACGCCAACGCCTGAGGTTCCATCACCAAGTCAGAATGAGACGAATTCTGAACACTCAGCATCAACGGGGGTCTACGAAGCGAATTCAATGGATGCAGATGATTTTAGCGACTTAATAAAGTTTACATAGGTACATTACCCACTGTAATGTACCTTATCTTCTTATCAAAATTACAAAATTATTATTTTTTTTAAATTTTTGTCATTTAGGATTTGATTATTTGGAAATTTAAAATTATTGTACTTTACGTTAAGTTACCTTATTGTGATGATGATTATGACTAGAAATTAAACATACCTTACCTTTATTTTGTCTTTCAATACATCAACAATGGCTTGACAGGTCTCCGGAACTATTAGACTTATTGCTTGCTTTGATACTCTAAACGTATATTGCAAACTTGTATAAGAATCTCCGCTTGCTAAGAATCTCAGAGTAATACAAAGTCTATCCTTGACTGTGATTGCCTTTCTTAATCTGGTATCAGCCTTTTGAATCATTGGGCCAATTTTGTTTATTAAATACTCGAAGTCAGTCGGCGACATGCGAGCGAAGTTTTTATATTTTCCACTTGTATGATGAAATTTTAAATCTCGCAGCAAAGCTTTTCCACCATGCTCATTTCTGTTTCTAAATAGTTCTAGTTCCCACCACCGTCGTCTGCGACTGGTTTTTCTTCTCTTTAAAAGAATCTTAATCACAATAAAGCAGGCACACGTCACTGCTAAATTCTGGTGAGCAATAGCGATGCAGGACATGGCTGAGTTGAACGAGAGTTGACAATGCACTAAAGATACGCGTATCATAAGAATTGAAGGAAAGATTCAAGACTCGGAGAAAAAAATTGTAGCGTCCATACTAACGAACGGTATGCCCGGAACGCTGACACCTTGATATTGGTTAAGTGTGGACGCGTTTTTTGATACTATATAGCTAGTGATACGGTATGACCAAAATGAGCGTATATACTTAGGATACAAGTACTAGATACGATAGGCCTGATCAGGATCGCTAAAATGGTACAAATGTGGACCCGGCCTTACGAAACCATGAAGTGCCCAATATAATAACTGAAATGCTCGGCGAAATGCTCGGCGAAATGCTCGGCGAAATGCTCGGCGAAAGGCTCGGCGAAAGGCTCGGCGAAAGGCTCGGCGAAAGGCACGGCGAAATGCTCGGGGAAAGGCTCGGGGAAGGGCTCGGGGAAATGCTCGGGGAAATGCTCGGGGAAATGCTCGGGGAAATGCTCGGGGAAATGTTCGGGGAAATGTTCGGAGAAATGTTCGGGGTATTCTTTGAGCCACTTTTGTGGATCAGTATAACTACAGCCAAACCATTCCTCCCTTCCTTCCTACTTACTCTTACAGGTTTTGTTTTCCGTATGTCGTAGATTATTTAAATTCTTCACGAACTCAGGCGCCAACCATCCTGGCTGCTGCAGCGCTCCTGGTGGTCTACAAGACAAGACAAGGAAATGTTCGGGGAAATGTTCGGGGGAAATGTTCAGGGAAATGTTCGGCGAAATGTTCGGCGAAATGTTCGGCGAAATGTTCGGCGAAATGTTCGGCGAAATTTTCGGCGAAATGTTCGGCGAAATGCTCGGGGAAATGCTCGGGGAAATGCTCGGGGAAATGCTCGGGGATTTGTTCGGCGAAATGCTCGGCGAAATGCTCGGCGAAAAGCTCGGCGAAATGCTCGGCGAAATGCTCGGCGTAATGCTCCGTATGTCGTAGATTATTTAAATTCTTCACGAACTCAGGCGCCAACCATCCTGGCTGCTGCAGCGCTCCTGGTGGTCTACAAGACAAGACAAGGAAATGTTCGGGGAAATGCTCGGCGAAAGGCTCGGCGAAATGCTCGGCGAAAGGCTCGGGGAAAGGCTCGGGGAAATGCTCGGGGAAATGCTCGGGGAAATGCTCGGGGAAATGCTCGGGGAAATGTTCGGGGAAATGTTCGGAGAAATGTTCGGGGTATTCTTTGAGCCACTTTTGTGGATCAGTATAACTGCAGCACTTTTCCATTCCTCCCTACCTTCCTACTTACTCTTACAGGTTTTGTTGTCCGTATGTCGTAGATTATTTAAATTCTTCACGAACTCAGGCGCCAACCATCCTGGCTGCTGCAGCGCTCCTGGTGGTCTACTGCTGTAAAACATGTTAAAACCTAGGTACTCTGAAATGACACCTACAAGACAAATTTAAATTTAAATTTAAATTTAAATTCTTCACGAACTCAGGCGCCAACCATCCTGGCTGTTGCAGCGCTCCTGGTGGTCTACTGCTGTAAAACATGTTAAAACCTAGGTACTCTGAAATGACACCTACAAGACAAGACAAGACAAGACAAGACAAGACAAGGAAATGTTCGGGGAAATGCTCGGGGAAATGTTCGGGGAAATGTTCGGAGAAATGTTCGGGGTATTCTTTGAGCCACTTTTGTGGATCAGTATAACTGCAGCACTTTTCCATTCCTCCCTACCTTCCTACTTACTCTTACAGGTTTTGTTGTCCGTATGTCGAGATTGTTCGGGGGAAATGTTCGGGGAAATGTTCGGCGAAATGTTCGGCGAAATGTTCGGCAAAATGTTTGGCGAAATGTTCGGCAAAATGTTCGGCGAAATGTTCGGCGAAATGTTCGGCGAAATGTTCAGTGAAATGCTCGGGGAAATGCTCGGGGAAATGCTCGGGGATATGCTCGGCGAAATGCTCGGCGAAAAGCTCGGCGAAATGCTCGCCGAAATGCTCGGCGAAATGCTCGGCGAAATGCTCGGCAAAAGGCTAAATAATTTAAATAAAAATTTTCTTCACGAACTCAGGCGCCAACCATCCTGGCTGCTGCAGCGCTCCTGGTGGTCTACTGCTGTAAAACATGTTAAAACCTAGGTACTCTGAAATGACACCTACAAGACAAATTTAAATTTAAATTTAAATTCTTCACGAACTCAGGCGCCAACCATCCTGGCTGCTGCAGCGCTCCTGGTGGTCTACTGCTGTAAAACATGTTAAAACCTAGGTACTCTGAAATGACACCTACAAGACAAGACAAGACAAGACAAGACGGGGAAATGTTCGGCGAAATGTTCGGCAAAATGTTCGGCGAAATGTTTGGCGAAATGTTCGGCGAAATGCTCGGCGAAATGCTCGGCGAAAAGCTCGGCGAAATGCTCGGCGAAATGCTCGGCGAAATGCTCGGCGAAAGGCTCGGGGAAAGGCTCGGGGAAATGCTCGGGGAAATGCTCGGGGAAATGCTCGGGGAAATGCTCGGGGAAATGCTCGGGGAAATGCTCGGGGAAATGCTCGGGGAAATGTTCGGGGAAATGTTCGGAGAAATGTTCGGGGTATTCTTTGAGCCACTTTTGTGGATCAGTATAACTGCAGCAAAACCATTACTCCCTTCCTTCCTACTTACTCTTACAGGTTTTGTTGTCCGTATGTCGTAGATTATTTATTTAAATAATTTAAATAAAAATTTTCTTCACGAACTCAGGCGCGAACCATCCTGGCTGCTGCAGCGCTCCTGGTGGTCTACTGCTGTAAAACATGTTAATACCTAGGTACTCTGAAATGACACCTACAAGACAAATTTAAATTTAAATTCTTCACGAACTCAGGCGCCAACCATCCTGGCTGCTGCAGCGCTCCTGGTGGTCTACTGCTGTAAAACATGTTAAAACCTAGGTACTCTGAAATGACACCTACAAGACAAGACAAGACAAGACAAGACGGGGAAATGTTCGGCGAAATGTTCGGCAAAATGTTCGGCGAAATGTTTGGCGAAATGTTCGGCGAAATGTTCGGCGAAATGCTCGGGGAAACGCTCGGAAAATGCTCGGGGAAATGCTCGGGGAAATGCTCGGGGAAATGTTCGGAGAAATGTTCGGGATATTCTTTGAGCCACTTTTGTGGATCAGTATAACTGCAGCACTTTTCCATTCCTCCCTACCTTCCTACTTACTCTTACAGGTTTTGTTGTCCGTATGTCGAGATTGTTCGGGGGAAATGTTCGGCGAAATGTTCGGCGAAATGTTCGGCGAAATGCTCGGGGAAATGCTCGGGGAAATGCTCGGGGATATGCTCGGCGAAATGCTCGGCGAAAAGCTCGTCGAAATGCTCGGCGAAAAGCTCGGCGAAATGCTCGGCGAAATGCTCGGCGAAAGGCTCGGGGAAAGGCTCGGGGAAATGCTCGGGGAAATGCTCGGGGAAATGCTCGGGGAAATGCTCGGGGAAATGCTCGGGGAAATGTTCGGAGAAATGTTCGGGGTATTCTTTGAGCCACTTTTGTGGATCAGTATAACTGCAGCAAAACCATTCCTCCCTTCCTTCCTACTTACTCTTACAGGTTTTGTTGTCCGTATGTCGTAGATTATTTATTTAAATAATTTAAATAAAAATTTTCTTCACGAACTCAGGCGCCAACCATCCTGGCAGCTGCATCGCTCCTGGTGGTCTACTGCTGTAAAACATGTTAAAACCTAGGTACTCTGAAATGACACCTACAAGACAAGACAAGACGGGGAAATGTTCGGCGAAATGTACGGCGAAATGTTCGGCGAATTGTTCGGCGAAATGCTCGGGGAAATGCTCGGGAAAATGCTCGGCGAAATGCTCGGCGAAATGGTCGGCGAAATGCTCGGCGAAATGCTCGGCGAAATGCTCAGCGAAATGCTCGGCGAAATGTTCGGCGAAATGTTCGGCGAAATGTTTGGCGAAATGTTCGTCGACATGTACGGCGAAATGTTCGGCGAAATGTTCGGCGAAATGCTCGGGGAAATGCTCGGGGAAATGCTCGGGGAAATGCTCGGCGAAATGCTTGGCGAAATGCTCGGCGAAATGCTCGGCGAAAAGCTCGGCGAAAGGCTCGGCGAAATGTTCGGCGAAATGTTCGGCGAAATGTTCGGCGAAATGTACGGCGAACTGTTAGGCGAAATGTTCGGCGAAATGCTCGGGGAAATGCTCGGGGAAATGCTCGGCGAAAAGTTTGGCGAAATGCTCGGCGAAATGCTCGGCGAAAAGCTCGGCGAAATGTTCGGCGAAATGTTCGGCGAAATGTTCGGCGAAATGCTTGGGGAAATGCTCGGGGAAATGCTCGGGGAAATGCTCGGCGAAATGCTCGGCGAAAATCTCGGCGAAATGCTCGGCAAAATGCTCGGCGAAAGGCTCGGCGAAATGTTCGGCGAAATGTTCGGCGAAATGCTCGGGGAAATGCTCGGGGAAATGCTCGGGGAAATGCTTGGGGAAATGCTCGGCGAAATGCTCGGCAAAATGCTCGGCGAAATGCTCGGCGAAAAGCTCGGCGAAATGCTCGGCGAAAAGCTCGGCGAAATGCTCGGCGAAAGGCTCGGCGAAATGTTCGGCGAAATGTACGGCGAAATGTTAGGCGAAATGTTTGGCGAAATGCTCGGGGAAATGCTCGGGGAAATGCTCGGGGAAATGCTCGGGGAAATGCTCGGCGAAAAGCTCGGCGAAATGCTCGGCGAAATGCTCGGCGAAATGTTCGGCGACATGCTCGGGGAAATGCTCGGGGAAATGCTCGGGGAAATGCTCGGGGAAATGCTCGGCGAAATGCTCGGCGAAATGCTCGGCGAAATGCTCGGCGAAAAGCTCGGCGAAAGGCTCGGCGAAATGTTCGGCGAAATTTTCGGCGAAATGTTCGGCGAAATGTACGGCGAAATGTTCGGCGAAATGTTCGGCGAAATGCTCGGGGAAATGCTCGGCGATATGCTCGGCGAAATGCTCGGCGAAATGCTCGGCGAAATGTTCGGCGAAATGCTCGGGGAAATGCTCGGAGAAATGCTCGGGGAAATGCTCGGGGAAATGCTCGGGGAAATGCTCGGCGTAATGCTCGGCGAAATGCTCGGCGAAATGCTCGGCGAAAAGCTCGGCGAAAGGCTCGGCGAAAGGCTCGGGGAAAGGCTCGGGGAAATGCTAGGGGAAATGCTCGGGGAATTCTCGGGGAAATGCTCGGGGAAATGCTCGGGGAAATAATCGGGGAAATGTTCGGAGAAATGTTCGGGGTATTCTTTGAGCCACTTTTGTGGATCAGTATAACTGCAGCAAAACCATTCCTCCCTTCCTTCCTACTTACTCTTACAGGTTTTGTTGTCCGTATGTCGTAGATTATTTATTTAAATAATTTAAATAAAAATTTTCTTCACGAACTCAGGCGCCAACCATCCTGGCTGCTGCAGCGCTCCTGGTGGTCTACTGCTGTAAAACATGTTAATACCTAGGTACTCTGAAATGACACCTACAAGACAAATTTAAATTTAAATTTAAATTCTTCACGAACTCAGGCGCCAACCATCCTGGCTGCTGCAGCGCTCCTGGTGGTCTACTGCTGTAAAACATGTTAAAACCTAGGTACTCTGAAATGACACCTACAAGACAAGACAAGACAAGACAAGACAAGACAAGACAAGACAAGACAAGACAAGACAAGACAAGACAAGACAAGGAAATGTTCGGGGAAATGTTCAGGGGAAATGTTCGGGGAAATGTTCGGCGAAATGTTCGGCGAAATGTTCGGCGAAATGTTCGGCGAAATGTTCGGCGAAATGTTCGGCGAAATGTTCGGCGAAATGTACGGCGAAATGTTCGGCGAATTGTTCGGCGAAATGCTCGGGGAAATGCTCGGGGAAATGCTCGGGGAAATGCTCGGGGAAATGCTCGGCGAAATGCTCGGCGAAATGCTCGGCGAAATGCTCGGCGAAATGCTCGGCGAAAAGCTCTGCGAAATGCTCGGCGAAATGCTCGGCGAAAGGCTCGGCGAAAGGCTCGGCGAAATGCTCGGCGAAAGGCTCGGGGTAAGGCTCGGGGAAATGCTCGGGGAAATGCTCGGGGAAATGCTCATCGAAATGCTCGGCGAAAAGCTCGGCGAAATGCTCGGCGAAATGCTCGGCGAAAGGCTCGGCGAGATGTTCGGCGAAATGTTCGGCGAAATGTACGGCGAAATGTTAGGCGAAATGTTCGGCGAAATGCTCGGGGAAATGCACGGCGAAATGCTCGGCGAAAAGCTCGGCGAAATGCTCGGCGAAAGGCTCGGCGAAATGTTCGGCGAAATGTTTCGCGAAATGTTCGTCGAAATGTACGGCGAAATGTTCGGCGAAATGTTCGGCGAAATGCTCGGGGAAATGCTCGGGGAAATGCTCGGGGAAATGCTCGGCGAAATGCTTGGCGAAATGCTCGGCGAAATGCTCGGCGAAAAGCTCGGCGAAAGGCTCGGCGAAATGTTCGGCGAAATTTTCGGCGAAATGTTCGGCGAAATGTACGGCGAAATGTTCGGCGAAATGTTCGGCGAAATGCTCGGGGAAATGCTCGGCGATATGCTCGGCGAAATGCTCGGCGAAATGCTCGGCGAAATGTTCGGCGAAATGCTCGGGGAAATGCTCGGGGAAATGCTCGGGGAAATGCTCGGGGAAATGCTCGGGGAAATGCTCGGCGTAATGCTCGGCGAAATGCTCGGCGAAATGCTCGGCGAAAAGCTCGGCGAAAGGCTCGGCGAAAGGCTCGGGGAAAGGCTCGGGGAAATGCTAGGGGAAATGCTCGGGGAATTCTCGGGGAAATGCTCGGGGAAATGCTCGGGGAAATAATCGGGGAAATGTTCGGAGAAATGTTCGGGGTATTCTTTGAGCCACTTTTGTGGATCAGTATAACTGCAGCAAAACCATTCCTCCCTTCCTTCCTACTTACTCTTACAGGTTTTGTTGTCCGTATGTCGTAGATTATTTATTTAAATAATTTAAATAAAAATTCTCTTCACGAACTCAGGCGCCAACCATCCTGGCTGCTGCAGCGCTCCTGGTGGTCTACTGCTGTAAAACATGTTAATACCTAGGTACTCTGAAATGACACCTACAAGACAAATTTAAATTTAAATTTAAATTCTTCACGAACTCAGGCGCCAACCATCCTGGCTGCTGCAGCGCTCCTGGTGGTCTACTGCTGTAAAACATGTTAAAACCTAGGTACTCTGAAATGACACCTACAAGACAAGACAAGACAAGACAAGACAAGACAAGACAAGGAAATGTTCGGGGAAATGTTCGGGGGAAATGTTTGGGGAAATGTTCGGCGAAATGTTCGGCGAAATGTTCGGCGAAATGTTCGGCGAAATGTTCGGTGAAATGTTCGGCGAAATGTTCGGCGAAATGTTCGGCGAATTGTTCGGCGAAATGCTCGGGGAAATGCTCGGGGAAATTCTCGGGGAAATGCTCGGGGAAATGCTCGGCGAAATGCTCGGCGAAATGCTCGGCGAAATGCTCGGCGAAAAGCTCTGCGAAATGCTCGGCGAAATGCTCGGCGAAAGGCTCGGCGAAAGGCTCGGCGAAATGCTCGGCGAAAGGCTCGGGGTAAGGCTCGGGGAAATGCTCGGGGAAATGCTCGGGGAAATGCTCGGGGAAATGCTCATCGAAATGCTCGGCGAAAAGCTCGGCGAAAAGCTCGGCGAAATGCTCGGCGAAATGCTCGGCGAAAGGCTCGGCGAGATGTTCGGCGAAATGTTCGGCGAAATGTACGGCGAAATGTTAGGCGAAATGTTCGGCGAAATGCTCGGGGAAATGCACGGCGAAATGCTCGGCGAAAAGCTCGGCGAAATGCTCGGCGAAAGGCTCGGCGAAATGTCCGGCGAAATGTTTGGCGAAATGTTCGTCGAAATGTACGGCGAAATGTTCGGCGAAATGTTCGGCGAAATGCTCGGGAAATGTACGGCGAACTGTTAGGCGAAATGTTCGGCGAAATGCTCGGGGAAATGCTCGGGGAAATGCTCGGCGAAATGCTCGGCGAAATGTTTGGCGAAATGTTCGGCGAAATGTTCGGCGAAATGCTCGGGGAAATGCTCGGGGAAATGCTCGGGGAAATGCTTGGGGAAATGCTCGGCGAAATGCTCGGCAAAATGCTCGGCGAAATGCTCGGCGAAAAGCTCGGCGAAATGCTCGGCGAAAAGCTCGGCGAAATGCTCGGCGAAAGGCTCGGCGAAATGTTCGGCGAAATGTACGGCGAAATGTTAGGCGAAATGTTTGGCGAAATGTTTGGCGAAATGCTCGGGGAAATGCTCGGGGAAATGCTCGGGGAAATGCTCGGGGAAATGCTCGGCGAAAAGCTCGGCGAAATGCTCGGCGAAATGCTCGGCGAAATGTTCGGCGACATGCTCGGGGAAATGCTCGGGGAAATGCTCGGGGAAATGCTCGGGGAAATGCTCGGCGAAATGCTCGGCGAAATGCTCGGCGAAATGCTCGGCGAAAAGCTCGGCGAAAGGCTCGGCGAAATGTTCGGCGAAATTTTCGGCGAAATGTACGCCGAGCATTTCGCCGAGCTTTTCGCCGAGCATTTCGCCGAGCAAGTCGCCGAGCATTTCGCCGAGCATTTCCCCGAGCGTTTCCCCGAGCATTTCGCCGAACATTTCGCCGAACATTTCGCCGAACATTTCGCCGAACATTTCGCCGAACATTTCGCCGTACATTTCGCCGAATATTTCGCCGAACATTTCGCCGAACATTTCGCCGAACATTTCGCCGAACATTTCGCCGAACATTTCCCCGAACATTTCCCCCGAACATTTCCCAGAACATTTCCTTGTCTTGTCTTGTCTTGTCTTGTAGGTGTCATTTCAGAGTACCTAGGTTTTAACATGTTTTACAGCAGTAGACCACCAGGAGCGCTGCAGAAGCCAGGATGGTTGTCGCATGAGTTCGTGAAGAAAATTTTTATTTACGACATACCGACAACAAAACCTGTAAGTGTAAGTAGGAAGGAAGGGAGGAATGGTTTTGCTGCAGTTATACTGATCCACAAAAGTGGCTCAAAGAATACCCCGAACATTTCTCCGAACATTTCCCCGAACATTTCCCCGAACATTTCCCCGAGCATTTCCCCGAGCCTTTCCCCGAGCCTTTCCCCGAGCCTTTCCCCGAGCCTTTCGCCGAGCATTTCGCCGAGCATTTCGCCGAGCATTTTGCCGAGCATTTCGCCGAGCTTTTCGCCGAGCATTTCGCCGAGCATTTCGCCGAGCTTTTCGCCGAGCGCGAAATTTTCGGCGAAATGTTCGGCGAAATGTTCGGCGAAATGCTCGGGGAAATGCTCGGGGAAATGCTCGGCGAAATGCTCGGCGACTTGCTCGGCGAAATGCTCGGCGAAAAGCTCGGCGAAATGCTCGGCGAAAGGCTCGGCGAAAGGCTCGGCGAAATGCTCGGCGAAAGGCTCGGGGAAAGGCTCGGGGAAATGCTCGGGGAATTGCTCGGGGAAATGCTCGGCGAAATGCTCGGGGAAATGCTCGGGGAAATGCTCGGGGAAATGCTCGGGTAAATGTTCGGGGAAATGTTCGGAGAAATGTTCGGGGTATTCTTAGAGCCACTTTTGTGGATCAGTATAACTGCAGCAAAACCATTCCTCCCTTCCTTCCTACTTACTCTTATAGGTTTTGTTGTCCGTATGTCGTAGATTATTTATTTAAATAATTTAAATAAAAATTTTCTTCACGAACTCAGGCGCCAACCATCCTGGCTGCTGCAGCGCTCCTGGTGGTCTACTGCTGTAAAACATGTTAAAACCTAGGTACTCTGAAATGACACCTACAAGACAAATTTAAATTTAAATTTAAATTCTTCACGAACTCAGGCGCCAACCATCCTGGCTGCTGCAGCGCTCCTGGTGGTCTACTGCTGTAAAACATGTTAAAACCTAGGTACTCTGAAATGACACCTACAAGACAAGACAAGACAAGGAAATGTTCGGGGAAATGTTCGGGGGAAATGTTCGGGGAAATGTTCGGCGAAATGTTCGGCGAAATGTTCGGCGAAATGTTCGGCGAAATGTTCGGCGAAATGTTCGGCGAAATGTTCGGCGAAATGTACGGCGAAATGTTCGGCGAAATGTTCGGCGAAATGCTCGGGGAAATGCTCGGGGAAATGCTCGGGGAAATGCTCGGCGAAATGCTCGGCGAAAGGCTCGGCAAAAGGCTCGGCGAAATGCTCGGGGAAATGCTCGGGGAAATGCTCGGGGAAATGCTCGGGGAAATGTTCGGGGAAATGTTCGGAGAAATGTTCGGGGTATTCTTTGAGCCACTTTTGTGGATCAGTATAACTGCAGCAAAACCATTCCTCCCTTCCTTCCTACTTACTCTTACAGGTTTTGTTGTCCGTATGTCGTAGATTATTTATTTAAATAATTTAAATAAAAATTTTCTTCACGAACTCAGGCGCCAACCATCCTGGCTGCTGCAGCGCTCCTGGTGGTCTACTGCTGTAAAACATGTTAAAACCTAGGTACTCTGAAATGACACCTACAAGACAAATTTAAATTTAAATTTAAATTCTTCACGAACTCAGGCGCCAACCATCCTGGCTGCTGCAGCGCTCCTGGTGGTCTACTGCTGTAAAACATGTTAAAACCTAGAAACTCTGAAATGACACCTACAAGACAAGACAAGACAAGACAAGACGGGGAAATGTTCGGCGAAATGTTCGGCGAAATGTTCGGCGAAATGTTCGGCGAAATGTTCGGCGAAATGTTCGCCGAAATGCTCGGGGAAATGCTCGGGGATATGCTCGGCGAAATGCTCGGCGAAATGCTCGGCGAAAAGCTCGGCGAAATGCTCGGCAAAATGCTCGGCGAAATGCTCGGCGAAATGCTCGGCGAAAGGCTCGGGGAAAGGCTCTGGGAAATGCTCGGGGAAATGTTCGGGGAAATGTTCGGGGAAATGTTCGGAGAAATGTTCGGGGTATTCTTTGAGCCACTTTTGTGGATCAGTATAACTGCAGCAAAACCATTCCTCCCTTCCTTCCTACTTACACTTACAGGTTTTGTTGTCGGTATGTCGTAAATAAAAATTTTCTTCACGAACTCAGGCGACAACCATCCTGGCTGCTGCAGCGCTCCTGGTGGTCTACTGCTGTAAAACATGTTAAAACCTAAGTACTCTGAAATGACACCTACAAGACAAATTTAAATTTAAATTTAAATTCTTCACGAAATCAGGCGCCAACCATCCTGGCTGCTGCAGCGCTCCTGGTGGTCTACTGCTGTAAAACATGTTAAAACCTAGGTACTCTGAAATGACACCTACAAGACAAGACAAGACAAGGAAATGTTCTGGGAAATGTTCGGGGGAAATGTTCGGGGAAATGTTCGGCGAAATGTTCGGCGAAATGTTCGGCGAAATGTTCGGCGAAATGTTCGGCGAAATGTTCGGCGAAATGCTCGGGGAAATGCTCGGGGAAATGCTCGGCGAAATGCTCGGCGACTTGCTCGGCGAAATGCTCGGCGAAAAGCTCGGCGAAATGCTCGGCGAAAGGCTCGGCGAAAGGCTCGGCGAAATGCTCGGCGAAAGGCTCGGGGAAAGGCTCGGGGAAATGCTCGGGGAATTGCTCGGGGAAATGCTCGGCGAAATGCTCGGGGAAATGCTCGGGGAAATGCTCGGGCAAATGCTCGGGTAAATGTTCGGGGAAATGTTCGGAGAAATGTTCGGGGTATTCTTTGAGCCACTTTTGTGGATCAGTATAACTGCAGCAAAACCATTCCTCCCTTCCTTCCTACTTACTCTTACAGGTTTTGTTGTCCGTATGTCGTAGATTATTTATTTAAATAATTTAAATTAAAATTTTCTTCACGAACTCAGGCGCCAACCATCCTGGCTGCTGCAGCGCTCCTGGTAGTCTACTGCTGTAAAACATGTTAAAACCTAGGTACTCTGAAATGACACCTACAAGACAAATTTAAATTTAAATTTAAATTCTTCACGAACTCAGGCGCCAACCATCCTGGCTGCTGCAGCGCTCCTGGTGGTCTACTGCTGTAAAACATGTTAAAACCTAGGTACTCTGAAATGACACCTACAAGACAAGACAAGACAAGGAAATGTTCGGGGAAATGTTCGGGGGAAATGTTCGGGGAAATGTTCGGCGAAATGTTTGGCGAAATGTTCGGCGAAATGTTCGGCGAAATGTTCGGCGAAATGTTCGGCGAAATGTTCGGCGAAATGTTCGGCGAAATGTTCGGCGAAATGTTCGGCGAAATGTACGGCGAAATGTTCGGCGAAATGTTCGGCGAAATGCTCGGGGAAATGCTCGGGGAAATGCTCGGGGAAATGCTCGGCGAAATGCTCGGCGAAAGGCTCGGCAAAAGGCTCGGCGAAATGCTCGGGGAAATGCTCGGGGAAATGCTCGGGGAAATGTTCGGGGAAATGTTCGGAGAAATGTTCGGGGTATTCTTTGAGCCACTTTTGTGGATCAGTATAACTGCAGCAAAACCATTCCTCCCTTCCTTCCTACTTACTCTTACAGGTTTTGTTGTCCGTATGTCGTAGATTATTTATTTAAATAATTTAAATAAAAATTTTCTTCACGAACTCAGGCGCCAACCATCCTGGCTGCTGCAGCGCTCCTGGTGGTCTACTGCTGTAAAACATGTTAAAACCTAGGTACTCTGAAATGACACCTACAAGACAAATTTAAATTTAAATTTAAATTCTTCACGAACTCAGGCGCCAACCATCCTGGCTGCTACAGCGCTCCTGGTGGTCTACTGCTGTAAAACATGTTAAAACCTAGGTACTCTGAAATGACACCTACAAGACAAGACAAGACAAGACAAGACGGGGAAATGTTCGGCGAAATGTTCGGAGAAATGTTCGGGGTATTCTTTGAGCCACTTTTGTGGATCAGTATAACTGCAGCAAAACCATTCCTCCCTTCCTTCCTACTTACACTTACAGGTTTTGTTGTCGGTATGTCGTAAATAAAAATTTTCTTCACGAACTCAGGCGACAACCATCCTGGCTGCTGCAGCGCTCCTGGTGGTCTACTGCTGTAAAACATGTTAAAACCTAGGTACTCTGAAATGACACCTACAAGACAAATTTAAATTTAAATTCTTCACGAACTCAGGCGCCAACCATCCTGGCTGCTGCAGCGCTCCTGGTGGTCTACTGCTGTAAAACATGTTAAAACCTAGGTACTCTGAAATGACACCTACAAGACAAGACAAGACAAGACAAGGAAATGTTCTGGGAAATGTTCGAGGGAAATGTTCGGGGAAATGTTCGGCGAAATGTTCGGCGAAATGTTCGGCGAAATGTTCGGCGAAATGTTCGGCGAAATGTTCGGCGAAATGTTCGGCGAAATGTACGGCGAAATGTTCGGCGAAATGTTCGGCGAAATGTTCGGCGAAATGCTCGGGGAAATGCTCGGGGAAATGCTCGGCGAAATGCTCGGCGACTTGCTCGGCGAAATGCTCGGCGAAAAGCTCGGCGAAATGCTCGGCGAAATGCTCGGCGAAAGGCTCGGCGAAACGCTCGGCGAAATGCTCGGCGAAAGGCTCGGGGAAAGGCTCGGGGAAATGCTCGGGGAATTGCTCGGGGAAATGCTCGGCGAAATGCTCGGCGAAATGCTCGGCGAAAAGCTCGGCGAAATGCTCGGCGAAATGCTCGGCGAAAGGCTCGGCGAAATGCTCGGCGAAAGGCTCGGTGAAAGGCTCGGGGAAATGCTCGGGGAAATGCTCGGGGAAATGCTCGGGAAATGCTCGGGGAAATGCTCGGGGAAATGCTCGGGGAAATGTTCGCGGAAATGTTCGGAGAAATGTTCGGGGTATTCTTTGAGCCACTTTTGTGGATCAGTATAACTGCAGCACTTTTCCATTCCTCCCTACCTTCCTACTTACTCTTACAGGTTTTGTAGTCCGTATGTCGAGATTGTTCGGGGAAAATGTTCGGGGGAAATGTTCGGGGAAATGTTCGGCGAAATGTTCGGCGAAATGTTTGGCGAAATGTTCGGCGAAATGTTCGGCTCGGCGAAATGCTCGGGGAAAGGCTCGGGGAAAGGCTCGGGGAAATGCTTGGGGAAATGCTCGGGGAAATGTTCGGGGGAAATTATCGGGGAAATGTTCGGCGAAATGTTCGGCGAAATGTTCGGCGAAATGTTCGGCGAAATGTTCGGCGTAATGTTTGGCGAAATGTTCGGCGAAATGTTCGGCGAAATGTTCGGCGAAATGTTCGGCGAAATGCTCGGGGAAATGCTCGGGGAAATGCTCGGGGATATGCTCGGCGAAAAGCTCGGCGAAATGCTTGGCTAAATGCTCGGCGAAATGCTCGGCGAAAGGCTCGGGGAAAGGCTCGGGGAAATGCTCGGGGAAATGCTCGGGGAAATGCTCGGGGAAATGCTCGGGGAAATGCTCGGGGAAATGCTCGGGGAAATGTTCGGGGAAATGTTCGGAGAAATGTTCGGGGTATTCTTTGAGCCACTTTTGTGGATCAGTATAACTGCAGCAAAGCCATTCCTCCCTTCCTTCCTACTTACTCTTACAGGTTTTGTTGTCCGTATGTCGTAGATTATTTATTTAAATAATTTAAATAAAAATTTTCTTAACGAACTCAGGCGCCAACCATCCTGGCTGCTGCAGCGCTCCTGGTGGTCTACTGCTGTAAAACATGTTAAAACCTAGGTACTCTGAAATGACACCTACAAGACAAATTTAAATTTAAATTTAAATTCTTCACGAACTCAGGCGCCAACCATCCTGGCTGCTGCAGCGCTCCTGGTGGTCTACTGCTGTAAAACATGTTAAAACCTAGGTACTCTGAAATGACACCTACAAGACAAGACAAGACAAGACAAGACGGGGAAATGTTCGGCGAAATGTTCGGCGAAATGTTCGGCGAAATGTTCGGCGAAATGTTTGGCGAAATGTTCGGCGAAATGTTCGGCGAAATGTACGGCGAAATGTTCGGCGAAATGTTCGGCGAAATGTTCGGCGAAATGCTCGGGGAAATGCTCGGGGAAATGCTCGGCGAAATGCTCGGCGACTTGCTCGGCGAAATGCTCGGCGAAAAGATCGGCGAAATGATCGGCGAAATGCTCGGCGAAAGGCTCGGCGAAAGGCTCGGCGAAATGCTCGGCGAAAGGCTCGGGAAAAGGCTCGGGGAAATGCTCGGGGAATTGCTCGGGGAAATGCTCGGCGAAATGCTCGGCGAAATGCTCGGCGAAAAGCTCGGCGAAATGCTCGGCGAAATGCTCGGCGAAATGCTCGGCGAAAGGCTCGGCGAAAGGCTCGGGGAAATGCTCGGGGAAATGCTCGGGGAAATGCTCGGGAAATGCTCGGGGAAATGCTCGGGGAAATGCTCGGGGAAATGTTCGGGGAAATGTTCGGAGAAATGTTCTGGGTATTCTTTGAGCCACTTTTGTGGATCAGTATAACTGCAGCACTTTTCCATTCCTCCCTACCTTCCTACTTACTCTTACAGGTTTTGTAGTCCGTATGTCGAGATTGTTCGGGGAAAATGTTCGGGGGAAATGTTCGGGGAAATGTTCGGCGAAATGTTCGGCGAAATGTTCGGCGAAATGTTCGGCTCGGCGAAATGCTCGGGGAAAGGCTCGGGGAAATGCTTGGGGTAATGCTCGTGGAAATGCTCCGGGAAATGCTCGGGGAAATGTTCGGGGGAAATTATCGGGGAAATGTTCGGCGAAATGTTCGGCGAAATGCTCGGCGAAAAGCTCGGCGAAATGCTTGGCTAAATGCTCGGCGAAATGCTCGGCGAAAGGCTCGGGGAAAGGCTCGGGGAAATGCTCGGGGAAATGCTCGGGGAAATGCTCGGGGAAATGCTCGGGGAAATGCTCGGGGAAATGCTCGGGGAAATGCTCGGGGAAATGTTCGGGGAAATGTTCGGAGAAATGTTCGGGGTATTCTTTGAGCCACTTTTGTGGATCAGTATAACTGCAGCAAAGCCATTCCTCCCTTCCTTCCTACTTACTCTTACAGGTTTTGTTGTCCGTATGTCGTAGATTATTTATTTAAATAATTTAAATAAAAAATTTCTTCACGAACTCAGGCGCCAACCATCCTGGCTGCTGCAGCGCTCCTGGTGGTCTACTGCTGTAAAACATGTTAAAACCTAGGTACTCTGAAATGACACCTACAAGACAAATTTAAATTTAAATTTAAATTCTTCACGAACTCAGGCGCCAACCATCCTGGCTGCTGCAGCGCTCCTGGTGGTCTACTGCTGTAAAACATGTTAAAACCTAGGTACTCTGAAATGACACCTACAATACAAGACAAGACAAGACAAGGAAATGTTCGGGGAAATGTTCGGGGAAATGTTCGGGGTATTCTTTGAGCCACTTTTGTGGATCAGTATAACTGCAGCAAAACCATTCCTCCCTTCCTTCCTACTTACTCTTACAGGTTTTGTTGTCCGTATGTCGTAGATTATTTATTTAAATAATTTAAATAAAAATTTTCTTCACGAACTCAGGCGCCAACCATCCTGGCTGCTGCAGCGCTCCTGGTGGTCTGCTGCTGTAAAACATGTTAAAACCTAGGTACTCTGAAATGACACCTACAAGACAAATTTAAATTTAAATTCTTCACGAACTCAGGCGCCAACCATCCTGGCTGCTGCAGCGCTCCTGGTGGTCTACTGCTGTAAAACATGTTAAAACCTAGGTACTCTGAAATGACACCTACAAGACAAGACAAGACAAGACAAGACGGGGAAATGTTCGGCGAAATGTTCGGCGAAATGTTCGGCGAAATGTTTGGCGAAATGTTCGGCGAAATGTTCGGCGAAATGTTCGGCGAAATGTTCGGCGAAATGTTCGGCGAAATGCTCGGGGAAATGCTCGGGGAAATGCTCGGGGAAATGCTCGGGGATATGCTCGGCGAAATGCTCGGCGAAAAGCTCGGCGAAATGCTCGGCGAAATGTTCGGCGAAATGCTCGGCGAAATGCTCGGCGAAAGGCTCGGGGAAAGGCTCGGGGAAATGCTCGGGGAAATGCTCGGGGAAATGCTCGGGGAAATGCTCGGGGAAATGTTCGGGGAAATGTTCGGGGAAATGTTCGGAGAAATGTTCGGGGTATTCTTTGAGCCACTTTTGTTCTTCAGGCAACCATAACTGCAGCAAAACCATTCCTCCCTTCCTTCCTACTTACTCTTACAGGTTTTGTTGTCCGTATGTCGTAGATTATTTATTTAAATAATTTAAATAAAAAATTTCTTCACGAACTCAGGCGCCAACCATCCTGGCTGCTGCAGCGCTCCTGGTGGTCTACTGCTGTAAAACATGTTAAAACCTAGGTACTCTGAAATGACACCTACAAGACAAATTTAAATTTAAATTCTTCACGAACTCAGGCGCCAACCATCCTGGCTGCTGCAGCGCTCCTGGTGGTCTACTGCTGTAAAACATGTTAAAACCTAGGTACTCTGAAATGACACCTACAAGACAAGACAAGACAAGACAAGGAAATGTTCGGGGAAATGTTCGGGGAAATGTTCGGGGAAATGCTCGGGGAAATGTTCGGGGAAATGTTCGGAGAAATGTTCGGAGAAATGTTCGGGGTATTCTTTGAGCCACTTTTGTGGATCAGTATAACTGCAGCAAAACCATTCCTCCCTTCCTTCCTACTTACTCTTACAGGTTTTGTTGTCCGTATGTCGTAGATTATTTAAATTCTTCACTAACTCAGGCGCCAACCATCCTGGCTGCTGCAGCGCTCCTGGTGGTCTACTGCTGTAAAACATGTTAAAACCTAGGTATTCTGAAATGACACCTACAAGACAAGACAAGACAAGGAAATGTTCGGGGAATTGTTCGGGGAAATGTTCGGTATATTTCCACATTATTATTCACGTATCGTAAAGATTTTGTCAATGGCATCATTTTAGGTCCTATATACATTTTGCATAGAATGCATCGTTTTTGAAAAAATCTGCCCAGAATATTTTTTAGAACTTAAAAATTTCGTTAATTTCTTACCGGCAGCCTTTGAGTAGAGGCGGCTCGCGGGTCGCGGCAAGAAACACAAAGGCGCCGTACTTAAGCAATAAAACGTTACCTATCTACTTTGTGGCGGCGGCAAGTACAAAGGCAAAAGTATTTTAGCAAACAAACGTTTTTTTAGTGAGTCCGCTCTTGTATGAGATTTATGTAATTAAAAATATGTAAGTAAGTAGGTACCTAGTTGCCTTACCCTAATCTATCACATGTCAATTACAAAAAGACAAATTACATAATTTCAGACAGTCGATCCCTATCAAAATCTCAACTTGGATTTTTTTATGCCATCATAATACCTTCTTCACTCCGTCGTTGCTCGAAAAAGTAGCACGTCTGCGTTGAGTCAGTCAGAAAATCGGTGGTAAAAGTCGGCGAAAAAGTAGGACCGATTGTCGGGCCTACAAAAAGTCGGTCGTCTGCGGAGAGCCTTTTTAGATTCGATGGTTTGCTGACACCGACCTCAAAAAAAGTTTTAAGCCCCTAATTTAATTCGTACCCATCTTTGATTTCTTTATTGTTGGTTAACGCTGTGTATTTAAGTATAATAATATTATTTCATACTTTTGAGTGAGTTTCATTTTGAAGTCGGTTTTTAGTTTTTTTTTACTTTTATTTTTAAATATGTCAATGTACCTTATAATGGTACATTATAAGAAGATTTGGTTTAAATTACCTTAATTCTTATAATTTGGCTGGGTAAACGTTAATAAATCCAATTATTATGGCTACAATAAGGGTTCAAAATGTGTTATTCTTATAGAGGCTATTTACATTGCTCTTTAGCCGTATTATATTCAAAGCCGTATAAAGGCTTTAAATATGACCAATTATTCTTATAAAAGTAATGCATAAGATAACTAAGATGCTTTTTTACTTATAGGAGTATTTTATAAGATGGCTATCCAACAAACGATTTATAACATTGTATTTATAACACTTACCTACTAATTATTATTGTCAATTTTAATTTAATAATCTTGTAACTATCTAAATTATAGGTTACAATATTCACATTCATCTTGTTCGTTTGTTTGTTTGTAAACTCTTTATTGTACAAGAAAATATACAATTATTGATACATATTAGCAGTAGCATGCACAAAGGCGGACTTATCCCAAACAGGGATCTCTTCTTTCTCTTCTCTTCTCTTCTCTTCTCTTCAATAAAGTAATCGTAAATGAAATAATTTTTACAATTTTGACACAAAATGAAAGTGAATTGTTGCAAGACGTGTACCTATATTTTCACGACCTATCACAAAGTTTTGAAAGACTGGTATTTACAATTAAAACATTTCTTTCTTAGAATAATATGTGTCCAATTTCATGGCCATTTTTTGTTACGTAAATTACGTAGATCTTTACTTTTATACAAATTGGTCTGCATCGGCGAATACTACCATTGTTAAATCTGCGGACAAACAAAATTTATATAACTAGCTATCGGATTTTACTAGTGAGAAAGGAACCCTAACTATATGTAAAATGGCAGTAGCATAAGCAACAAATTTTGCCATTATTAAGTTTTTACTCTTATAGAGTCCTTGTAGACGATGTGCAAATTGCTCTTATAATAGCATTGTTTAAAACATGACTAAATAAATTACCATATTTGTAGCACAAAACAGCTTAAATTCAAGGGCGCGTTGATAATACAACACACTGCGTACCACATTTTATCATGCATTTTAATTCCCACACAATTTTCACTATAAACAAGCACATATTCAGGTAAACTACATAAAATAAATAATATTAACTTACTGTTTTATTTTCATTAAAATGGTTGACGCCTTCACTTTGTCACCAAACTGTGGCGAAAAATAAATTACTATGGAAAAATTGCAGTCATAATACAGTATAAGGGCCAATGACTTTTTAAGAGCTTTTGCTTTGCCGTTATGAGTTTAACTCCTCTTGTTTCTGACTAGAATAAAACATGTATAAGGGTGATCGCCCTTATTAACGCTTTCAATATGTTTCTTATAAGTATATTGGGTTTTTAATAGCTTTTTTCTTGCCATTATAAGTTTAACTCCCTTGTTGCTTGCCATAATAAAGCACGTATAAGAAAAAAAAGCTTACAATAAAGCAACTATAAGGGTTGTATAAAGTTATTGTCCTTATAAATTGTGCCCAAACCCACCCTTATTAGCGATAATACGGCTCTTATAAGAATATTATTTTTGGCAAATAAAGCCACTATAAGAGCAATTTTTGTTTGTTGGGTGAGGGAACTGAAAATATAATATTTTTTTTTTGTTTGTTTCTTCAATATTGCAACGAAACAATTGATTGCTGTAATTTTTTGCACAGAGATGGATGAGGGGGTGGGAAACGACATAACTTACAAATTAGGATATCCTGACATGGTTACCGAGGGATCTGGGGAAAATTCATTTCCGCGCTCCCGCACGTCTGCGTCGCAACGGAGCTACGGACAGAAGTGGTTTTTTGTATAGAATTGGTTAAGGGGGTAGGAAGTGACATAGACTTCTAATCAGAATAGCCCGATATCGTCCCTGAGGGATCTGAGGAAAACGCATGTCCGCGTGCGGCTCGCGCACCACTCACCCTAAAAGACAGTCATAAAAAAGATGTCCACGCGGGCGAAGCTGCAGGCAAAAGCTAGTAGTTTATATTATTGTATTCAAATCTGATTTGCTTTTTTTGCTTGATTTTGTTCAATTGTATTTTTGTTTTAAAATTACTAGTGAAAATCTATAAAGGCTTCATCACATTATATTTTATAATAAGTCATAGAAATAAGTCTATAAAGTAAAGAAAGGATTTTTTTTACCCTTCAACACATTTCCAGACCTCCGTTCGGGTGTACTGCAGCTTATTCCCTGAACGTACTTTATGCCTAGTGGGGCGTCTATGCACCAGAACCAGCACCAGCTCCAGCACCAGTCTGGACTACTCTCCCTAACCCCAGAAGACCGATTCTCAATATTCGCTAAAACGTTTTAACTCTTCATATAAAACCAATCAACAGATTGTCCGATTGAGTTCACTACGAGCTACGAGTATCGTTTCCTTGGACAAGGTTATTCAGTTTATATTAATTACTATTATTAGGCGTCTTCCCAATTAATACCCGTATCTAAACAAGCCAAGTGCGAGTCGGACACGCGCACCTAGGGTTCCGTACCACCACACCTCTTCAACAAGAATATCATTGAGATTATCTATCTTCATTGAAACAAAAGACATCAACGCGAGTGCTTTTTTTATGCAGCTCGGACTCCTAAGCGCATGTACGACTCACACTTGACCAGTTTTCAAAAGTTTTTATTTAACTTGCAGTGTTTGTATGTATGTGAATGTATTTTTATTAGGTTAAATCTTGAAAGCTGAATTAAAACCTTAAGTTTTCACTTTTTGTTATTTGTTAGTACATACCTTCTAATGAAACATTCTGTGCCAGTATCATGGTTCAAAAGATTCTTTTAAACTTTGGAGAGATGGACGGACAGAGACAGACGAACGGACAGCGTAGGATTAGTAATAGGGTCCCCTTATCTGGTACGCAACCTTAATAAAGATCTATTGTTGTTATTTGTAGACTTGGTGAGCTCATCTTAAGAACGGCTGGACCGATTTGGCTGATTTTTTTAAATGTTCCAAATAGTCTGAGTGAGTTTTCTATTCGTGGATATCGATTTAGTGACTGTCATCAAGGGCGCAGCGTTCGAATCGTGAGTATAGTCTTGAGTTCGTATGAAAACCTCATCTGTTTGTCATCGGACCCCTTGATGTTATTTTTATCCTTATATCCTTTTTCTGCCTAAAAACCTTATTCGGACCCTAACAAACATTTTAAAAAATACATCAACATGAAAAAAACGGACAAAAACTAGTTAAGTTAGACCTTAAATAATAAATGTAAAAAACAGGCCAAGTGGGAGTCGGACTTCCTCACCGAGGGAACTGTACCACTACACCGCTTTATGCAAGTCAAACAAAAGGACATCAACGCGAGCGACAGAAAAATCCTTTTTTTTTTAATTCAGTTCAGACTCCTCAGCCCAAGTACTTTTTTAAAATATTTTTTTAAAACTTTTCAGTTTTTCTCAAAACAAAATGGAAGTGAAAACCTGGATGATTCGCAAGCGCCTTACATTCTTCTCTGAGCAAATGCTCAGGAAATCAATGTAACTGTGGCTTTTATTGTAGGCAAAGCTTTGGTTACATACCTAAAATTCCCCCTGTCCGGTGAACTCCCTGCCCGGTGAACGGACCCTGCCCGGTGAAGTTGTAAAGGCCCCGACGGCCAACAACAAGCTGGTCCTTTCGAAATAAAAAACATAAAATTCATCATATATCAGCCGAAACACGTCCACTGCTGGACATAGGCCTCCCCCAAGGATTTCCACAACGACCAGTCGTGCGCTTTCCGTATTCAGCGGCTTCCCGCGACCTTTACCAGGAGAACCGAAGTAACTGATATAGCTCTCAGAATTGTAAAACTCAAGTGGGAGTGGGCAGGGCACATAGCTTGTAGAACAGATGGCCGTTGGGGCAGTAAAATTCTCGAGTGGCTACCGTGTGCTGGAAGACGTAGCGTAGGGTGGCCGATGACTTGGTACCTATAATTAATGTGGTTATAAGATTACCTCCTCTATCTTAATAATTGCTGTATAATTAATTATGAGTAAAATTACCTACTTAATCGTAAGTGAACGTTTTTTTTTACTCCAATGCAAAGCAAAGGTGCGTAATTATTTTGTTTTTAATTTTCGGTATCGATGTAATTTAAATTTTGGTAGATTTTAAATAGGGCGTAACGGATATGGCAGCTACCTCCTGTCCGGGAGGTCTTGCTTCGAAACCTTCCACGTACCAATGTGTCATCGAATTTTGATTTCATATGTACGTTTATCCGTCGCTCTTACGGTGAAGTAAAAAACGTCGTAAGGAAACCTGCACACGCCCGCGAAGAAACTCAAAGGTTCTTGTGAAGTCGACTAACCCGCACTGGGCCCGCGGGGTCGACTAAGGCCCGATCGCCCTAATTCAATAGGCTCGAGCCCATCGGTGAGAACGTATATGACCTGATAATATCAATTTTAGGTTTAATCTGAAAGAGAAATAGATAATCTATTTTCGGTAAAGCCTACGCGTAGGAAGTGGGATGTCAAAGATAACCCACGCGAAATCCTTTTATCTTTACTGTCCATAAGTGGTTAGTTATAAACAGGATGTTTACCTCTCTCATTATTTGCTTACCCATTATTACACTACGAAAATATTGTTTATAGAAAAATAGATCACAATTCGAGGAAAGCGATAGTATCTACCTACCTAGTTACTAATATAATCCATGAGTCTGTTGTCACTCTAATTATTTTATAGTTGTAAGGCGCCTAAGGCGTCCATTGAGAACCAAACTTTGTAAAATTCGGTTTGATTGGTGAGAGGCATTTTCTAAGCCCAACTGACTAGCTACCACCTACTTAATATATATATCAAGATTCAAGGTATTTATTCAAAAATAGGTGCAAACTACACTCTTTCTGTTATTCATAAAATAATTATAACACAATGTCATTTGTGAAAAATCAAGAAGTAAACAATAATTAGTTAATAACGTCAAAATTTAATCCTTGAAATGAACCAGGTTAAGTCATTAGAACATGACAACAATATGACACCAAAAGATAAAAATCATTGAATGTCATTTATACCTTTGTTAAGAGTAGGCCAGTTCACACGACAGCACCCGGTCACGCGAGGGTCAGCCAAAGGAGGGAAAGGAACGACCCGGCTCCCGATGCGCCACCATCCGTACGAACATTTAAGCGAGCATGCACCACTCATGTCAATGCTAAGACAAAAATATTAAATTAAAAGAAGTACTACTTATACTTGTCATGTCTTGTCGCTTCCACGTCAATCCTTAGGTTGGTCATCATTTTATTACTATTAAACATGATTAGTAGTGTTGATAGAAGAAGCACTGTCTACCCATACATTTTTGTGATTTAAATATTCGGATGTCTTATAATAACCTTTTTTACAAAGAGTTCTTTTAATACAATTTTTAAACTGTTTTTCTGACAAATTTAAGACATCATCAAGTAATTTGTTATACATGAGTGAGCATTGTCCCAAAATGGACTTTTTTTTTGGCCTTCTATTGTGTTAAGCCACGATAATTCCACCAACGTCAATGTAGAAGAAAACAACAACTTAAAAGCTTTTACAATTATTGTGTGTGGATTAATTTTTCAAATGTAAAGTCTTTTTCGCACTTTGGTACATTTTCACATAGTAACTGATTTGCGAGAATAGGCGACGAGTCAAGGCTCTCGGTTGTTTTGAGTAGAACATTTGTAAAGAAAGATTCAAATTCTTCTGTTACCTCCGAGGTTTCAGAAATGAGACCACGATGAGTTTGCAAGACATATTGTTTCTCTCGTGGCTTCGTTTTCCCCGTCTCTTTATTAATTACGTTCCAAACAGCTTTTATTTCATTTTCACAATATTTAATTTTCTTAGAGATGAAGTTGACTTTAGTTGCCAAACAAACTCTTTTAAATAACTTTTAACATACTCAACAAAATTAAGATCAAAGTTTTATGTCTTTTGTTCGTAAAGCGAAAACAAATTTTCTCTACTCTTGTATATACCTACAGTCGCCCAGTCACTATCTAGTTACCAAACACAGCGTTGATGTGTTCCGGATTGAAGATAAGATGACCAGTTCCCTACTGCGTTGGAGAATCTTGGTAAGCTCGCTTCCATCTTCGGCATCGTCAAATCTGCTGTTCTCATAAACTGTATAGTAGCATACCGAGTTTTACGTACCTCTCGCTATAGGCCATAGATAGTTATAGTAGCATACCGAGTTTTACGTACCTCTCGCTATAGGCCATAGATAGTTATAGTAGCATACCGAGTTTTACGTACCTCTCGCTATAGGCCATAGATAGTTATAGTAGCATACCGAGTTTTACGTACCTCTCGCTATAGGCTATAGATAGTTATAGTAGCATACCGAGTTTTACGTACCTCTCGCTATAGGCCATAGATAGTTATAGTAGCATACCGAGTTTTACGTACCTCTCGCTATAGGCCATAGATAGTTATAGTAGCATACCGAGTTTTACGTACCGCTCGCTATAGGCCATAGATAGTTATAGTAGCATACCGAGTTTTACGTACCTCTCGCTATAGGCCATTGATAGTTATAGTAGCATACCGAGTTTTACGTACATCTCGCTATAGGCCATAGATAGTTATAGTAGCATACCGAGTTTTACGTACCTCTCGCTATAGGCCATAGATAGTTATAGTAACATACCGAGTTTTACGTACCTCTCGCTATAGGCCATAGATAGTTATAGTAGCATACCTAATTTTACGTACCTCTCGCTAGAGGCCATAGATAGTTATAGTAGCATACCGAGTTTTACGTACCTCTCGCTATAGGCCATAGATAGTTATAGTAGCATACCGAGTTTTACGTACCTCTCGCTATAGGCCATAGATAGTTATAGTAGCATACCGAGTTTTACGTACCTCTCGCTATAGGCCATAGATAGTTATAGTAGCATACCGAGTTTTACGTACCTCTCGCTATAGGCTATAGATAGTTATATTAGCATACCGAGTTTTACTAAAATCGTTAAAACCATTTTTAAGTAAAAAGAGAGACGTAATAGGTAAAATTTGAAAATCGGCCTGGAAAACAAACGGACGCACGCACGCTCTCGCACACACACACACATGAGCACATTATACCTTGACAGCTTTAATAGTTTGAAATTATTGCTTCGAGTTGTTGACGAGAACAACAGATTTGAACTAAGACAAAGTACCTGATATCTGAGATAACTTTGTCTAATAACTATTTAAATTGCAAGCTACAGCTTGATATATAGCTTATATATCCAGCTGTGGCTTGATATTTTAACACATACACTTATTAATTGGTTCACTTGTGTCGGGTCTGGCCAAGCCCAACTGATATTGGAACCGCGCACTTCAATATTTGAAATCCGTGCTTATTACCCATCTACTCGTGCTATGAATTCATCGAAACATTAGTTTAGTTTTTCGACGGTAACTTCGAAAACCTTATCCTACCTATTATTATAAACGCGAAAACTAATAACTATAATCTGTGGCGAAAGTCTGTAAGAATGTATGGATTTATGTTTGTTACTCTTTCACGTAAAAACTACTGAATGGATCTGGCTGAAATTTGGTAGGTAGACAGATTAGGACCTGGATTAACACATAGGCTACTTTTTTTTCATGTTCGCGAGCCACTGCGGCTCGCGCACTGCGCACCCTCGAAAAGTCATAGAAAAGTTGTCCACGCGGGTGAAGCCGCGGGAAACAGCTAGTGTTACATATTTCTTAAATGCTTAAAAAGAAATTATCTGCAAAAATCCAGCTATTAGAATTTGTGAAGGAATTCCATCCGAATATGAAGGAGAACACAGACAAAACTTTCATTTATTAGTAGTAGAGATTAGCACAACAAGAGACAAATTATAAGTAAATAATACTGAACACAAATGCCTAAATAAGTAACAGTCTGCGTTTTATGTTGAAAACAAGTTTATTAAAGTCGTAGCAAATCGATGATTACATAGATAGATAGATAGATAGATAGATAGATAGATAGATAGATAGATAGATAGACCGTTTATTCACCGACCAGGCACAAAAAGACAATAAGTAAAAGGTTGGTAAAGTAAAAAAAAGAAGATTACACCACTAAGACTAACTTATAGCTACTTACTAATAAATACAATAAAATACAATGAAGTTGCAGTTAGTGCCGGGCCAGTGAAAAGGCCCTGTCTCAACATATGTTATAGGTGAATGCCCATAACGCTGATATTCTGCCAGGGCCCTCACCAGTTTGTGTACCGCGACAGTATACTAATACAATAATAATAAATCATAAAAAAAACTCATAAGCTACCTGCAGATTAATCAACATAGTTTGCAGTTGCTTACTTCTACAGCAGGTAATTAAAAAAACATCTTCAAAAAATTTTAAAATTGCAAAGAATAACAGGTTGAGCGCTTTTGTTAGGTTCATTAGGTGAGTATGTAGAGGAGAGTGGTGGCATGGGAGCCTACTTAGAGAATTAATAAAACATGCGTATTATACCACGTTTGGCCTAGATGACGTCATTCACATCCATTCCCCGTAATTTGGGAAATGGGAGCCTATGTTTACATCATATAGGAAATGAGAGTCATTAATGTTCCATTAGTCTCAAAAGTACCATAAGTGACAGCTTAAAATAAATAAATAGAATAAAGAATAGTCTTATAGCTTACAATACAGGGTTATGTAGTACATCAACTAATCGGAATTTGTTAAAATAATAACAGATAGGTAATATCACAATTATGCTCAGTATCAGAATTTATTGAGTTTTACCTAAAACAACTCAGACTTGTCGACGTCATTATCATAATGACGAATTTAAAGCGGGACTTGACGTGATTTTATATAACACATGAGCAGGTATTGATGTTGTTTTTACCTCAACGTTTCGCAAGTATACTTATTTCGTTTCGTGGTCGCGAGTAGATGAATAATCGTGAAAATTTAAAGTGTTATATTGTCATTACCATAGACACATAATCTTTATACTAGCTAATAATAGTTAGTGGTCGTGTAACTTATAAACGATTCGACCGATTACGCTAGTTGTTGCGAGTAAATACAAAAAAAATGTTACGAGCTCTTTTCCTGTTAAATTTAAAAATACGACGAAAACTGAGTTGTTCTTTTTTAGTTGGGTTTTGTATGATTGGAACGAAATCCACGCGGGACAAGCCATGGAAAACAATTATTAATAACTATAAAATCCTATTTCTTATTTAAAATCTAGAATCCTGTTTTTTTTCGTAAGTGCAGTGACAAAAAGCAACTAGGTCCCTAACAGCTAAACTCAGGGAAATACTGAAATGAGCGGATTACGAAAAACTTATCGATGATTGACGAACATGTCCGAATGTCGCTTGAGTGAGTAAGAGTGACGTTACGTTCTATTTTAGCACCGAATTTACTACCCGAGCGCTCCAATCACCCTACTCTCCTCGTATTTTATTTGTTTGCTGAACTTGGACGTTCAATTCATTTATTCATAGATAAAAATAGATTATAATCGATATTGATATAGTTAAGTTTATGAAAATAATGACATCTGTATTTAATTTTTATTAAATGTTTATTTATTTATTGATTAAAAGAGTTTTATATTATTAAAAGCTTCACGTTAGTACTTCATATTTCATGTATAATTTTCGTTAGAACAAAAAACTTACTACAAAGATTTGTTTATTTTATATCTATTTTTTAATTGTCCTTGTTGCTTACTTAGGGAAGGTAGGTCCTAAGAACGAACTTCTGCAGTTTAGCTACTTATTTAGGGTAGGTAGGTACTTACCAACGAACCTCTGCAGTTTAGCTACTTATTTAGGGTAGGTAGGTACTTACGAACGACCCTCTGCAGTTTAGCTACTTATTTAGGGTAGGTAGGTACTTACGAACGAACCTCTGCAGTTTAGCTACTTATTTAGGGTAGGTAGGTACTTACGAACGACCCTCTGCAGTTTAGCTACTTATTTAGGGTAGGTAGGTACTTACGAACGAACCTCTGCAGTTTAGCTACTTATTTAGGGTAGGTAGGTACTTACGAACGACCCTCTGCAGTTTAGCTACTTATTTAGGGTAGGTAGGTACTTAGAACGAACCTTTGCAGTTTAGCTACTTATTTAGGGTAGGTAGGTACTTACGAACGACCCTCTGCAGTTTAGCTACTTATTTAGGGTAGGTAGGTACTTACGAACGAACCTCTGCAGTTTAGCTACTTATTTAGGGTAGGTAGGTACTTACGAACGACCCTCTGCAGTTTAGCTACTTATTTAGGGTAGGTAGGTACTTACGAACGAACCTCTGCAGTTTAGCTACTTATTTAGGGTAGGTAGGTACTTACGAACGACCCTCTGCAGTTTAGCTACTTATTTAGGGTAGGTAGGTACTTACGAATGAACCTCTGCAGTTTAGCTACTTATTTAGGGTAGGTAGGTACTTACGAACGACCCTCTGCAGTTTAGCTACTTATTTAGGGTAGGTAGGTACTTAGAACGAACCTTTGCAGTTTAGCTACTTATTTAGGGTAGGTAGGTACTTACGAACGACCCTCTGCAGTTTAGCTACTTATTTAGGGTAGGTAGGTACTTACGAACGAACCTCTGCAGTTTAGCTACTTATTTAGGGTAGGTAGGTACTTACGAACGACCCTCTGCAGTTTAGCTACTTATTTAGGGTAGGTAGGTACTTACGAACGAACCTCTGCAGTTTAGCTACTTATTTAGGGTAGGTAGGTACTTACGAACGACCCTCTGCAGTTAAGCTACTTATTTAGGGTAGGTAGGTACTTACGAATGAACCTCTGCAGTTTAGCTACTTATTTAGGGTAGGTAGGTACTTACGAACGACCCTCTGCAGTTTAGCTACTTATTTAGGTTAGGTAGGTACTTACGAACGAACCTCTGCAGTTTAGCTACTTATTTAGGGTAGGTAGGTACTTACGAACGACCCTCTGCAGTTTAGCTACTTATTTAGGGTAGGTAGGTACTTACGAACGACCCTCTGCAGTTTAGCTACTTATTTAGGGTAGGTAGGTACTTACGAACGAACCTCTGCAGTTTAGCTACTTATTTAGGGTAGGTAGGTACTTACGAACGACCCTCTGCAGTTTAGCTACTTATTTAGGGTAGGTAGGTACTTACGAACGAACCTCTGCAGTTTAACTACTTATTTAGGGTAGGTAGGTACTTACGAACGAACATCTGCAGTTTAGCTACTTATTTAGGGTAGGTAGGTACTTACGAACGAACCTCTGCAGTTTAGCTACTTATTTAGGGTAGGTAGGTACTTACGAACGAACCTCTGCAGTTTAGCTACTTATTTAGGGTAGGTAGGTACTTACGAACGAACCTCTGCACTGCAGTTTAGCTACTTATTTAGGGTAGGTAGGTAACTACGAAAGAACATCTGCAGTTTAGATACATAATTGCGCATAGATTTTTATAGGGGTTGCAAAATACAAACCGAAAGTTTGTTAGGAAACTTTGACCTAAAGCGTCACGATACTTAGATATTTTAAGAGGTAAAGAAAGAAATTTGACAACTTTTAACTCCAAATAGCTCAAGAACGTGACGTTATTGGTCAAAGTGTCCAATATCCTACGTAGGTATATTTACGGTTTGCATTTCATCGCCCATCGAAATATCCAGGTGGCCAGGGAACACACGCCCAATCATTATATTTGTGGATGCATTACATCTACAGGTATCCGATTTGCCCCCGTGTATGTTTCGCCACAGATCCACGGTTTTCAAGATATTCGCATTTCGATTTTCAGATTTTTTATGAAAAATTTATTCATTCATTTAATTATTAAAATCATCATTTAATTATGTCAATTTTTTATTAGCTTTCTAAAAAAAGTAATAAGAAACACTAAAAGCACAAACTAATTACATCAAAATTAACATTTCTGTAAAAAGGGTACATCAGGTCCCATACTTGTATGCACAAAAATATTTTTTGGTGATTTTATAATTTTCAAGATTAACTCGTATCATGCTTTTCCTATCATAAGACATCTGTGACTGTGTAACATCATTTTAATGTCCTTGATTCGCATGCTCATCGGAAAATAAGAACCTAGGTGTTGTATGTGAGGTAAATGTATGATACTCGATTATCATTCTGGTTAATTCCCAATTTTATTGTGTTTTCGACCGACTTCCAAAAAAAAGGAAGTGCTCAATTCAATTGTATGCTATGCTTCCAGATTGATCCCATATAAATTTTATCAAAATCAGTGTAGTATTTTGCAAAATTGTACTAAGTGCTGCGATGGAAGTCAGTTTTTAACGTGTGTAGCGTTTTTTTTAGCGTTTTTGTTATTTCAGAATTTGTTTTAAATTTTATCCTTTTTTTGGAAAGCTGATGATATGAGAAAGTTTTTCTGGTATTTTGCTGGCTTAATTGTTTGATGATATTTTTTTTACAACGTCAATGATCAGCAACGATATTTTTGATACAAAATTTGAAAATCAAAACGCGAATATCTTGAAAACCATGGAATTTCGCTAAACATACATGGGGGTTGATTCGGATACACCAAAAAAATTGTTGGACGTGTCTTCCCTGACCATCCTGTATAAGACTTATCGTGTGCGAAAGATTTCGAAAAAAAAAAATTTAAAATAGCACTATGCCAGTCTCGAAACAAAAAGGTCCCTCCATGCTTCTAAAATATCATCTTTGTTTACTGAGATACTTGCTTACGTAGTAATATTATCTGATACAGAGCACAGGCTTGCTTGCTGATTGTCAGCAACTTTCTATCGGACAGATAACAAGAAAAATATAATGTTAGTAAGTAATACTGATAGTCGCCCATTTTATGTCACCTCCCTTAAAAAGGCGTATTGTCTAGGTCCATTAGTATCACATCAGGAGGTCGCGGGTTCGATCCCCGGCGGAGTCTCAGTTTGTAAAACTCGGTTTGGTCGGTAGAAGGGTATTTTTTAAGCCCGGCTGGCTAGCTACCACCATCTTATCTAAGTCTTGCCGCCAAATATCAATGTTAACAGCATAGATGTGTTCCGGCTTGAAGATAAGATAGCCAGTTCCCCATTGCGTTGGGGAATCTTGGTAAGCTCGCATCCATCTTTGGAATCATCGTCTCTTACCATCAGGTGAGATGTCCCTTAAAGACGTTGAATAGTTTTGAACCTGAACCAAGAGCCGAATAAAATGCATTAAAAATTAAATAGGCATGCAATATTGTTTAAACTCCTTCCCCGTTTTGTTTTTCATCACATCTCACAAACATTTAACAAGATACCTACCTACCTATGACGTCACCCCTAGTTAATTCAAACATTTTAAAAACAAAATTTTAGTTTTTTACAGACGATAACTACACGAATTAATTAAAAATTAAAAACCAGACTGCATAAAAACTTAACCCCTCTTTTTAGGCCAGTCGAGTAAAATTGTATCCTTTATCACGCACGGGTTCAAGACGAATCTAGGACACCTCGCACTCCAAAATCTACAGAACGTGCCAAATAAAAAAATAAGCATTAATATATAAAAACATACACTCAATAGTCATAACCCTCCTTCTGGTGTAGTCGGGTAAAAAGTAACTCAAATCGCTAGCAGTCGACTCGACTACGCTCTTTCAGCGCATCTTTGCGAAATCCTAAAACTGTAATAATTTTAAACAAAAAAAACCGACTTCAAACGCACTAGTCGCCACTATGATTTTCGATGGTTCCCTTCGATTTCTTTTGGATGCCATCATCAGATCCTGGTTTCCTGATCATGGTACCACCATTGGGATATCTCCTTTCCAATAAAAAATAATAATTATCAAAATCGGTTCATACACGACCAAAGTATATATTATATTAGTACTACGAAGTTATCCGCGAACACACATAAATATATATATACAGAGTGTAACAAAATTGGTGTAGGTCCCGTTAACTGGGGGTTCTACTCGTCATACTAAACTACTGTCTCCAAGGAACCCATAGTCAATTCTAAAAAAAAATTTGGACTCTTATATATATATATATATATATATATATATATATATATATATACGGTCGAATTGAGAAACCTCCTCCTTTTTTGAAGTCGGTTAAAAATTAGGAAATGCAGACTACTACCTACTGGTCGCTGGGCGCGCGGCGCGCACGTCAACGCGTCAATACGAGACGCGCGATATAAGCGGTGAGCCAGCGCGCCGCGCGCCACACGGCACGCACCCTCCTTGGCGCGACACCGTTTGTTTACAAGTGCGTCTGATTGTTTGTTTGTTCGGTAATCCAGGAAGGTCGGAGTTCAAAATGCCTAAATTCGCCGCCGTCGCGATACTGGCAGCGGCAGCGCTCTCTGTGTGTGCGTGTGCGCAAGGTGAGTTGCACATTTAACAATCATTGAAAACGCTGATCCAGCGTCGGTGGCGTAATGGCAAGGGCCGCTACCTCCTGTCCGGGAGGTCGTGGTTCGATCCTGCCACGTACCAATGTGTTTTCGATTTTGTGGGCCCGCGTGGTCGACTAAGGCCCGATCGCCCTAATTTAGGGTAGGCTCAAGCCCCTCGGTGGGGACATATCGCTCATTTGGTACTACAATGACGTAATTAAGGTTTTTATCAAAAATGAGTTATGTATGTCAAACGATATATTTAGGTTGGTTACTTTCGGGGTAAAATCGACGGTAATGTATTTTCATAAACTGCGGCTAGATGGTGTTGACGTCATTGTTACTTTTATACCAAAACGCAAGCATTCTACAGCTACAACGGCGATTTAGTCAGTTGTGCGGGGGACTTCCTTGAAGTGAGATGTCAGTTTGGTGCAACAACGACGGCAAGGTAAATATGACATCACTTTTATCCCCTCCTGGCGGAACAACGACGACAATGCTTAATTTTGTCGTTGTTTCCGTAAAGTGAGGACTTATTTTGTGTGCAACAATGACGAGAATATAAATGTGACATTTGTTTTATCTGCACTTGGCGGAACAGCGACGACAATGCTTAGTTTCGTCGTTGTTTCCATAAAGTTATTTTGTGTGCAGCAATGACCAAAAGATAAATGTGACATTTTTTTATCTCCACTCGGCGGAACAGCGACAAAAAAGCGTAGTTATGTTGATATTTCCCCAGATATTATATTTATTTTGCGGGAAAACGACGATTATGTAAATTATATTTATACTTACCTTATTTAAAAGCAAATAAAGCATTCTATTCTATTCTATTCTATTCTATGAATTATGGAATATACAACTTCTTAATATTTTCTCCATTTTTTTGGGCAATTTATTTATGAGGTCGGTACCAGCACACAGCTACTTTCGTATCAAATGTTTTAGATTCGATGGCATTGCTGACACCGACCTCAGAAAAAAATTTTAGGCCCCTAATTTAATTCGTACCTACTCGATTTCGTTATTGTTGGTTAATGTCGTGTATTTAAGTATAATAATATTATTTCATACTTTTGAGTGAATTTCATTTTGAAGTCGGTTTTTAAGTTTTTTAAACTTTTATTTTTATTTTATTTATTTTTAGTGATAATTCTATATATTTAAAAACGTTATACTCAATCACCCACTCGCCCATAGGAACCATTAAATCATAAAGCATGTGTTTCATTAAAAGATACGGATTCCTGTAGCTTCCATCATCATCTTAACAGAATGAAAGTTAAGGAGTTAAATCTTCCATCATCAGCTCATCTGAATAATCTGAAAGAATACAACTATCGGTCTATACTTACCGTATCTACGCAAAATATTTGAAGAATTATCCTCCATCTCCTAACCGTTAAGGAGTTGTACCTTCCTTCATCAGCTCATCAACATGAGATGATGACTAATAGACACCAAAACTTGAACAGTTTTAGGAAATACATGCAACACGTAATATGTGCCTATAAAATTTGAGGGTTGTTCTCGATTTCCCTGAGATCCAATCCTCAGATCCTGACTTGGTGACAATGGGACCCCCTCAAGAGTATACTCTTTCGAATAAAAAAAATATTTCGAAAATCGGTTCACAATCGGCGGAGATATCGCGTAACAAACATACAAAAAAAACATACAGTCGAATTGAGAACCTCCTCCTTTTTGAAGTCGGTTGACAATGTATGTAAGTCAAACTCTTGAAAATTGCTTCTAATCGAGAAGTTGAGATTGTTTAAGCTTAAGTGAAATTAATCTTAGTAATACGAATTAATTTAATTAATTTAATTTAATACGACTGCAAGTTGATTAAGTGAAAGTGACGGCAAATTTTATATAAGTTTTATACGAGGTACCAAAAACTATTAACAGTGACGGATGATTAAAAATAATGGTTAGCTTTTGTCAACGTGTGTTAAGAATTTTAGTTGTAATTGAATCTGTTTTTTAGTTGGCAGAATTGAATTACTTATATTTTGGATGCGGGCAGCGCAGGACCGGTCGTCGTGGAAATCCTTGGGGGAGGCCTTTGTCCAGCAGTGGACGATTTGTGGCTGATATGATGATGATAAATTAATAATTAAATAAAAAAAATATTTTTTTTTTAATATTTTTTTTATTTATTAATATTTAACTTATTAATTATTATTTATAATGAGTAAAGATTTAGTATTAGGCTTAAAAATTAGTCCCTATTGAGAAGTTGTTATTTATACGACTGATAGTTGAATAAATTCAAGCGACTGCGTTTTTAAAAATGAGATTTTCTGGTTAACTAAGTATTGTAGAAGTTACCAAATGAATAATTAAAAATGATTAAAAAAAACTGTTTCCTTCTGTAACCTTATATTGAGTTTTGTATGAAAGTATTACATATAATTAAAAGAATCCTGGTGGAACAATGACAAAATTGGGGGTGTCGCTCTAGTTTTTTTTTAATAAAAGAGATATTTATATAGATAAACAGTTAACATAGACTACTCATAAAACTATAATACTTATGCCATGTTTTAAGTCTAAAATCATACAATAGTGATATATTTAAAGGTCATTAACTGGATGATGAAAGTTGAAATTTTTTTAAAATCGCTCTCCTGTAAAGTTACAAAAAGTGCATTTTCGTCATTGTAGTACCAAATGAGCGATATATGAGCTGATGTGATGATGATGTGATTAAAAGCTGAACACGATAAAAAACAGACTTCCATCGCAACAACTTAGTACAATTTGGTATTTTTTTTTTTGGTTTTTGTCAATTTTCTAAAAAAATGCACTACACCGGTTTTGATAAAATTTATATGAGACCAACCTGGAAGCATCATGAAAATGGAATTAAAAAAAGAGTCATGGAAATCGGTTCACTATCAGCGAAGACATCGCGTAACAAACTTATAAAAAAAACATACAATGCAATTAGGAACCACCTCCTATTTGGAAGTCGGTTCATTAATAGATTAATTCAAAAAGCGCGTTTTTATCGACCAAATTGTGGCAACGGTTTTTTGAAAATTAAGAAAGGTATGAATGTATGAAAGCACTTTATTCGGCTCTTTTACAATAATTGGATGATGTGAACTCCAGAGATTACTGGGACCAGGGTTTGGCGACAATGTTCCTGTGTTTAGAGTACTTTTACAAAGGTATGCAAATACAGGAAAATAGCTAGACTCATAACTTTATCAGTACTTATTCACTTGTTAAGGCAACTTATCGGTGATTACTAATTAACCCAAGTGCAATCTCCTAAGGAATTTGATTGTTCATTTCAATTAAACAATGGATTTTATTGCATTTCCTTTCGACTCTCTTGACGATAGTTTCCTTGTAATCACCAAGTCATACGATTCCTTATTTTTTACATTAATTAGGGTTCCGTGTCTTTAGGCCCTTTGGGGTGCCCACGGGACTTTATTATTAAGCTTGCACCATCCGTCTCTCTGTCTATCCTACCTTTTTTATCCAAAATTGGTAAGCCCTTGACATCCTTTCACCTAATGGTGAAGCGGGCTTACTAAGATTCCCCAACCCAATGGGGAGCTGGCAATCTTATCTACACATACACATCAATGCTGTTAAAATTGATGTTTGGCGGCAAGACTTAGATAAGATGGTGGTAGCTAGCCAGGCGGGCTTAAAAAATGCCCTTCCACCAACCAAACTGAGGCATACAAAGTTAGACTCCATCGGGAATCGAACCCACGACCTCCTGATGGAGAGCTAATGGATGTAACCATTACGCCACGAAGGCAGTTAAAAAAGCGATTCCTTTAATACGCTGCATATTCCGAACCGTACTAGAGAAATGGTTGAAAATGTTGTGTTAGTCGAATTATGGCGGATAGTCATAAATAAAATAAACTTGAGCGCCTACAGAATGTGTGCATAAGGTTTGTTTTCGGGTAACGGAAATACGACCACGTCTCCGAATTTCGCACAAAACCAAAGTGGCTTCCCATTCGCCTGCGTCGTAACATGCACATACTCTGTCTTTTATTGTATAACGTGCTCAATAACCCTGCAACTCATCCATAGCTTAAATTAAATTTAAAACTTAGGGATAGTGTTCATGGCCGCCATCGTCTACCGCGTCCATGTAACGAACTTCTGTTGTCCTTTCCTATCTCTCGAAATGATTTCTACAGTAAATCGTTTAATGTGCAATCTGTTAGGCTGTGCAATTCACTGCCAACAGACATCAGGCTGTCTGAATCCCTAAGCATCTTCAAAAACATACTTCGGGATCATTATTTCAAAATCTGCAATTATTCCTAACTTTTCCTATTCTATATTAGTGTAACTTGTGTTCCTCCTAGTTTATCCTTATGCATTCTTTGTGTATATTTATTTAAGTATTTGTAATTTATCTTTATTATTAAGTATTAATTTTGAGTTGCACATGCACCCACCCGCTGTCGTAATATTTTATATTTGGTGTGCAATAAAGGATATTTATCATATCTTACCTTTTTTTTGGACTGTGTTGATCGATCCCCATCAAAATCTCAACTTCGATTGTTTTGCTATCCTAATACCTTCTTCAATATGTGTCTGTGTGTGTGTGTCCGGTGTTCTAGCCCTTTAAGCGGCTGAACAGATTTAGGTACAGTAATCGTAAGGGCAACATTATTTTTTCATCTCTGGAGCTACTGGACGCCTAGCTGGGTTTTTTTATATTTTCTATTTTGTTTTTTTAATAACTATTTTTATGAAACTTTGTACATTATTTTAACGTTGTATGGCCTACTAAACGAGGTAATTGGTTATTCTAGAAGAAATCGGAAAAGGTACCTCCCATACAAATTCAGATTATGTATTACTTTTTCTCAAAAATAGTCCTAACGATTTTATTTGAACTTTGTGATATCAAAACCCAGTAAGGCCTATTACAGGGTATTTCAATATTCCGGCAAAACCCAATATGGCCTATTACAGGGTATTTCAATATTCCGGCAAAAATTGTTATAAGGCACCTCTCATACGTACTTACCTACATTAATTATAAAATTTTCATCAAGTCTACTATACCTCTTTTCTTTGCTACTAGGTAGGTAAGCGTATGTTATAGTATTGATGTGTCTATGCCAGACGGTGCTAACTATGCGAGGAAGTGTGCGCGCGTGGCTGCACAATAACTATAGTCTGACCGAAGATTATTCGGAAGTATAACATTATTTTGTAAAAGGCAATTAAACTAATTTCAATAAGAAACAAATCTATGAAACCGAAGCAAGTCCATAAAACTACGACTTATCGTGTCAAAGTTTATAAAGAGCTTAGGTAGGTATTTTTTTTTACCAAAGTTAACGACCTACCCCCAACCAGCGCCACGCATCGCCATCAGTTGAAAAATATTAAATATACAGTACATCAGCTCATATACGTCCCCACCGAGGGGCTCGAGCCTACCCTGAATTAGGGCGATCAGGCCTTAGTCGACCACGCCGGCCCAGTGCGGGTTGGTCGACTTCACACACAACTTTTGAGTTTCTCCGCAGGCGTGTGCAGGTTTCCTCACGATGTTTTCCTTCACCGTTAAAGCAATCGGTAAGTAATGTACGTAAGTTTTGATAAACTCATTGGTACAATGGCCGTCCAGATTGAACCCGGTACCACTGGTTAGGAGGACCGAGTCTTTACCTGTTGAGCCACCGATGCTTCAACATATACTCCAAATTATTCATACTTAGAAAATAAGTTATAAAATAAGGCTTATAAAATACCACAAACCAAATCGAATCTTACTACATCAGGCCCCGCCGGAACTCGAACCTTCGACCTCTTGATTTTAATCTAGCTGACTAACCACTACGCCACGGAGGCGGTTTATGATGAAATACTAAATAATCAATATTTTAAAGTGTTCATCATCATCACCATCATAATCATTCCAGCCGACAGACTTCCACTGCTGGACAAAGGCCTCCCCAAGAATTTCCACAACGACCGGTCATGCACTGCCCGCATCCAGCGGCTTTCTGCGACCTTCAGCAGGTCGTCAGTCCACCGTGTTAGAGGCCTGCCTACGCTACGCCTTCCGATGCGCGGTCGCCACTCGAGAACCTAACTAACCCAACGCTCCACTGTTCTACGAGATCTGTGCCCTGCCCACTGCCACACTTAAGTTTAGCGATTCTGTGAACTATGTCGGTTACTTTTGCTCTCCGACGGATCTCCTTATTTCTGATTCGATAGCGTAGGGAAATTACGAGCATAGCTCACTCCATCGGCTTTGGGTGACCTTGCCTTCTTATGAGGCCCATATAAATCGACCATGTCTCAGTTCCATATGTCATCACTGGCAACACACAATGATAAAGTAGAGTTATAATAATAGGTACCTCGTAGTTAAAATCGTATCCCTTTTCAAAAAAGTCAGTCGAGTTATTGATACGGTATCGTGCTAAGGCTGGTCAGATTAATTTTATCAAGATAATAGTAATCCCACCAAAAACATTTCATGTAAGGTTGATGCAAAGAATCACAAGTTCATAAAGCTTCACTGTCAAAAAGTTATGAGATCGCTAGTAGAGCCAAGCTCCTAGCTGAGCTCCGATTTGTACTGCGCATCATAGCCCACGTGGTCTATCTCAAGTCCAAAGTGCATAACTCTAAGTGCTTTCAGCTGTACCACATTTATAATAACAAATAACTCTACCTATATATGTATAAGCCCTGCATCTAAAAACTCTACATATTGGTCAAAAGGTATGATGTGTTTGAATGTTTATACTTATTTATTATAACTATACATTGACATAAGACATAAGACATTTATTGATTCCTTGTCACCAAACACACATGCATAATATTGGGAATAAATTAAATAAACAGCTTAAAAAAAAATATGAGAGGATAACAATAACAAAATAACAGTACCTAATATTTTTAATTATTGTATGTGTTTGTGTGCGTGTGCGTGTGCATGTGTGTGTGTGTGTGTGGTGCAAGAATCACGGACCGCGCTTAGCATATACTGCGTGCGGCTTATGCTGCAACACAGCGCTGATTTTCAGCGTGGCCCAGGGCTGCTGCGATTGCGTGCACATATTTCTTTATGTACAGACTGTACAGCTACGCTCCGCTAGGCGAGGGTTGGAGAGGAAAAGTTTCCTTAATTTTACCATTAATATACAAGCCTAAATACCAAATTTCAGTCTTCTAGGACTTCAAGAAGTACCCTAGAGAATTTGATGATCATCAGTGAGTGAGTGAGTGAGTGTGTCACGAAGTCGATGTATTTCAGATGTCAATAAATCTGAAACCTTAAAAACTAGATAATTGATCATTATCATATCAGCCGACGGACGTCCACTGCTGGACATAGGCCTCCCCAAAGGATTTCCATGACGAACGGTTCTGCGCTGCGGCTTCCCACAACCTTCACCAGGTCATCGGACCACCGAGTGGGAGGCCGACCTACGCTACGTTTTCCGGTAAAGGTACCTACCTAGCAAGGTCGCCACTACAGAACTTTGGAGCCCCAACGGCCACCTGTTCTACGGGCAATGTGCCCCGCCCACTGCCACTTAAGTTTAGCAATTCTGAGAGCTATGTCGGTTACTTTGGTTCTCCTACGAATCTCCTCTTTTCTGATTCAATCACGCAGAGAAACTCCGAGAACCGCTCTGAAACGCTCTCAAACAGCTTAAAAACAATAAGGCAACGGGTGATGATGTAATTACGGCTGAACTTCTGAAAACAGGTGGAACACCGGTACTTAAAGTTCTTCAGAAGTTATTCAATTCCGTTATACTTGAGGGACAAACGCCTAAGGCATGGCACAGAAGTGTGGTCGTGCTTTTCTTCGAAAAGGGCGAGAATACCCTGCTGAAGAACTACAGACCCATCTCACTTCTAAGCCATGTCTACAGGCTGTTTTCGAGAGTCATTATGACTTGTCTCGCCCGCAGATTTGACGACTTCCAGCCTCCCGAAGAAGCCGGTTTAAGGTTAAGTTCCAACTTCGAGAAAGAGATCAATCGTCGAATCCAACTTGGCTGGGCAGCGTTCGGGAAGCTTCGCAACATCTTTACGTCCCAGATACCGTAGTGTCTTAAGACCAAGGTCTTCGACCAGTGTGTGTTGCCAGTGATGACATACGGAACTGAGACATGGTCGCTTACTATGGGCCTCATAAGAAGGCTCAAGGTCACCTAAAGGGCAATGGAGCGTGCTATGCTCGGAGTTTATCTGCGGGATCGAATCAGAAACGATGAGATCCGTAGGAGAACCAGAGTAACCGACATAGCTCTCAGAATTGTTAAACTTAAGTGGCAGTGGGCGGGGCACATTGCTCGCAGAACAGATGGCCGTTGGGGCAGTAAAGTTCTCAAGTGGCGACTACCACGCACGGGAAAACGTAGTGTAGGCAGGCCTCCCACTCGGTGGACCGATGACCTGGTGAAGGTCGCGGGAAGCCGCTGGATGCGGGCAGCGCAGAACCGGTCGTCGTGGAGATCCTTGGGGGAGGCCTATGTCCAGCAGTGGACGTCCTTCGGCTGTTATGATGATGATGATGATGGTATGTAGCTAATAGACTAACCATAATCTTTACAAAATAACATATTTTTTTGCATTCCATTTGAATATAGTTAACCTTGTCTTCAAATAATGTTCTAAAACGTGCTAATTCACGTCTAACGTGCTAAACTTCAAAGCTTTATCTAGAATTCAACAAAAATATTATTTTGTAAAGTTCATGGTTAGTCCATTAGCTTCACACCAGGAGGTCGCGGGTTCCGTTCCCGGAGTAGTCTAAATTTGTAAGACTCGGTTTGGGGTGGTAGGGCATTTTCTAACTCGGACTGGCTAGCCACCACTATCTTATCTAATTCTATGCGCCAAATATCAATGTTAACAGCGTTTACGTGCGCCGGCTTGAAGGTTAGATAGCCAGTTCCCCATTGTTTGGTAAACTTGGTAAGCTCGCTTTCATCTTCGGTAATATCGTCACTTACCATCAGGTGAGATGATACCAAGGGCTTACCAATTATAAATATTAAAAACAAACATGACTGAATGGTTAAAGTGGTATAATAAACAAATAATTCTTAAGAATCAGCATGATGTAAATATTTATGTTCCTATTGTCAACCTAAGAATTATATTATACTAGCTTTTGGCCGCGGCTTTGCTGGCTTAGGCATCGTTTTTGTCACTGTCTTTGAGGGTAAGCGGTGCGCGAACGTAGACAGGAGTTTACTCCAGATCCCTCGGGAACTATATCGGGCTATTCTGAATAACAGTCTATGTCACTCCCCACCCCTTATTTCTATGCAAAAAACACGTCAATCCGTCGCTGCGTTGCGACGCCGACCTGCGCGCGCATCCAAATGAGTTTACCCTAGATCCCTAGGCAACTGTTTTGAACTATGCTTAATTATAGTAGTCTATATTATTTCCCATCCCCCCAAACATCTCTATGCTATAAACCACAATGATCCGTTGCTCCGTTGCGATGTTAAAGTAATTAACCAAAAAAAGAGTATTTTGTTCAGTTCCCTCAGAAACTGTATCGGACCATGCTATTTTCAAGCGACTTCCAAAAAGGAGGAGGTTCTCAATTCGTCTGTATGTTTTTTTTGATGTGTAACATCTTTGCTCTCGCTTTCCTGCAATTTGTGGGAGTGATTTCGTGAAGTGGGACGGAAATGTGTCCCATGGGACGGAAATGTGTAACAGGGAGTCGCGTTTTTTCAGGCTTTAAAAGCGCGGAAAAGGCAAAGGTATCTATGACCATACAGCCTAGTCTGCCGTACTTTGCCGTCCTTTTTTCAGGCTTTACAAGCGCGGAAAAGGCAAAGGTATCTATGACCATACAGCCTAGTCTGCCGTATCTTTGCCGTCCTTTTATAAAGTATTTTGTCACATGTTACACATCATATGCGAGTACTGTAGGTCTCGCTCGAATTTTTTTTTATGTTTGTTACCTCAGAACTTTTGACTGGGTGAACCGATTTTTATGATTCTTTTTTTATTTGAAAGCTAGTGCTTCCCGTGTGGTCCCTTAGATGCTAAATTTCGTCAAGATTGGTTAAGGTGTTGAAGCGTGAAAAGGTAACAAACCAACGAAAAAACACATTTTCACATTTATAATATTAGTAAGGATCTTCGCAGTTGTTCACTCTCTTAGAACTCTATTATTTAAGGTAACGACACCGTGTGATTACGTCATTCATAGTGATGCGAAGACTAAGGAAGGTACCGATACCTATACATTTAGAGGAATAAGGCAGCTATCACACGAACTGCACGTGCAGAGTAGTTGACACACTCAGTTGCGTGCAGTCTTGGTTTCAACTGCACCCAGTCGCCTGCAGTGGTGACCTCATCTCCACGCAGTCGGTTGCAATAGTTACTTCAACTGCAACACATGCAGTCTAACTGATATCCTATTAAGGCCTACTACACTTGGTAATTCATTATTCCAAGAAAAATCTTAGGCAAGAAGATACCTAACCTACCTTAAAAAACCTAGATTATAAGTTTTTTTTTAATATAAATATTGAGTACCAGCTATTGCCCACGTTTATATCGAGGTTACGCGGTGCGCGGTACGCGGTCCGCGGATCTTTTTGTTTTGCTCTTTAGCCTTTGTTGAACCTACAGGTCTACTCTAAATATTGTTGAAATAATTTTGGCAATCGCAAGTTCCCCATTGCGTTGGGGAATCTTGGTGAGCCCGCTTTCATCTTCGGCATCGTCATCACTTACCACCAGGTGAGATGTTGTCAAGGGTTTACCAATTTTGAATAAAAAAAAGAGCAGTTCCAGAGATTACGCCTTACATCCATGCTTACTTACAAACTTTCTACCTCTTTATAATATTAGTACTTAAATAATGTTAATTGTTGATTTGTGTATGCGCGATTATTCCAGTTATGTAATGCTTTCGCGCAAAAGTATGCACAGCGTGGTTTTACAATTTGTTTTTGTATGGCGTAAATTCGTGAAAGTGCGTACTCCTGCAACACCTTACACTAAAAAAAAGAATTCCCTTGTATGGAGCGCGCTAGTCATATAAAGCTCCTTAAAAATCAGTGAATTTAATTCATTATTATTTTTTACCGCACTGAAAATACATTTTATTATTTAACTTGCTGAAAATGAAATTTTATTTGAAATCATACATTTTTTTTTATCACACTGAAAATTAAATCTTACTTTTTACCGTGATGCATAAAGATTAGTCAATTTCAAAATACAAAAATGAACAATATATTTTTATGTCGTAAAAGGATTTTAGAATCAACTGTTTTACGCCTTGTTAAGTAGTTATTGTCAGATGCAAAATCCTTGAGGTAACACTATCTAATTGTTTATTTAATTTCAATTAACTCATAAGTAATTAAATTAGATAGGCACTGACCTAGGAAGAGGTGTGAGCACGCACCTTTACACTGATTTCGCGGTTAATTAGTTACAAAATGATTACCGATTACGGTACGTTCACACTAGCCGCTTGCAGATGCCGTTTGTTTTCACTACATGTTTTTTTTTGTTCTACTACGTGCAAAGGCATCTTAGTGATTGAACCGTCAAGTGTACCTATTTTTTTTCTACCGTGGCGTCGGTTATAGTGCCTTTATTTGAACGCAGATTTTCATCCCACTACGGCAAAGCCAAAAGGAAGGGTTATATTTAGCATTATATTATGTATGTATGTAAGTATTTACGTATACTCCATCGTACCGCTTAAAATACTAAGCAGATTTTGATGAATGAGGTGTCAATCGATACGTTATTGTTATGGTCGGGTAACATAGCCTACATTTTATAAAAACACAATCAATATGACGGATGTTACACCCAAAAAAGTTGGGTCTCTTTTTTTTTGCTATTGCGTCGAGTGGGATGTCAAATTAAAAAGCAAAAAAATCTGTATTCAAAAATATAAATATAATAGTATAATATTACAAGCCGACTACAGCAAAGCCAGAAGGAAGACGAATTTTTTTTAAATCTCAAATACATATAATATAAGTTATTGTAAAAAAACCGGACAAGTGCGAGTCGGACTCGCCCACCACCGAGGATTCCGTACGAATTTGTAGATACATGTCGTCGGGTCGTAAATTCTGTAAAAACCTTATTATTTTAAATTTTCGAATACTGGCTAGAATTTCACCCATTTTAAAAATAGAACGTTTGCGCATGCCGAAAATAAAAAAAAGACATTAATTTTTATTCATTTTAAAATATGGAGTGGTCGAAGAAAAGAGATAGAGTAGCGGTTATCGCGTTGCACCGCTGTGGTTACGCGCCAAAATGAAACGTATTTTAAATCTATGAACTTTTGACAAATCCAAGTGCACATTTTAAGTTGGTCGACTATTCTACTCCTAAACTAAAAAAGCCGACTTATCCGTGATATTTTTCCTTTTAGATTAAAATGTCCTACTATATACAATTTTTTCAGATGTCCACATGTCAACTTGTAGGAGGGGAGGGGGACACTTAACTTATTGACAAATTAGCACTTTTAAGCTGAACATTTCGCAAACCAATCCCTTTTTCAAAATTTTGTTGTACAACTTTGTCGGCTTTCTTTCTTTTTTTTAGTCTCTGAGCGAAGCCGCGGCAAACGGCTAGACAGACAGACAGACACGGCGATACTATAAGGGTTCCTTGCTGAGTTCGGAACCATAAAAACACTGAAGTTACTTCTAGGTATTTCAAACACTTTTACAACAAAACGTCGTTGACTAGCAGGATGATGACATCACTATTGTGATTAAAGCGAAAAAAATAATTTGGACCTTTCATGCTAACTTACGTTATCAGCTGATCGATTTATTATGGACTCATCATATCAGCTCATATACGTCCCCACGGAGGGGGTCGAGCCTACCCTGAATTAGGGCGATCGGGCCTTAGTCGACCACGTGGGCCCAATTATGGACTCCTTTTATTATTATTTTTTATAGTGCTATAATAGTTATTTTAATTTCTGATCATATAATGACTGTTACAGAATAAATGTAAATATGAATAGGAAAATGTATGAAAAGTCGAAAGATATTTTTGTGACGTTAACTGGTAACGTCTTAATGTTTCAATGTCGACGAACGAGGAGTTTTCAATTATTGTGACAGTCACTCTAGTCTAGAGCATTACTAACTACGTAGATTTTTTATAGATTTAATTTTAATTAAAATACTATATATGCACATATTTTATAATGATGTTTCTCTTTATTTAATACTAGCTTTTTCCCGCGGCTTCGCCCGCGTGGAAATAGTTTTTATGATTGTCTTTAAGGTGATTAGTAAATTATGTCGTTTCCCACCTACTGAACCATCTCTGTTCAAAAAATCACAGCAATCGAGTATTTTTTCAGTTCCCTCAGGAACTGCATCAGATTATGCTATTTTCCCGGGATAAAAAGTAGCCTATGCCCTCCCCATGTGACACAGGCTACCTGCATGCCAAATTTCATAAAGATTGATCAAGGCGTTGAAGCGTAAAAAGGTAACAAACAAACAAACACATTTTCATATTTATAATATTATAGTAAGGATAGCAGAATAGCGGCACTAATAGTAGTGATACGTATATTCTGGTCCCACTCGTAAACAATCTTGTTAAAAAATGTCATGGCCAGTTGGTCAGTTAGTGTTAGACTACTTCAAAAGCGTGATTTCAAAGTCAATGCATAAATCAACAAAGAATTTAGCAAATGATAGCTGCAAAAAACTGGTCAAGTGCGAGTTGGACTAGCACAGAAGGTTCCGTATTATCGTACAAAAAAGTTTTTACTCTTTAATTTAATTTAATTTTTACTGTGGCAATAGAAATACATCCTCTGTATAAATTTCAGGCGTCTATCTACCTATTACAGTTCATAAAATAGAGCCCGCTGACAGACAGACGGACAGCGGAGGCTTAGTACTACTAGGGTGCCGTTGTTGGCGCCCTTTGGCTACCTAAAGAGCAAAACTCAGTCGCTGAACCACAGACTACTAAACTATGTATGCGCAAAAATGTATAAGTATACATGAATGCATAAGAGTATCAGCCGAAAGACGTCCACTGCTGGACAAAGGCCTCCCCCAATGATTTCCATAACGACACCGGTCCTGCGCTGCCCTGATCCAGGGGCTTCCTGCGACCTTCACCAGGTCGTCGGTCCACCGAGTGGGAGGCTGCCTACGCTACGTCGTCCGGTGCACGGTCGCCACTCGAATTTAAGTTTATTGGACTATTAAACTCTTACAGAAATAATAAACTTTCAGTTACGTTTGGATGATTTTGGTTCTCTTGCTGATATAACTTTGATTATATGTATGTATAGGTACTTTATATACATTATAATCAATCAAACCTTTGTATAGGTTTGAAATTTGCACAAAAACTTGGTGTTTCTTACACTTGTTTTTTATATTGTCCTGGTAGATCAATAAACAATTTGTGAAGTATTTAAATCAAACACTTCTGAAATTGTTATGGTTAGATTTTTAAATATTCGCTCTATTTGACACGATTTTGAATATAAATTGTATTTTTTTACTAATTCTATAATAAAAAAATATATTTATGAGCAATATTTGGTTCCACCACATATTATCATATTGATATTTAATTGTACAGGATGGCTCTGTTTGACACGATTATGAATATAAATTGTATTATTTGCTGATTCCATTATGATGAAAAATATATTTACGAGCAGTATTTGGCGCCACCACACACCACTCAGCTTATCATATTGACATTCCTAAATTGTACAGGATGTTCAGTAAATCAGTAAAATCCGATCAGGACTTTACTTTAGACTAATAATTTACTTTAAACGATAACTAGCATTTTAATCCGCCGTTAAACACTAATGGAGTGTAAAACACATACATTATCAATCTAAAATGAGGAATTCAAAGATAATGGAAGTTAGTAGAACTATAACTAATAGGAAGTTTAAAAGACATTATCTAAACTCTGTGGACCGACGACCTGGTGAAGATCGCGGGAAGCCGATGGATGCGGGCAGCGCAGGGCCGGTCGTCGTGGAAACCCTTGGGGGAGGCCTTTGTCGAGCAGCGGATGATTTTCAGCTGATATGATGATGATGATGAAACTCTATAACTTTTCCTGAAAACTTAACAAGAGCTGTAGCGTGGTGCTAAAATTGTTAAGCTAAATCAAGGGCTTAACTCTAAAGTCCAATTGGTAAAATTGGACTATTAGTAAGCCCTTGGTTTATCTTGATAAATTTAATATAATTTTATTGGGTATTTGGAATCTAATTATTTCACCACGCTACAGCTGTTGATATGCTTTCTTCAGAATAAGTTATGATGTTTAAAGCCTTTTGAACTTTTTATTTCTTGCACTAATGTAAATAAATTTTACTAACTGGACTTCCGGTATGGCCTTTTAATTGTACCTACCGACCGTTTTTTTTTTATTCTACACTTTGTCTAATGTACAGATGACACTACAACTCTGTATAATATGTTCGCATTGGCGTGCAAATGATACGTGAAGTTGTAAAATTTTACGTCTTTTATGAAGTGATTGCCAACCTTAGACGGAACGAGGATGTTTACATGAAGGTCTGTGCTATACACGAGTGTGTAGTGTCTCGTGTGTGATGCAAATATTTGTTTTATTTGAATTGATGCTTAAAGGTTTTCTCAAACAAGGCCTTCCTGTGCTACTCTAATATGGTTGAGAGGAGCAATGGCTTACTCTCGCGTTATACTCGTGACCGGTTGCTGTCCTTGTGAACTGGCTTACACTTGTCAAAGGCATTCATAACATTCAATGATTTTAATGTATAACTTCTCGTGTCATGTCATTTTAATAATGTTCTAATGACATAATTTGTTTTTTTTTTATATCAAGGATTTTGACGTTATTAACTAAAGGTTGTTCATTTCTTTGTTTTTCACATATGAAATTATGTAATCACTATTTTATGACAATCAGAAAGAGTGTAATTTGCACCTATTTTGAATTAATATCTTGAATCTTGAATTTTGCTAGAGAAAAGAGACTCTCAACACAGAACATTTAACGCTTGGACAGAACATTTGATTGCGGATAGTGGTGCATCTGGAGCCGGGTCGTTCCTTTCCCTCTAACATGGTCGAGGGGAGCGATGGCTGACTCTTGCTTTATACTCGTGAACGGGAGCTGTCCGTGTGAACTGCCCTACACATGTCAAAGGCATTAACGACAAATACAACAATTTTCATGTATTACTTCTCGTGTCATGTTGTGTTCATGTCCAAATGACATTATTTGTTTTATATCAATGATATTATTGACATTATTAACTCCGTCGAGCTGTGCGACAGAAATATCGAGGGTCATATGTCAGGAGATGGAATATTATATCCCATTTTCTGACATTCCTCTCGAGAGTAAAGCTCGCCCGTGGTTTAATGCTGAATGCTCAGTGGCCGAAGCACTAAAGCATATTCAGTTTACCGGGCTTGGACTGATGCTCGGAATCGTAAAGCTCCGGACACGTGAGTTATAAAGAAAGCCTTCAATAAAGCCGCCAAGTCCTACAAAAAGACGCTGCGTAGGGCACGCCTCGACCATATAAGCCGTATCTGATCAAAACTTGCCTCCTAACAAAAGATTATTAAATTTTCTAGATAATGAATCGCTACTAGCCCACAATCAGTATGGCTTATCTATATTTATGGTAAATCTACTGAAGACGCCGCCGCTAATCTGACTGACTTTATATCGAGTAAACTAGACATAGGAAAAAAATGCATTGGAGTATTCCTAGACCTTGCTAGGGCCTTTGATACAGTCTCGAGGCCAATACTTCTAAAGAAACTGGAATCTTTTGGAATTCGTGGCATTGCATTTGACTGGTTTTCATCGTACCTATGTGAAAGAAAACAACGTGTTTGTATTGACGGAATGTCTAGTGATTTCACCACGAGCAAATATGGAGTCCCCCAAGGTAGTGTTTTAGCACCTACACTCTTTCTTATCTACATAAACGACCTATGCACACTAGAACTTTCAAACGCCTGAACAATAGCCTTCGCTGATGATACCGCTATTATCTTCCATGGCCGCTCCCGGAAAGATGCCGTTGTGGCAGCTGAAAATGGCCTACGACTAATTTCTTGTTGGTTGCAGAACAATCTTCTTACTCTTAATGCCACTAAAACCAAGTTCATCTCTTTCAATATATCCCAGAGAACAGCCCCTGGCACTGATCTAAAACTTAAATTACATACTTGTATGTCTTACCTGGATTGCGCATGTCCCCAACTTGAGCAGGTTAAAAGCATAAAATATCTAGGTGTGGTCGTTGATGACAGGTTGACATGGGAAAAACAAATAGATACTGTCCGATGTCGGGTTCGTAAACTTTTATATCTATTTAAATGCCTAAGTAAAATTGCGGATGATCGCACAGTGAAAATAGTTTTTGATAGTCTATGTCAGTCTGTATTGTCATATTGTGTAGTTGTTTGGGGAAGTGCGGGTGTAACCAACCTTTTGAAGGCTGAGCGTGCCCAAAGAGCACTTCTTAAAGTAGCATATAAAAAACCGTATAGATATCCCACAACCCAGCTCTATAATGACACCCATCAACTTACCGTTAGGAAACTTTACATTATGGCAGTAATCCTAAAATATCACAAAAATGCCCTCGACAGCATTAACTCAGCTAGTAGGTCGCGACAAAATCCATGGTTAGTCCCCCATACTAGAACCGCCTTTGCAATGCGTTCCTTTGCTTTTCATGGACCTTTTTTATAATATACAAAGATAGACAAAGCTCTAAAAGTTTTGGCGTGCTCAAGATATTCCTGCAAAAAAAAATAAGGACTGGCTACTTAACTTGGACTACTTTTCAACTGAAAAATTCATAATACCTTTAAATTAGACAGTTTCATGTACAATATACAGAGCAAATACATACACTCATTCTCTCTGTCTCTCTCTCTCTCTTTTATACACACACACACACACAAACACACACCCCCCACCAGTTGTTTAGTGTTTCTCTTGATTTTTTTTTATTTTTCTTTGTTTATATTTGTTGTTTTCAATAATTTATCATTGTTTTGTGTGTTATTACTTTTTTAAGCCTGGGGAAGAGATTAGCACCCCCAACACAGGGAATCCTAGTGGGGGTTGTAGAGAGCCCAATTCAATGACAACGTACCGTTGTAATATCTATGTTAACAATTAACAACAAATAAAGAATTACCCATCTGGGAGTAAGGCGTTTTGGTCTATGGCTATTTAGCCAATTGGCTCGTCTTTGCCTCCACTGCTGAAACCTGATGGATCTTTGGCTCACACGGCAACTGAGAAGGCTAATCTGTTTGCCTCTATGTTTGCCGAAAATTCACGTCTTGAGACAGCGAATAGAATACCGCCCCAGTTATCTCCTTGCGATACTACAATGCCCCCTATTCCTATCAAGCAAAAGGAGAAACTCAAAACACTTCGCAATCTTGACGTGAACAAAGCCAGTAGACCTGACGGTATACCAGCTATAGTGCTAAAAAACTGCGCTCCTGAGTTGTCTCCTGTTCTGACACGTATGTACCGCCTCTCTCTTGAAACAGGTATAGTCCCAAAGTCCTGGAAGCTGGCCAACGTGCAGCCGGTGCCCAAAAAAGCAGTCGTGCCGATCCCGCAAACTACCGCCCTATAGCAATGACCTCCGTTATCTTTAAGATTATGGAGCGTGTATTGAACACTCGCATTCTGGCATACCTAGAAGACAATGACCTCCTTAGCGATTGACAATACGGATTTCGCCGAGGCCGATCTACTGAAGATCTTCTAGTATATGCTACGCATATATGGGGCGAGGCCATCGAGAAGCATGGCGAAGCTCTCGCTGTGTCACTCGACATCTCGAAGGCTTGTGATAGGGTCTGGCACGCTAGTCTTACTGGCAAGCTTCCTTCTTATGGTCTTCATGTGGGATTGTATAACTGGGTAGCTGATTTCCTGAGGGAACGGTCTATTCGAGTGATCGTTGATGGCTGTTCCTCAGACCTTAAATTATAATTATTTATTGTAGAAATGTAAATCAACAAATTATGTATGAGGGCCATTCCATTTTTTTTATGATTTTTTTTTATGTATTTGTTTTACAGCAATAAAGAGTTTACAAACAAACAAACAAACCTATTGGCGATTGATGCCGGGGTACCTCAGAAATCTGTTGTTTCCGCAACACTATTTCTTCTTCACATAAACGATCTGCTGAAACCCAGTATAATTGGTTATGCGGACGATAGCACGCTTGTAGAAAGATACTTGTCCAGTGCACGAGCTAACAGCGCTGATACGCTGTTTCTGAGAGTGGCCATGATCGAGCGCATACACCTATCACTTCAGGCAGTGTCTGAATGGGGTGATTCCACCCTCGTAAGGTTTAATGCCTCTAAAACACAGTCGTGTCTTTTTTCCGCCAAAAAGAGTCCATTCACCTTGACTCCAACTTTCCGCAATGAACCGATTCAGATATCTGACCACCTGGAACTCCTCGGCGTGGATTTAACACCCAATCTTAACTTCGGTCGTTACATTGAGCCCAAGGCAAAAGTTGCTGCAATGAAGCTGGGCATTCTCTCTAAGGTGAGACGGTACTTCACACCAGGACAGCTGCTTACCTTATATCAAGCACAGGATCGCTCATGTATGGAGTACTGTTTACACTTATGGGATGGATCAGCCCGCTATCAGCTGGATACCTTGGACGCCATCGACCGACGCGCACGGAGACTCATTAGTGACGACGAGCTAGTCAATGACAAGCTCCAAAGCCTTGAGCATCGCCGCAAAGTCGCCTTTCTATCGGTATTCTATCGAATTCATTTCTGACAGTGCGCGACTCTATTCCACCGTCGTCAACGAGACGCAGGGAGTGGTTGCACCCCTTTGTTGTTGATGTTCCACCTTTTCGCACGAATCGTTACGCTTCTTCATTAATTATGCGTACAGCGCAGGAGTGGAATTTCCTACAATTTGGGGATCTTCAAGGCAAGAGTGAATAGGCATTATTTGAGTTTGTGTGTACCATCCTCGACTGCATCATCACTTACCATCAGGTGAGTTGCAGTCAAAGGCACTCAAATTTTTAATAAAAAAAAATATTGTATGTTTATATTTTTTTTACAATCTGACATTATGCTTTCTTATAACCATCAGAAAGAGTGTAACATGCACCTATTTTTGAATAAACATTATGAAATCTTGAAAAATCTTGATCTCTTGAAACAACTTTTAATGTTCTGTGCGGCTTAATCTGGTCAAAATTTTGTTAGTCCAAAACAGGCGAAGTGTGAGTCGGACTTGCACACGAAGGGTTCCGTACCATTGCAGAAGATAAAAACATCACGTTTGTAGTATAGGGGCCCCCTTAAATTTTATTCTATTTTTATTATTTGTAGCGGCAGCAGAACTACACACTCTGTGATAATTTTAACTGTCTACCTTTCATGAACTACTGCCCGCTGACAGACAGACAGACGGACAGACAGCGGAGGCTCAGGAATATGATCCCGTAACGGAACCCTGAAAATGAGTTACATTTTCAATTTTTATTTCCTCCAGAGTGTTTTGATAAACAATTTATTATAATTTATGTTATTGGAAGTAAAAGGTATTTATTACGTACAGATCTATATTATACATTAAAACTAATACAATTATAAAACTTACAAATTACCTAAAATAAAATGCCTAAAATGCTTAAATAAAACACCTTAAATCACACCTAAAATATCTAAAATCATCACCATTGGAAGTAGAAATAAGCATTTCTTTGTAAATGGTATTTTTATAGGGACGGACTGAAGTACGGACGGACGCTCGACTCTTAAATTATAATTATTTATTGTAGAAATGTAAATCAACAAATTATGTATGAGGGCCATTCCATGTTTTTTATTATTTCAACGTATATTTTATGGCATTAAATTATAAACGTCCCACTGCTGGGGCATGAGACTCTCCCCAAACTCGGGAAGGTTACTCCATACTCCACACAAGGGGAGCAGGTCCGGCTCGGCGGACATTGCAGGGCTAGTGGCGAGCCCCAGTGTCAGAATTTTTTCAAGCCGCCCGCCTATGAGGCATCTGGAGCCTCCAGGAAGCTCGCGTTTCCATACAAACGTAGTTCCGCTTTCATACAAAGACTTCATGCTGGATTGAATACAAACTTTGCCAATATGTTAAGTAGACACATATCGATGTTTGTAATTAGTTTTCATCGTAGTAAATTTATTACCATTTATTCAATCCAGAAACAATGTCAATTGTGTAGGACATATTAAGGTAGGTAATAAATTATAATAAGTGCTAAAAATTAAACATAACTTAAATAATAATAATTAAAAGTAATAAAGTAAGCAATAATTTTAATATCTAATCTTATCTCATTCCAAATATTCCAGAAATTAACTTTCAATGATTAAAATTTATTTGTCATAAAATCATCTAAACTATAGAAACATCCCTCTAACAAGAAACGCCTTAATTTTGGTTTAAAAATTTGTATATGTATAATAGATTTCATGTCAATAGGGAGATTGTTAAACAGTTTCACTGCTTGAAACCTAATACTATGCTGTACAACTCTCAGTGTAGGCACTAGTTTGTGCTGAAGATCCTTTCTACGTGTCTCAAGACGCTTCATCCTATCTTCAATTAAAACATAACTAAACGAAGGCTTAAATTACTTTTGTACTGAAAGTTTGAAACTGCTCTTATTTTTTTCCGTTTTATATGAGTACATCAAAAACTAATTACATAAACATCGATATGTGTCTACTCAATATATTTGCAAAGTTAAGTATGTAGTTTTTGTAATAAAGCGGGACTATGTTTGTATGGAAACTCGAGCCTCCTGGAGACCCTTAACGACTGCTCTCTATCGATAGCAACCGGGTCCAACGGCTTTACGTACCTGGCCAAGCAGGGAATCGGTCGAGAAAAATGCCACTAACAGTCAAACCCATCCAAGTGATAACCGTGGTTTGGGTCAGTTAGCCCGCGTGATCGATCCAACCGCGCAAGTCGCATTGATCTTTGACTGCATCTGATATTTCAATAATAACTCAGTCTACTTCAGTACATAACTAGCCAGTTCCCCATTGCGTTGGGGATCGAATCTTGGTAAGCCTGGGTTTTGTATCAGGTGAGATGATACCAAGGGATTACCAATTTACCAGACGATCAACAACCGATGCAGGAATAGCACTCATTCGAAACATATATGATGCCTTCGAGGAATCGCAGAATGCAATTGGAGTGTTTTGTGATTTATCTAAGGCTTTTGATTGTGTTGAACACCAAACATTACTTATGAAATTAAAGCATTATGGTGTAGAGGAAGGGGCTCTCAGTCTTTTAAATTCATATTTAGACAACAGAACACAAAAAGTACAAGTGAATGGCACGAACTCATCTGGATCTAAAGTGAAAATGGGTGTGCCCCAGGGTTCCATATTAGGGCCTTTTCTTTTCCTTGTTTACGTAAATGATTTGCCTTTTATGGTGCAACATCTGTCAAATATTGTGTTGTTTGCGGATGATACATCTCTTATTTTTAAAGTGAATAGGAAAGAAAACGAAATTGACGAAGTAAACAACACTCTTTCAAAGATACTGAACTGGTTCACTGTGAACAACTTATTATTAAATGCTAAGAAAACAAAATGTATAAAATTTTGTTTGCCAAATGTAAAAAAGGTCAATAATAGTGTAATATTAGACAGTAATAAATTAGAATTTGTAAATACCACGGTGTTCCTTGGTATAACTTTGGATGTTTCACTTCAATGGGGACCACACATTGAAACTTTAGCGGGAAGGCTTAGTTCAGCTGCTTATGCCGTTAAGAAAATAAGACAGTTAACGGATGTAGATACTGCGAGACTAGTGTATTTTAGTTACTTCCATAGTATAATGTCTTATGGCATATTACTGTGGGGGCATGCGGCTGATATAGAAACTATTTTCATCCTGCAGAAAAGAGCTATCCGCGCAATCTATCAGATGCGATCACGTGAGTCGTTACAGAATAAGTTTAAAGAAATCAATATTTTAACTGTTGCTAGTCAATTTATATATGAAAACATCATGTACGTTCGTAAGAATTTGCATTTATTTCCTAACAGTGACAGGCATAATTTGAATTTAAGAAATGTAAATAAAATAGATATAGCCTTTTCGAGACTGAGTAAGGTTAAAAAGTCATTTGTGGGGCAGTGTATAAGATTCTACAATAAAATTCCAGAAAATGTAACTAGTTTGTCAGAGAATAAGTTCAAGACTCATGTCAATATGCCTTTATGGAATGCTATCCGATCTCTTTACCACAGGCTAAAGACTAAAGGCTCCTTACTATCTACCTACTTCGATAATCAGACTCCTTTTGGATATGTCCCAAAGCTCTTATTCTAGAAAATGTAACTAGTTTGTCAAAGAATAAATTCAAGACTCATGTTAAATAATGCTTGTGCTCTAGAGGATATTATAAAATAATAGATTATGTAAATGACAAAGATATATATGTGGATTCTATATCAAATACCATTACCTGAGACTGTAATCTGAATCATGACATTATTTGTAATATACTGTAATTTTTTTTTGTTTTGACTATTTAGAAGTGTGTGTGAACACCTATTTGAAATAAATTGTTTTTGATTTTGATTTTGGATTAAAAACATCGAATAGTTGACTGCATCAAATAAATTAATGATTGCAATAAATTATTCCCTCCCCCCCCCCCCCAAATAGAGTTAAAATGCTCTATCACCTGTAGCCCACCCTGGACACTTCATACAACGGGCCAAAAAAGACATTTCAAAAAAGGAATGACGCAACAAACAAAATGGCGGCGAAAACCTATAAGTTCGACAACCAAACTGTAACCAATCTGTATCAATCTGGGTGACGAGGGGGTGAGGTCGCAATCTATAGAGCGGCAGGGAGTGTCCATACTGTATGTTAGTCTGTTTACTGCGTTTGTCCTCCTTCTTCCTATTCATCTCCTCTGCAGGTGACTATATACTTATTCGCTGAACATGGGAAAATTGTAGATTACACTCATTAAAGTTTTTGATGTGTAACATCTTTGCTCTCGCTTTCCTGCAATTTGTGGGAGTGATTTCGTGAAATGGGACGGAAATGTGTCCCATTGTAACAGGAAGTCGCGTTTATTCAGGCTTTAAAAGCGCGGAAAAGGCAAAGGTATCTATGACCATACAGCCTAGTCTGCCGTATCTTTGCCGTCCTTTTTTCAGGCTTTAAAAGCGCGGAAAAGACAAAAGTATCTATGACCATACAGCCTAGTCTGCCGTATCTTTGCCGTCCTTTTATAAAGTATTTTGTCACATGTTACACATCATATGCGAGTACTGTAGGTCTCGTTCGAATTTTTTTTATGTGTAACATATTTCCTCTCGCTTCCCTGCAATAGGGATGACGACAGCATCATAAATAAATTATGAACTCTTGATCACTAAATTGCCCTTTTACTTAAACTTCGGAAAACCTTACTCGTTTTGTTTTCCATCAAGTCTTGGATTTTTAATTTGCCAAAATCACAAAATGAGTACACAAATGACGCTGCAAAACTATGACGTTACGCCCAGGTATTTCAAACATTTTTAGAACAAAATGGCGTTTTTGACAGATGATAAAAAGTAACTCAGATGACTAGCATTCGTTATCCATCTAACAGTGAATGCAAACATTTTAAAACTCAGTATCAAATCAAATCAAAAATATTTATTTTAAATAGGTGTTTACACACACTTTTCAATAGTAAAAAAACTTATTGTGTATTACATAATGTTGTGATTCAGATTAAAGTCTCAGGTAATGGTATTTGTTATAGAATCAACATATATTATGCTTTGTCACATTATCTATCATTTAAACAATATTAGTTTATTGAGTGGAAAATATAAAAATACTATCTATAAAATTACATCAGTCATTACTTTATAATATCCTCTAGAGCATTTTTTGACATGAGTCTTGAATTTATTCTCAGACGAACTAGTTACATTTTCTGGAATTTTATTGTAGAATCTATACACTGCCCCACAAATGACTTTTTAACCTTACTCAGTCTTGAATAGGCTATATCTATTTTATTTACATTTCTTAAATTTAAATTATGCCTGTCAATGTTTTTAGGAAATAAATGCGAATTCTTACGAACGTACATGATGTTTTCATGTATGAATTGACTGGCAACAGTTAGAATATAAATTTATTTGAACTTATTCTGTAACGGCTTACGTGATCGCATATGATAGATTGCGGAGTCATGGAGGCTAAGGTAACATGGCCATGCCGCCTAATACTTGGCCGAAGGCAAAGGTGACCTGTTATGCGAAGGCCCGGCCCGTGAATGTACGACCCGATAATAAAATTCATTAATTTCATTACTATTTTTTCACATGTTTCACATCATATGCGACCACAGTGAGGCTCGCTCCTTGTTTAATCCATAATTTGTAAGCCCATGTCATCATCTCACATGATGATAAGTGACGACGATGCCAAAGATGGAAGCAGGCTTACAAAGATTCCCCTGAACAACGTTGTACAGGAACTAAAAAGGGGTAAAGTTTGTAGTTGTGTGGCAGTCCCCGCACACCATACCATGTAAAACAGATGATCGTTGGGGCAGTAAAGTTCTCGAGTGGTGACCGCGCAGCGGAAATCGTAGTGTATGAAGGCTTCTTTTTCGGTGAACCGACGACCTGGTGAAGGTCGCGGGAAGCCGCTGGATGAGCGCAGGACCGATCGACGTAGAAATCCTCGTCCAGCATTGGAAGTCTTTCGGATGATGTGATGATGAAGAAAGTTTGGATATACGAGTAAGAGGGTAAACTCTGAAACCACTCATCTGATTTCGAAAATCTTTACCAGTATTTAGAACAAGGTTTTGGGATAAATATAGGCTAAAAAAAGGATTGCAGCTCGCGCACCACGCGGGATTTTATGAGTTTCTTGGAGAAATATGTTTAAGTTTTATGAACAAAAGCATCTACCATTTTACAGCTTTTAAGCGAATATTAAATAAAACACTCTTTACATTCCTTTTGAGTAATGATTGCTCCTAAACCACTTTCGCTGTCGTTCCAGGCTTCCCGACTCTGGAGAACGACATCGCGTCAGCCGCGGCCAACAGGAACTGGGACCAAGTGCATCGAATGTAAGTGTTCCTTGTAATCAGATCAGTTCAGTGGCAGAGGAGGCGCGCTCAAAACGAGTATGTCTCGAAAGGTTAACTATAAAACAAGGTTAGTCCGTAGTCCGTAGCTCAGAGGCAAAGTTCACTGGCTTTACATAGGAGGTCGCGGGTTCGATTCCCGGCGGGGTCAATTGTAAGACTCGGTTTGGTTGGTGGTAGGGCATTTTCTAAGCCCGCCTGGCTAACTACCACCATCTTATCTAAGTCTTGCCGCCAAATATCAATGTTGATATCATTGGTGTGTTCCGGAATGAAGATAAGATAACCAGTTCCCCATTGCGTTGGGGAAGCTTGGTAAGCCCGCTTCCATCTTCGGCAACATCGTCACTTACAACCAGGTGAGATGTTGTCAAGGGTTTACCAATTGTGAATAAAAAAAAAGTCTTCAGGGATTTACTCCAATAAAAGTCGTGGAATTCTCTTCACATTGTTTTAGTCCATCAATGTTGAATATTATAATATCCACAGCGAAACAAACTAAACTCGGACGAAGACGCCTCGCTCCGGACTGGTTGAACAACGTAGTGGTTTATATCCTCTTTGCAACTCACAGCACTAGTGGCTAATATAATATACTATATATATAACAGATGGCCGATGGGGCAGTAAAGTTCTCGAGTGGAGACCGCGCACCGGAAAACGTAGCGTAGGCAGGCCTCCCACGCGGTGGACCGATGACCTGGTGAAGGTCGCGGGAAGCCGATGGATGCGGGCAGCGCAAGACCGGTCGTCGTGGAAATCCTTGGGGGAGGCCTTTGTCCAGCAGTGGACGATTTGTGGCTGATATGATGATGATGATGATAACTGTGTAAAATACAGTAACTAATATTTGTATTTGTTACACAAGAGTCTTCATCGTGCTTAGGTAGTTGTGGGCCGCCTTCGATCGACCCACATTAAAGCCGGGAGAGCAGTGGACTGTTTTTACAGGGGAGACGGTAGAGCGTATGGTTGCGAATGACCTGCGAGGGGAAGTAACGCCTGACTAGCTACCACCATCTTATTCGTATCTAAGTCTTGCTGTCAAACATCAATGTGAACAGCATTAATGTCTTCCGGTTTGAAGGTAAGATAGCTAGTCTCCATTGAGTTGGGGAATTTTGGTAAGCCCGCTTCCATCTTCGGAATTATCGTCACGTATCATCACGTGAGACGATGCTAAGGGCTTATTGATTGTGGATAAAAAAGGAGTTATAAATAAATAATAAATTTATTAATGTGTTACTAAAAATACATAAACCTTGAAAACTGTTAGTTGGGTAAAATTAAATTATAAAGAAAATGTCTAATTAAATAAAATGTCAGACATTTACGATGGAAAGCGGTAAGGTGCAGGATCGGGCTGTCCCACCAGTCAGCGACTTTGCCCAGGATACTGGCACGCCATGGAGGCACTGCGTTTCCTGATGATGGCGTGGAAACCATCAATTCGTGCCACCGCAAATATGCCGGAGGCTCTGCAAAAGCGCGTCCGTAGCCAGAGTATAAAGGACATAGGCTACTTTGTATCCCGTGGAAATATGCAAAATGCATTGTCCGATGCAGTTCCTGGGGGAACTGAAAAAAACACTCTTTTTTGGTTGATTTCTTTAATATCGCAACGTAACAATGGATTGTTGTGGTTTTTTGCACAGAAATAGTTGAAGGGGTGGGAAATAACTTAATGTACTAATTAGCATATCCTGCCATAGTTAGCATATAGCATATCCTAGCATGTCAGCGATGCGAGGGAGCAACGGATTGAAGTGATTTTATTGTTTAGAATTCGACTGCTTCAGAATAGCCTGACATAATTCCTGAGGGATTTTCAGAAAACTCATTTCCACGTTCGCGAGCCGCTTGCGGCTCGCGCAGCACTCACCCTCAACGACGGTTATAAAAAGTATGTCCACGTATTGTACATCGACTAATGTTGTAAATGTGAAAGTTTGTATGTATAGATGTTTGTTACTCTTTCACGCAAAAACTACTGAACATATCTAGCCGAAATTAGGTAGATAAGCAGATTAGGACCTTGATTACTGCGCACTCTCGAAGACAGTCATAGAAACTATGTTCACGCGAACGAAGCCGCTGGCAAAATCTAGTTTATTAAAATCCCTTACTACCGGATCACGGGTATATGCTAATGTGGGTCAAGTGTGGGTTTCCACTATTTTTAATAAAAATAAACACTAACACAGAAAAACGCACATCCGCTGTAAGCTGCTCGCCTATTAGATCATAATAATAGTAACATTTTTACAGAATAATAATCATATCAGCCGAAGGACGTCCACTCTTGGACATTCGCCTCCCCCAAGGAACTCCACGACGACCGGTTCTGCGCTGCCCGCATCAGCGGCTTCCCGCGACCTTCACCAGGTCATCGGTCTACCGAGTGGGAGAGTGGGAAGCCTAATACGCTACGTTGTTCGCTGCGCAGTCGCCACTCGAGAACTATACTATCTGTTCTACGAGCCATGTGCCCATAAGAATTCAATTCAATATATTTATTCAAAATAGGAGCAAATTACACTATTTCTGATAGTCATAAAATAATAATAACAATGTCATTTGTGAAGAATCAAGAAATAAACAATCATTAGTCTAAAATTAAATCCTTGATATAAACCAGATTATGTGAAAACATATGACACGAAAATATATACATAAAAATCATTGAATGCATTTAACAAGAGTAGGCCAGTTCACACGGACAGCACCCAGTCACGAGTATAACGCGAGAGTCAGCCATTGCTCCCATGAACCATATTAGAGGGAAAGGAACGACCCGGCTCCCGATGCGCCACCATCCAAGAAATAAAGAATGAAATAAAGAAGATATTCTCGGCAAATTGGGGCATGTCCGGATAGATTAAAAATAGCAAAAGCATAGCCCGTTACACTGCGATACTTACTACCAAACGAATTGTGTTTGTGAATAGTAAGTACAAGTACAAGTTGTGAGAAATAGCGCGTCGTCGGCGTGACACGCGCGTTCACGTGGATGGCGGAAGCACGCGTTTTGCCAGTACAGTGCGCACGGCGGGCGGCGCGCGCGCACCAATGTTATCTGACTAGAGAAATACTTGCTGGTACTATGGCACCTCTATGAAGATTCTTCGAAAACCAAAAAGTTTAGATACCAACTACAATTGGGGTTGGCATTTAAAAAGTTACGCTCCCCCGGACAGATAACGGCCAAGTCGATATTTTAAACAAAGTTTTTTTTTTATTCACAATTGGTAAACCCTTGACAACATCTCACGCAGGCTTACCAAGATTCCCCAACGCAATGGGTAACTGGCTATCTTATCTTCATGCCGGAACACACCAATAATATCAACATTGATATTTGGCGGCAAGACTTAGATAAGATGGTGGTAGCTAGCCAGGCGGGCTTAGAAAATGCCCTACCACCAACCAAACCGAGTCTTACAATTGACCCCGCCGGGAATCGAACCCGCAACCTCCTGTGTAAACCCAGTTAACTTTGCCCCTGAACTACGGAGGCGGTTAAAAGGCTCTATTAAGATTCTTCGAAAACCAAAAAGTTTACACACCGACTACAATTGGGGTCGGCATTTAAAAAGTTACGCTCCCCCGGCAGATAACGGCCAAGTCGATATTTTAAATAAACTTGTTTCTTCTCAAACTTGGAAAAGTTAGGCCATACTCCACACACGGGGGCCCAGTCCGGGGTGGTGAAGGTTGTGGTGCTAGTGGCGACCCACTGTCAGAAGGTTTTTAAGCCGCGTATGATGATGATCTATCCGACCGATTTCGGTCATGGCGTCCACTTCGACTCCTAGTCGGTTTGCCGCGTGTGCGCTCGAAGATGGTTTACGTAGCCAATCTTCGCAGCGAAACTCCTCGCGCACTGAGCGCATTTAAGTATGCCACCCTCGTAATTGTAAGATATGGTCGCAGGTGGTCGGACCTTTAGATAGATAGATAGATAGATAAAACATTTATTCAAAGCTACATTACAATTGATAAACAAAAATAAAAATAAAAAACTTCATATAAAGAGGGTAGATACATAAAATTGTGCCGTAACTTCGAAATGGCTTCGACTCAGCATATGCTGCAGGTAACTATGTACCTACAGCGCTGATATTCTGCCGGCGCACTATACACTATAAGCCATCTGGCACGGCTTAACGACTGCCATCTAGTGATAGCAACCAGCACCATTGTGTAACGTGCCGAAGGTCGCTAAAAATGTCAGTTACAGTCATACCCAACCAGGTAACGACCGTGCTTCGGCCATAACTATCATACTCATTGTAAAATGATATTTGGTTATTTTCAGATTTGACAACTATTACAAGCAGAAGTACCAACTCGCGGTAAGCTTTGAAAATAATAATAATTTGGAGTAGAATAGAATAATTAATGTTTATTCAGTGATAAGTATACACAAGTGAAATATTACGTAGTTTTTATAATACAAGCATATGCTGTCATCACAAAGATCACAGCGCTGATTTTCAGCTACTACCCCTTCAGGGAAGGGGGTGGACCTAAACGAAGTACACATTATATTTTTTAAATTTAAACTAAATACTATTTTAAACACAGTAAAAAAAAAGTAAAATTAAAAACTTAAAACCTACAATCATTTCGTGAGAGATAAATTATTTTAAATGTTACTTCGATTCAAAAAACTAAAAAAGATACTGTATAACCAATATTATAAAATTTTTCAATATTCTCCTTAGCGATCCTGAATAGACAAACGTATTTGTTTCTTGTCTGTAAACATACACTGCTCAACATTTCTTAGGGATATTGTAAAACTTTCGTGCAAACCGTGGGTTTCTGAAAAGCAATTAAAAATAACTAAGGACATGTGCAGTATAGGGTATATAAGAGTTAATTTTAAAGTTAAAAAAACTCCCGATCAAAAAAAAACTTAAATGTAGAAAATAATATGTCTTGGCCCTTTAAGTTTAATACAAGTACATAGTTATAATTTGATAGAGTCGTCGCGTAGCGGGACCGCTAAGTAAATAAAATAAAAACAAAATACAACTGTTTTATTTTACTACTGAGATAATGCCAAGGGCTAACCAATTGTGAATAAAAAAAACTACAACTAATTACTTGGAATTTCACAACTTAGCGGTCCCGCTACGGGACGACTCTTAAATCAAAACACAACTACTTATATTAAACTTAAAGGGCCAAGACATATTAGTTTCTACTTTTTAGTGGTTTTTTGGCGGGTGTTTTTTACATTTTTATTTAAGTTTTATTACATGCTTTTTAAACTTTACGTATCCCAAACACAATACCTTTGCTGTAAGTGGGTAAGGAGTTGGGTATCCTGCAGATACCAAGAGTAGCTGCAGCATCAGGTCAAGGTTACCATGTCCTATTTAACATCTATTCATTGAGACTATTTCAATGAGCCAAATACGATGCCTCTGCTGTAAGTTGGTGAGGAGCTGGGTATCCTGCAGATTTCAAGAGACCCATGGTTTGCAATATTATTACAGGTTAAGGGCACCAAATTTTGAATCGATCAGACCTGTATAAGTTGCCCACATCCCTTCATCACCTAGATAACAGCTAACGGCTGAAAAAATCTTCATAAATTATAGCTAAAAACCAACTCGATCACGTCAGCTTTCAAACAAAAAAACCGCAAAACAAAATCGGTCCATTCGTTTAAGAACTACGACGGCACAGACAGACATACAGATACACACACGTCAAACACACGTTAAACTTCCCCTCTTTTTGCGTCAGGGGTTGAAAAACTTTCAAGATGGGCATGCGCTACATTAACGAATACCTTCTCAGTTCTTATAAACATGGATTCTAATATAATCATACAATCTGTGCCATCCTTCTATGACAATAAAAAACAAAATTTTCATTTTCCGCGCGTTTTTACAAAAAACACTTATTCATCTTCATCTTATCAGCTCATATACATCCCCACTTAGGGCCTCGAGCTTACCCTGAGTTAGGGCGATGTTAGTCAGTGCGGGTTGGTCGACGCTCTTACGGTTTAGAAAAACATCGTCTGCACACGCCTGCGAAGAATCTCGAAGGTTGTGTGTGAAGTCGACAAAAAACCACTTAAAAATAACTTAATTTATAAGAACTTAAAAGGCAAATAATAGCACTTGCTCATCCCGAAAGTTTCTACCCTACACATGTCCTAAGTATTTTTTTAAAGTTCTTCAAAAAACCACGTTTTCTATGAGAAGTCTAAAAATATCCCTATGAAAAGTGGAAGTGTGTACCTACATTCAGTCTGTTTTAAAACATTTGACATTAAATGAGGGCGCTGTTCGTTTCTAAATGGCAAAATTCGATCCAACGAATAAGGATTCAGAATTTCAAGGTTGGGCTCAAAAATAATTTTCGAAAAACCTAAAAGGTTTTAGGATCAAAGTGCTCGTCAATACGAATGAAACGATCCCAAACTCGATGGGGTTGTGTCTTTTTATTGCGAAATTACTATGGCTACCTTCCAGCTCCATCATCAGATGAGCACCATGTCATTATAATATTGCATTATCACGCGATTTACACATGTATGCAAAATTTCAGCTCAATCGGTAAGATTTGATGACAAACATCGGGACAGGTGAAACAAAAGTAAAAGCTTGTAATTATTATTCTTGTTCCAAAGCAATCCGCTGTCATCTCTTTTTGGACAATCTATATTATATACAGGTGGGCCTTAACTGTATGCGTGGTTTTATATGGAATTAAAAAACCGGTCAAGTGCGAGTCGTCCTCGCACTCCGAAGGTTTCGTAGCACCACACCTCTATATGAACAATGTTATATATTCACGCAACAAACAAAAGACACCAACGCGTGCGACAGAAAAATATTTTTTTTTTCATTCAGTTCGGACTCCTAACCGCGAGTAAGACTCACACTTGGCCGGTTTAATTATTTTTTGTTTTACTTCAGAATAATTAAGTATTATCACTCAAATAATTCATTAATTTGTTAATTATATCTAAATAGTTATATTTTTCAATGTAACCCTTTTGAGCAAAGGCTAAATATGGCGGTCTGCTCCCCGCATGCATCTGCAGTGCCCTCACAGGGTGCGTGTACAAACTACAATTTTTACTGTTTTTGTTCCATCTTTATGTTAAGTACATGTAAGCAGAAATAAATGAATATGAATATGAATATTATTATCATAGTTGTGTGGAGAGGTGCGGTGCTGCGGAACCCTCATGCCGCGAGTCCTACTCGCGCTTGGCCGGTTTTTTTGTTATACCGGCAATTGAAATACACATTCTGAAAAAAATCATGAAATACAGCCCGCTGGCAGACAGGCAGACAAACAGACGGACGGAGTGAAGGACGGACAGCGGAGGCTTAGCAATACGGTCCGTTGGTAGAAAACAACTGAATCTTTAAAAAAATAAAAGCATACCATTTTTTCTACCTTAAAACTTTTCCTAAGGACCTTAATCAAAAGATGAAAGTTAAAAAAACTAAAACCCGACTACGGAAAAGACGTATGAAAACAAGAGTTTCCCGCCTGAAATGATAGCTTTTATTTCCCCTTCATCTGGGGTAATAGCCGTGGTCGCAAGCCATAATGATAGGTAATTATGACAAAAATTTTGATTACCATAAATGACATAAGCCATACCATACCATAAGCGACCACGGTAATAATCAACCATAGATGAAAGGAAAAATAAAGGCTATGATTGTTTTAAGGATGCTGTTGTTTTGATACTTTTCCGTAGTCGGGTTTTAGTTTTTTTAACTTTTATTTTTTGTTTAGGATCCTAGGGAAAAGTTAAGGTTAATTGGTTCAGGAAATACGAGGGGACAGATGAACACACATATATGCATAGACTGTCAAAAACATAAAAATCCTTTTTTCGTAGTCGGGTAAAAACAATTGGAGCCAAAATGTGTGAATATCCATACCAAGTTTGCAAATCGTCAATCCTTACTATTATAATATTATAAATGTGAAAATGTGTTCGTTTGTTTGTTTGTTACCTTTTCACGCTTCAACGCCTTGACCAATCTTAATGAAATTTGGCATGCAGGTAGCCTGTGTCACGAGGAAGGACATAGGCTACTTTTTATCCCATGAAAATAGCATAGTCCGATGCAGTTTCTTAGGAAACTGAAAGTATACTCTTTTTTTGGTTAATTACTTTAACATTGCAACGGAACAATGGATTGTGTGATTTTTTGCACAGAGATGGTTGAGGGGGTGGGAAATGTCATGATTTACTAATAAGCATATCCTGACATAGTTCCCGAGGGATCTGGAGAAAACTAATGTCAACGCTCGCGAGCCGCTTGCTGCTCGCGCACCGCGCACCCTCTAAGACAGTCATAAAAACGATGTCCACGCGGGCGAAGCCGCTGGCAAAAGCTAGTCTACAATAAATTAGTGTGGGAAGTCAAAACCCACCGCTGGGGCACGGTCTCTCCCTAAACTCGTTAAGGTGAGGCCACACTCCACATGCGGGACCAAGTCCGGGTTGGAGGAGGTTTTGGGGCTAGCGGCGAACAATTTCCATTAGAAGGAGTGAACTACTCCTTAATTTATTCTGAAATTAAAAAGTATACACAACCTCTTCATATTTCAGCCTCTAAACATGGACAACATGAGCGTGAAGGACTACAAGCCGCCCTCCGGGGGACACTTCTACGGCGAGGCCGAGTACACCTACCACGCGGCCACCAACGACAACGGGAAGGTTGATGAGCAGAGCGCAGGTCATAAAGTCATTAACAACGACGGCAAGGTCACGGAGTTCGACTTTCAGCCGCCCCGGCCGAGGTTTTAAAGGTTTAAGTTTGATTGGGAATGATCCGATGAGATTGAGAAATACGTCTGTGAAAATACTAGTCCGGAATTTTGGTGCACCAACTTTGCACTTCATGATTAATCAATGCTTCTCAGGACTTAGGCTTAAAGGACCCTAAAGTCATTTCCCAGATGTGGGGCCCAGGCACTACAATAGAATGTCATAATTATTATACACTATGACTTGTGACTTCACCGTATTCCTAGTGACAATAAAATTTGATGATGAAATTTGGATATCTAAGGATCATCTATTGTTTTCAGTAGAATCATAGGATGTAGTACCCACCTTTTTAAATTTGGAAACATGCATTATGGGGTCCAAATAATGGAATACACGACTCATGAATGTACAGCCCGATAATGGCCGGCCGGTAACTCTTGAATTATTAAAAAAAAATAGAGTGTGATTATTCAAAATATATTCGACTTTTAAGTACACAACAAATCACAGAAAAAGTTACTAAAGTTTGCTAAATGCTATGAGTTTTAGTCAAGTTTGAGGAACTTAACTGAAATTTTTAACGGATCATTCCCGACCTTTAGTAGAGTAGACATATCAGTTGTTTGTTAAAAACATCGAAAGCTAATCCATAGAAAGCTCGATTCTCACACATGTCTTATATTTATATAGAATAGTGCTTACGTTGAGAAAAGAGGTGTCAACAAATATACATAAATTCAAAATGCTTGAGATATTTACACTGCAAGGGAATGGTAAATGCTCAAGAAATTGAACAACTAAGAATGTTTTGATTCCATTCCATGGCGAAAATGGTCCAGTTACAAAAGCAAAAGTCAATAGTAATATTAATAATAGTTATTACTAAAATCCAAATGAATACTGAGAGGTAAACGCATTACGCAGCTATTTGTTATTTTCAATACTACTAACGAGAAATAGAGTCTGTTTTAAAAACGTCAGAAAAAAGACTTTTCATAAAAATCTAACGAGTGTATTTTCTGTGGAAAAAAATGCGATGCTTTTAAAACGGACTATTATTACTCACGTCTAGGGTTGTTTGCATGTTCGTTTGTGCAAACGAATGTTCCTTTTTTTTCATCAAAATCTACCAGGTAGTTGTGTGAACATGATACATTGTTTGCCTAAGCACGCTTTATTTTATTTGAGATTTATAGAGGTAAAATTCTTAAAAATATATATCTCATTCTATACAATTCGTCGAATATTACTCACTTTATTGCTGGTAAAGTTGTTTACACTCTGCTCAAGTGTGAAATATGGGTCACTGCCTATTAGACATGACAAGTTGTTAACGAAATGGTCATACCGATTTTCCTGGCAGAAGTGTCTTATGTCAAAGATTTTCCCAACTCGCTTCTACATTCAAAATAAGTTGTTTATGAAATGGTCATACCAATTTTCCCAGCAGAGGTGTCCCATGTCAAAGGTTATCCTAACTCGCTTCTACATTCAACATAACAAGTTGGTTACGAAATAGTCATACCAATTTTCCCAGCAGAGGCGTCCCATGTCAAAGGTTATCCCAACTCGCTTCTACGTTCAACATAACAAGTTGGTTACGAAATAGTCATACCAATTTTCCCAGCAGAGGTGTCCCATGTCAAAGGTTATTCTAACTCGCTTCTACATTCAACATAACAAGTTGGTTACGAAATAGTCATACCAATTTTCACAGCAGAGGTGTCCCATGTCAAAGGTTATCCCAACTCGCTTCTACGTTCAACATAACAAGTTCGTTACGAAATAGTCATACCAATTTTCCCAGCGGAGATGTCCCATGTCAAAGGTTATCCCAACTCGCTTCTACATTCAACATAACAAGTTGGTTACGAAATAGTCATACCGATTTTTCCAACGAGAATTTTGTAGGTCACACGTCATACGTAGTTCAGTCACGTAGCCGATAAGTAATTATTTCAAAAGTTGTGTAGAGATAATTTTTATACACAATTGATAAGCCCTTGACATCATCTCACCTGATGGTAAGTGACGATGATGCCGAAGATGGAAGCGGGCTTACCAAGAATCCCCAACGCAATGGGGATCTGGCTATCTTATCTTCAACTGGAACACATCGATGGTGTTAACACTGATGTTTGGCGGGAAGACTTAGATAACACGGTCATAGCTAGCAACAACAATCAGTTGGGTTAGAGCAACAACAGTTAGTTGGGTTAGAGCAACAACAATCTGTTGGATTAGAGCAACAACAATCAGTTGGGTTAGAGCAACAAAAATCAGTTGGGTTAGAACAACAACAATCAGTTGGATTAGAGCAATAACAATCAGTTGTATTAGAGCAACACCATTTTTTTTGTACAAAGTAGAATACTAATCAGTTGGTCAGTCAGTACGAGAAGGTTTTTAATTGCTTTGACTTTCCTCGGAATCAGTTGGATGAGAGCAACAACAATCATTTATATTAGAGCAACAACTATCTTTTCGTAGAACTTCTACAAATCAGTTGATCAGTTATTATGAGAGGTTTATTAATTGCTTTGATCAGATTTTCCAAGTTCCTTGGAGAAAGTTGTTCATTTCTATACGAGTATCATCTACCATTTCCTGCTTTTCATCAGCATAAATAAAATGCGTACTCTTTGTATCCTAATACCTCTATCTTCGTCGGTGTATGTTTTGATTAATCTGTTAAGAGTTAAGTGCCATTTAAAAAGGACATGTCCTTTAATAAATACGTATTGAGAATTGTTATTTTATTTCATACCTAGTACAAAATACTTACAAATACAATATAATAGCATAATAGTTCTAAGATCGAGCTGTTTAGTTATAATTTACATCCTGTGATTGCTGTTAAATCGTTAAATGTAATATAATTTAATGTTATGCTATTAATAAAATAATTCAACCAATATTTATTTTGACCTTTTATTATTATTTTGAATTCTTTAGTTAAATCATTTTGGGCAGATCTGTTGGGTGTTTCATATGATCATAGAATAGGATGGAATATAAAAGTTTTACAAAACTGTTTTATTCACGAACCAACACAACACATAACGTCCTACGTTAGTGTTATGCTTACTAATATTATAAATGTGGAAACGTGTTTGTTTAATTGTTAAATTTTCACGCTTCAACACCTCGACCAATCTTGAAGGAATTTTGCAAGCAGGTAACCTGTATTACTGAAATGGACATCAGGTACTTTTATCACGTTAAAATAGCATAGTCTGAGGGAACAGAAAAATCCTCTTTTTTTGGTTAATTTCTTTAACATTGCAACGGAATAATGTATTTTCGTGATTTTGTGCACAGAGATAGTTGCGCAGGTAAGAAATGACATAATTTACTAATTAGCACATCCTGATTTAGTTCCCGAGGCATCTGGGGAAAACTCATTTCCACGCTCGCGCACGTCGGCGTCGCAACGGAGCAACGAATTGATGTATTTTTTTTGTATAGAACTGGTTGAGAAGATGGGAAATGACATAGACTGCTAATCAGAATAGCCCGATATAGTTCCTGACGGGTCTGGAGAAAACTCATGCCCAAGCGCACCACTCACAAAACGATGCCCACGCAGGAAAAGCCACAAAAGGCTAAAAGCGAAAAGCTAGTTGTAAATAAACGCCTTGGAAAAAGATAAGAGCAGTTCACACATGCAACTGCTGTTTGGGCAACACGTCACACCGAGTGTCGCGCTTGTATATGCTTCTTAAGGTCGCAGCACATCCACTGCTTTGCTTGACGTCTCTAGCAATATCCTTGAAGCACAAGACGCAGATCAAGTCACTATTATGGTCCTACTGGACTTCTCCCGCGCTTTCGACTGCATCAATTTAAATCTGCTGCTATCCAAAATGTCATATTATGGTTTCGACGTGAACACTGTTAAATGGTTTGAAAGTTACCTATCGCAGCGCTTTCAAAAGGTAGAAATGAGAGATGACACTGGCTCATCTGACTCTTCAGTTTTTTGTCCAGTTGTACGTGGTGTGCCACAGGGATCTATTCTTGGCCCTCTGCTGTTCATACTCTACAGCAGTGATATGACAACTTGTTTTCACAATTGTAGATACCACATGTACGCAGATGACGTACAGCTTTATCTTTCTTTCACACCTGAAAATTTGGATCGGGCTCTTGTGAGCATTAATAGCGACCTCAAGAGGTTGGTAGATTGGTCAAATCGCAACTGTTTAGTCCTTAATCCTGTGAAATCAAAATTCATGGTGCTTGGTTCCAAACACCTCGTAAAAAAGGTTTTGTTTCAACAACCTAACATAATAGTAGCCGGTGAAAACATAGAATATGTTTACACTGCTCGTAATCTTGGTTTGACTCTAGACGCTAGTCTGAGATTTGAGAAGCATATAGCTGGTGTTGTTAAAAATTGCTTTTATCGTCTGAAAATACTCTATCAGATACGAGAATTCCTTAGCGTGTCAGTCAGACAGCTACTTGTGGACAGTTTAATTCTTTCTAAACTAAACTATGGTGATGTTGTGTATGGCCCTCGCTTACTACACAGGACAATCCGTTTAACACAGCGTATACAAAATGCATGTACTAGATTCTGTCTTGATATCCCACGTAGAAGCCATATCACTCCGTATCTCAATAGTGCAAATGTTCTTAACATGAAATCCCGACGTTACAAACATTTAGCTGTGCTACTGTTTGGCGTTATTAAAAGTAAAAAACCAAAATATCTCTATGATAAACTTACTTGGTCCAGCAATACAAATAAATACTGTACCCGAGCATCGTCGTGTTTACTGGTCATTCCGCGGCACAAAACAACTACTTTCCGGGGTAGTTTTAAATACGCTGCGAGTAAAATCTGGAACAACTTGCCTCCACCTCTAAGAGAGTGCGTCTCGGTTTACAGCTTTAAGCATAAAATTGGTACGTTTTGTCTTGAGGAACAAAAAGCCGGGCGTACCGCCCATCTCGTGTGACGTATGAAACTACTCCAGCTGTTGTCCGTCGTCCTTCTAGTATATATTTATTCATTTTTTTATTTATTTATCGTAAACCAACCTAACTTATTATAATTATTTTTATTACAACCTATAATTATTATAACCTTTTACTGTAATTATAACCATAATAATATTGTATTTACCGATTGATCACCTTCACACCAATTAAATCCTACAATGTGTTATGTGAGTCCGCTTTGTACGTAGGCCCACCCCTTTTCCTTTTTCTCCCCTCCTTTGGGTCCGGACAGAATATCAGCGCTGTGGCTTTAGATAATAAAACCACAGCACCATGCTGAGTCTTGGACCTATTCGGCATGAAATCTAATTTTAGTTTTTAGTTTTAATCTTTAGCTATAGTTTATTTCAAATACGTACCTAATATTGTAATTATTTTTCTATTTATTTTTTGCCGAATAAACTTTATTTCTTTCTTTCTTTTTTATTTCTTTCTTCTTGTATGTATTACCGTTTTTTCGATAGAGCTAACTATGGTAAAAAATACCACTTAAATACCCATAAATACACGTTTTGTGTGTGGGGTCTCTTATTTTTTACTTTTTATAATTTTTCTCAATGCTGGTATAGCGGCAATAAAAATACACGCTGAGTGAAAATTCCAATTGTCTACCTATTCTATTAATATTCATGAAACACAACCCGCTGACAGATAAACAGACAGACAGACGTACAAACGGACAGACAGACTGCGGAGGCTTTGTTTAGGTGTACGGAACGCTAAAAATTCCACTTTTATTTTGCTTTTCAAGTTTATTATTTTAACTAGCTGTTTCCCGCGGCTTCACTCGCGTGGACAAAGTTTCTATGACCTTTCGAGGGTGCGCAGTACGCGATCCGCAAAAAATGTAGCCTATGTGTTAATCCAGGTCCTAGTCTGTCTACCTACCAAATTTCAATCAGATCCGTTCGGTAATTTTTGCGTGAAGAAGTAACAAACATACACACTCACAAACTTTCGCCTTTATAATATTAGTGTGATATCTCTGTTTGATGCTGTGCCGAACGGCTTATTATTGAATCGAATATATCTTAGTGTTATGGCATTCTAGCTCTTCTCAAGAGTTCTTCTCACATCAAAAACTAAACAAAAAATGAGTCTAGAAAAAACTCGACAGGATTCCAAACACAATAATTCACCCATCAGGAAGCCCGGTTGACAAATTTAATGACCAATGAGATCATTACAGTACCTTCTACCAATACAAAACGTCGGTTTGACCAAGGAAGATTCAACCGCCTCCGTAGCTCAGAGGCAAAGTTCACTGGCTTTTCACAGGAGGTCGCGGGTTCGATTCCCGGCGGGGTCAATTGTAAGACTCGGTTTGGTTGGTGGTAGGGCATTTTCTAAGCCCGCCTGGCTAGCTACCACCATCTTATCTAAGTCTTGCCGCCAAATATCAATGTTGATATCATTGGTGTGTTCTGGCATGAAGATAAGATAGCCAGTTCCCATTGCGTTGGGGAATCTTGGTAAGCCCGCTTCCATCTTCGGCAACATCGTCACTTACCACCAGGTGAGATGTTGTCAAGGGTTTACCAATTGTGAATAAAAAAAAAAAAAAAAAAAAGAAGATTACCTATCTATACATATAATATAAAACTGTAACGGCCGTGTAACGGCCTGAAACGTAGCGTAGGCAGGCCTCCCACGCGGTGGACCGATGACCTGGTGAAGGTCGCGGGAAGCCGATGGATGCGGGCAGCGCAGGACCGGTCGTCGTGGAAATCCTTGGGGGAGGCCTTTGTCCAGCAGTGGACGATTTGTGGCTGATATGAATGAACGGCCGTGTATGTATGTACCTGAAATATTTTTGGAAAATAATAACCGTGTAACGAAGTAACTAGTATCTCATCTGTGCCGTGGTGGACATTACTAACGATATGCAGGCCAAAACAACAACTTTTGGATTTTTTGTCTGCTAGATAGACCTGTCTGTATGTTCGCGCATCACGCAAAAACTACCATGCTGATTTTGATGAAATTTTGTATGGCGGTTCCTTATAGTCCGGTTAAACATATAAAATACTTTTTAACCCGGGAAATTTAAGAGTTCCCGTGGGAAAACTCAAAACCTCCAAGCGGACGAAGTCGCGGGCACAGCTAGTTCGTTCATAAGAAGCGACACTCAGCTGCCCTAGTATGTATTATCGCCCACAACGAAGTGGTTACGCGAAGTGTTACTGCGGTCACACCTCGGTCACTGACGATCAAATGTATGAAACACACGCGTTCCTAAGCACGCAGTCTATAGCTCGTGTAGGTGAACGCGTACCATGCTTGAGTGAGTGAGATAAGACGTGCTAGTTACGAAGTAACTAGTATCTCATCTGTGATGCTAGGGTTGCAGTTGGGGCTACTGAGCGGGGGTGGGCGGCACTTTCAACGGGAGGCAGGGAGTGACCATACTGCTGTACGCTAGTACTCTTTATTGTACTGTGCTGCAGTTGACATTGAGACATAGATGGGCAATGGTAATGGTAAGGCCGCGGTGGTTTCCGCAACCAGGCGCCCGATGCGCCTATTTTGCGTGGTTAGCTGGCATCACTGCTGGCTCAGCTCCTCCAGGAAGTCCAGTAGCCCCCGCAGGTTGCCGACGACTTCCGGGAGTGTCCTCAGGTCACCGAGATGCTCCGCCCTTTATGCTGCCACCTCTCTGCAATCCAGAAGGATATGGGCAGCTGTCTCTTCGGCTCCCATGCACGCGCGGCACAGTGGGTTGTCTGTAATTTCTAGTGTGAAAAGAATTCTGTTAAAGTAACTATGGCCAGTTATGACTGCTGTTACCTTTCAAGCTGGAGTCTTCCCAGCTTCAGGACTTAGGCCAGGGCTAGTCAGTGGTAGTGCCAGTCTTACCTGACGGCAGTCCAGTCCTGTCCAATACCGGTTATGTTCTGACTTTGTGCGCTGTCACAGAGTTGATCTGAACCAGTCTGCGGGAAGGGGTAAGATGGGTTCTGGCCCTACAGCTACGAGTTCTGACCCTCTTCTGGCTAGTTGCAGAGTTGCGTTGTTTGTGGTAACATACCTCCGATAGTCTTTGGTGACACTTGTGTATTAGCCCTGAAGTAATGACATTACTTTGACATTTATACTACTCCCACGCAGTGGACCGACGACCAGGTGAAGATCGCGGAAAGCCGATGGATGCGGACAGCGCTGGACCGGTCGTCGTGGAAATGGCATTTGTCCAGCAGTGGACGTTTTTCGGCTGATATGATGATGTAGAAATGCTCGACTGTCCGAGAAAATACGAATAGAGTAGTTCCGTACCTTTCTAGAGGTCACTGCATCGGCAGCCAGAATGATGCCCATACATTCTGCCTGAAGGCTGTATTGTACGCACCAAGCAGTCTGGCTATCCTTATGTTTAGATCTTCCGAGAAGACCAGTCCCTCCCTTCTCCGGTTTAAGACCCATCTGTGAATATTCGTAGGTCACTTAGGTTCCCAGACCTTCCCAGGGGTCTTCGAAAAGTTGTATCTTGTATTTCTTATCAAATACGTTCTGTTTCGGGATTATATCGTTAACGGCTGCGAAAAACGGCTGTTCCGAAACGATAGTGTCCAGTAGTTCAACGTGAGGTACCCTCTCCTTGCTCCACAGGTTCAACAGCATTAATCGTACCGCTGCGCTTGCTGCCTCCTGCTGGATAAACATCTGCAGTGGCAGTACATCTAGCAATGTCTCCAAAGCTGCTGTTGGTGTTATCCTCATGCAGCTGGAGACAGCCACGCATGCTATTCTCTGGAAAGTTTGAAGTTTATTTACGACAGTCGAAAGTTTCGTGTGTGGCCACCAAACCACCGCGCCGTAGCTTACCATGGGGCTAATAACCGCTGTGTAGAGCCACAGAATGATCCTTGGGGTACGCTAGTACTCTTTATTGTACTGTGCTTGGGGTAAGACCCCATTTCTTACCTACCATTCTACGGCACTGCCACAGAGTTACGGTGGCTTTGTTGAGCTAACTGTTTAGGTCACTACTCCAATTCAACTTACTGTCAAGTATAACCCCGGCTAGGTACTTAACTTCCGGTAAAAGTTGGAGAACTTTGTTGAATAACTTGTGCAAATTATAGTAACGCAGGTTTCGCTTATTAGTGAACATAATTAGTTTCGTTTTCTTGGGGTTCACAGACAGATCAAACTCAGTGCACCAAAATTCCACGATTCGTAGCGCAGACTGAGTGACATCGCAGACTATATTTGTAAACTTACCTGGTATAAGGATGGCCAGGTCGTCTGCATAGCCTACAGTGAAGTAGTGATGTCTGTTTAGTGTGGTAATTAGGTCATTTACTACCAGGTTCCATAGTAGGGGGGTTAGTACGCGTCCTTGGGGGCAGCCTTTTGCGACTATGGCTGTACTTCCCTTGCCTTTGTCCAGCTTGACAACCCGCTGAGATATAGATTATAAATAGAAGAACCATCGAGTATAAGTTACTTATTTTTGCTTCATTGTATGGAGTGTCGTGGGTGTGGTGTGACGTCGATAGCGATAAGTTGTTACCATGTCAGGTTGGGGTTCGTCGGGGGTCAATGTCATTGCTCAATTAATCCACCCATTGTAGGGTTTCCAAATTATACAAGTTGCGAAGGTTTTCTATAAATAAATTCAATTCAATTCAATATTCTTTATTGTAGTACAATAAATAAATCTACTTAGCAATGATAATATTGGTACCCACCTAACTGGGCAGTGCTTCATGAAACTCAAGGATCGGCCAGCTACTGATAACTCTTGTGGTAGATTGGTAGATGCATGTGCAGGAAGAGGGTGTGTGTGTGTGTTTGTGTGTGTGTGTGAGAGAGAGAGAGAGAGAGAGTGCGTGAGTGCGTTCGTGTGTGCGAGTCTGTATATATTATTATTATTATATCAGCTCATATACGTCCCCACCGAGGGGCTCGAGCCTACCCTGAATCAGGGCGATTAGGCCTTAGTCGACCACGCGGGCCCAGTGCGGGTTGGTCGACTTCACACACAACCTTCGAGTTTCTTCGCAGGCGTGTGCAGGTTTCCTCACGATGTTTTCCTTCACCGTTAAAGCAATCGGTAAGTATGTACGTAAGTTTTTGAAAAACTGTATATATATGTATAAGTTATTACATTTTATTTAATTTCACCTGTGTAACGTTACTAAGTATGTGTGGTTGACCCACACTTACTTGTTCCTAATCGATTTATTTTCAGAGTTTCATTATGCTGGAATTTGGTATGAAAAGCCGTATTTCCAGTGACAATCATCACATTTATGTCCCCATCGAGGGGCTTGAGGCTACCCAGATTTAGGGCGAACTTAGTCGACCACGCGGGCCCAAAGACAACAAAAGGAAATATTTTTTTTTCGGTTTCACTAACTTATTATTCGCTGAAAAGCGGCAAATGGTAATTGCTACTCATAAAAATAAACAATGATTAGAGCGAAAAAAATACTTGCAAGTTTGTTTCCTGACTCCGTGGCATAATAGTTAGGCCATCTGCTATACATCAGGAGGTCGCGGGTTCGATTCCCAACGGGGTCTAGCTTTGGAAGACTCGGTATAGTTGTCGGTCTGGAAGGGCATTTTCTAAGCCCGGCTAGCTTGCTACCACCATCTTGTGTAAGTCTTGCCGCCTAAACAGCAATGTCAACACCATTGATCTGTTTCGGCTTGAAGATTAGATAGCGTTGGGATATCTTGGTGAGTCTGCTACACATCAGGAGGTCACGGGTTCGATTCCCAACGGGGTCTAGCTTTGGAAGACTCGGTATAGTTGTCGGTCTGGAAGGGCATTTTCTAAGCCCGGCTAGCTTGCTACCACCATCTTGTGAAAGTCTTGCCGCCTAAACAGCAATGTCAACAGCATTGATCTGTTTCGGCTTGAAGATTAGATAGCGTTGGGATATCTTGGTGAGTCTGCTACACATCAGGAGGTCACGGGTTCGATTCCCAACGGGGTCTAGCTTTGGAAGACTCGGTATAGTTGTCGGTCTGGAAGGGCATTTTCTAAGCCCGGCTAGCTTGCTACCACCATCTTGTGTAAGTCTTGCCGCCAAAATAGCAATGTCAACAGCATTGATCTGTTTCGGCTTGAAGATAAGATAGCGTTGGGATATCTTGGTGAGTCTGCTACACATCAGGAGGTCACGGGTTCGATTCCCAACGGGGTCTAGCTTTGGAAGACTCGGTATAGTTGTCGGTCTGGAAGGGCATTTTCTAAGCCCGGCTAGCTTGCTACCACCATCTTGTGTAAGTCTTGCCGCCTAAACAGCAATGTCAACAGCATTGATCTGTTTCGGCTTGAAGATAAGATAGCGTTGGGATATCTTGGTGAGTCTGCTACACATCAGGAGGTCATGGGTTCGATTCCCAACGGGGTCTAGCTTTGGAAGACTCGGTCTGGAAGGGCATTAAACACGGCGTAGGCTTAGGAGTAATAATACTCAATTATTTATTGCATCCATGATTTTTTACAGGTATTAGAGAGAATAAAAGTGCCTCCTGGACCCAGTTTGGGGACATCAATATTTGAAGAGAGGAGGACTTAAGTATAGTACAATATAAGAATACTTAATAATAAATAATTTTGTAAAGTAAAAAGGATATTTATATTATTTATATATTAAGTTGTCGTTTAGGTATTCATTTATTGTATAATAGCATTTATCGTGTAAAAAAATCTTAATTTGTTTTATAAATTAATTAGTTTTGGCTTCGATTTTTATAAATAAACTTTGGCGTAGGCGAGTTATCCAGTTCCATAAATAATTATTGTCAACGCTCACACTTTACAAAATCTACTTGAGTCGCAACAACCTTTTTAGGGTCCCAAAGTCAACAAGGAACCCTTATAGTTTCGCCTTGTCTGCCCGTCTCTGTCTGTTCGCGGCTTAGTTCAGAGAATATTAGTACTAGAAAGCTGTTATTTGGCATGGGTGTACAAATTAATCACGCGGACAAAGTGGTACAATAAAATCTTGAAAAAAAATTGTACCTCCCCTACATGTAAAGAGGGTTGGTGAACATGTACCCTATCGTGTGGGGTATCGTTGAATAGGTCTTTCAAAACTGCTGAGGGTTTCCTAAAACCATGTTTTGACTTCAAGATCTGTTTGCAAAATATTTAAAGCTTTAAAGTGCAAATTTTTGTATGATTCAATTGTCCCCCCCTCCCTTCCCCGCCCTACCAGCTAAACCGTTATTTCAGGATATCTGAAAAAAAAAATTAATAGTAGGAAATATAATCAATTTAAAAGCAACGCTATCACTAGGCTTTCTTAGTTCAAGAGTAATAGTCGAGAAACTTAAGGTGTGCAGTTGGAATTGTAAAAAGTTTATAGATTATCCATACAAAATGTTCTATTACCAACAGCAAACGTAATTTTGATTTTTTAAATATACAATCATTTTTGAAAAGACTACGGAACCCTACTTTGCGCGAGTCCGACTCGCACTTGACCAGTTTTTTGTTTTCGTTCGTTTTCTAAAAATAACGAAAACAAAAATAACGAAAACAAAAAACTGGCCAAGTGCGAGTCGGACTCGCGCAAAGTAGGGCTCCGTAGTCTTTTCAAAAATTGACTATTAACAATTTTGATAAAATTTATCTGGGGCTAACCGGGAGTCGCTTATCCTATCGAATACAAAAATAAAATAATCATGAAAATCGGTGTACAACAATTGGCGAAGAAGTTTTGTGACATACACACAAAAAGAAACATACAGTGGAATGGAGAACGGCAGTCGGTTAAAAAAAGTTTTCATTTTACGTCATCATCATCATCATATCAGCTCATATACGTCCCCACCGAATCACCGAGCCTAACCTGAATTATCACGATCGGGGCTAAGTCGACCACGCGGGCCCAGTGCGGGTTGGTCGGCTTCACACACACCCTTCGAGTTTCTTCGCAGGCGTGTGCAGGTTTCCTCACGATGTTTTCCTTCACCGTTAAAGCAATCGGTGAGTATATGTACGTAATATCATTTTACGTAATACCCGGGAATAAGATAAAATAACGTAACGTACCTAGGAACGTAGTGAAGTGTGTACTTATCTACTTCAATAATTATCGCTTTGTTTATCGCAACAAGGTACCTTGTGGGATCATCTTAAGGTCAAGGTTACATTAACTGAGTCTGTAAGTAAGTAGGTTGGTAAAGCAATAAGTTTATCTTTACGATATTAAACCTTATGTAACCATTAATTAGTGTGTGTGTGACTTACTGTAGTTTTTTTTTAAAACGTGCTTGGCATCATCTCACCTGACCTGGTGTTAAGTGACGATGACACCGGAGATAAGAGTGGGCTGAACAAGATTCCCCAACGCCAATAAGGAACTTGCTATTTTTTCTTTACGCCTAATTTGGCGGCAAGACTTACATAAGATAAACCGAATTTTTAACCGCCTCCGTGGCGTAATAGTGAGTCCATTCGCGTCACACCAGGAGGTCGCGGGTTCGATTCCCGGCGGGGTCAACTTTGTAAGACTCGGTTTGGATGGTGGTAGGGCATTTTCATAGCCCGCCTGGCTAGCTACCACCTATCTAAGTCTTGCCGCCAAACATCAGTGTTAACAGCATTGATGTGTTCCGGCTTGAAGATAAGATAGCCAGATCCCTATTGCGTTGGGGAATCTTGGTAAGCCCGCTTCCATCTTTAGCATCATCGTCACTTACCATCAAGGTGAGATGATGCCAAGAGATTACCACTTGTGTGTGACTAAAAAACCATGTCCTAGCACCAACCAAACCGAGTCTTACAAATTTGGACTCTTGGTGTGAAGCGAGTGAATATTCATTACGTCACTGAGGCGGTTAAAAGTGTAGGTAGGTGACACTTCAATTACTTGCCAAACTTCAAACTCAAGATCCAGACAAGCAAGCTAGAGAATTTTCCGCAAGGAACCTGTAATATACTAGCTTTTATTTAGTTTCACTAGTCCCAAAGATGACTGACTGTTATAGGTACGAGCCATAAGACTGATATTTAGCAAAAACAAATAAGGCCTTCTTATTTTTTCACTTTTTCTAATTTTTAATATTTTTTGTAGGGTTGCATCGATACGCCTTTTTGCCGATACGATACCGATACCGATACTCTTAAAAAAATATCGGCGATACCGATACCGATACGCTTATTGAATTCAAAAAGGAAGGTAGATTAGATAAAACACAATTAATTAATAGTTTTAGTAATCAAAATTAACATTTATAAGATTTTTATTTAAAAAACAAAGCATTCTTAAGTTTTGCGGGCAAAGGCGATTTCGCAAGTCTGTTTGAATAAGACCTGCGGTGGAAAATAGTCTCTCAGATGCGACAGATGCCTCATTTGCAACGAAATAGATGGGACAACACGCGCGTTTACGTTACATTTTTAAAGCGCGAAATTTAAAAAGTATCGTTAAATCTGCCATAAAAATATCGCCGATACCGATATATCGGCAAACCCGAAGTATCGCCGATATATCGGTATCGGTATCGGATGCATCCCTAATTTTTTGTTATAGCGGCAACAGAAATACATCATCTCTCTGTGAAAATTTCAATTGTCTAGCTATCACGGTTCATGAAATACAGCCTGGTGACAGACGGACTGACGGACAGCGAAGTCTCAGTAATAGGGTCCCGTTTTTACCCTAAGGGTACGAAACCTTTAATAAGGGTAATTGTTTTTTATTATTTACCTTATGGTGACACTTCTTACTACAAGTAACTAGTAGTATGATGTCTTTCATGTTCCAATCCCCTGAGCTATATACCACTGAATGAAACAAAGGCGTTCTCTTAGTGGCCAGATTTCTAAGCCTAAGTCATTTTCTAAGCCCGCCTGGCTAGCTACCACCATCTCATCTAAGTCTTGCCGCCAAACATCAGTGTTAACAACATTGATGATAAGATGAAGTTCCGGCATGAAGATAAGATAGCCAGTTTACCATTAGGTTGGAGAATTTTGGTAAGCCCCATCTTCGGCATCGTCGTCACGTACCATCAGGTGACATGATGCCAAGGGCTTACCAATTGTGAATTTAAAAAAAATGGGGCATTTTTTAGACTATATAATTTTCTTGAGATTTCCTGAAAGTAACTAAACCTTATGCGGGGTATTCCAAAATATGACATTGGTAACGAAGAAACTGATGCGATAATCTCTAGAGCTTTAAAATTAAAAATGTGTATTTTTGCCTTTAAAGTTGAAAATAACCGTCTTATTGGGTTTAAAGCCACCATGCTCTCAAAATATCTAAACAATAGGCACACATTCACCAGCCATTAGTTTATAATAGTCTAATGCTATTATGAGAATAATGATTTAATAACTATTTTTTTTAATATTAATTTTCTTTTTTAAACTTTTTTATCCAATTGGCAATTTTATTCTTAAACACCGAGTATTTACCAGAAACACTTGAACCTAACGTAGCATTATTCCGCCTTTGTACATTATTGTTACATTAGGGTTCCGAAAAGGTACAGACGGAACCAACATAGGATCACTCGTGTGTCTGTCCGTACGTCTGTCACAGTCAATTTTCTCCGAAACTACTGGATCGATTGACTTGGAATTTGGTACAAGTAAGTAAGTAAGTTGGGGATCCAAATACATACGTGTAAATAAATCAATTTTAGACGTGGAGATTGTGGTGAGAATTATAAACTGTATCGTGTGGCATATTGTATATAAGGGATGATGGTGAGAATTACAAACTTTATCGTGTGGCATATTGAATATAAGGGATTGTGGTAAGAATTACAAGCTGTATCGTGTGGCATATTGAATATAAGGGATTGTGGTGAGAATTACAAACTGTATCGTATGCCATATTGAATATAAGGGATTGTGGTAAGAATCACAAACTTTATCGTGTGGCATATTGAATATAAGGGATTGTGGTGAGAATTACAAACTGTATCGTGTAGCATATTGTATATAAGGGATGGTGGTGTGAATTACAAACTTTATCGTGTGGCATATTAAATATATGGGATTGTGGTGAGAATTACAAACTGTATCGTGTGGCATATTGTATATAAGGGATTGTAGTGAGAATTACAAACTTTATCGTGTGGCATATTAAATATATGGGATTGTGGTGAGAATTACAAACCTTTCGTGTGGCATATTGAATATAAGGGATTGTGGTGAGACTTACAAACTGTATCATATGCCATATTGAATATAAGGGATTGTGGTGAGAATCACAAACTTTATCATGTGGCATATTGAATATAAGGGATTGTGGTAAGAATTACAAACTGTATCGTGTAGCATATTGTATATAAGGGATGGTGGTGAGAATTACAAACTTTATCGTGTGGCATATTAAATATATGGGATTGTGGTGAGAATTATAAGCTGTATCGTGTGGCATATTTAATATAAGGGATTGTGGTGATAATTACAAACTGTATCGTATGCTATATTGAATATAAGGGATTGTGGTGAGAATCACAAACTTTATCGTGTGGCATATTGAATATAAGGGATTGTGGTGAGAATTACAAACTGTATCGTGTAGCATATTGTATATAAGGGATGGTGGTGAGAATTACAAACTTTATCGTGTGTCATATTAAATATATGGGATTGTGGTAAGAATTACAAACTGTATCGTGTGGCATATTGTATATAAGGGATTGTAGTGAGAATTACAAACTTTATCGTGTGGCATATTAAATATATGGAATTGTGGTGAGAATTACAAACTGTATCGTGTGGCATATTGAATATAAGGGATTGTGGTGAGAATTACAAACTGTATCGTATGCCATATTGAATATAAGGGATTGTGGTGAGAATCACAAACTTTACCGTGTGGCATATTGAATATAAGGGATTGTGGTAAGAATTACAAACTGTATCGTGTAGCATATTGTATATAAGGGATGGTGGTGAGAATTACAAACTTTATCGTGTGGCATATTAAATATATGGGATTGTGGTGAGAATTACAAGCTGTATCGTGTGGCATATTGAATATAAGGATTGTGCTGAGAATTACAAACTGTATCGTGTAGCATATTGTATATAAGGGATGGTGGTGAGAATTACAAACTTTATCGTGTGGCATATTAAATATATGGGATTGTGGTGAGAATTACAAACTGTATCGTGTGGCATATTGTATATAAGGGATTGTAGTGAGAATTACAAACTTTATCGTGTGGCATTTTAAATATATGGGATTGTGGTGAGAATTACAAACCTTATCGTGTGGCATATTGAATATAAGGGATTGTGGTGAGAATTACAAACTGAATCATATGCCATATTGAATATAAGGGATTGTGGTGAGAATCACAAACTTTATCATGTGGCATATTGAATATAAGGGATTGTGGTAAGAATTACAAACTGTATCGTGTAGCATATTGTATATAAGGGATGGTGGCGAGAATTACAAAATTTATCGTGTGGCATATTAAATATATGGGATTGTGGTGAGAATTATAAGCTGTATCGTGTGGCATATTTAATATAAGGGATTGTGGTGATAATTACAAACTGTATCGTATGCCATATTGAATATAAGGGATTGTGGTGAGAATCACAAACTTTATCGTGTGGCATATTGAATATAAGGGATTGTGGTGAGAATTACAAACTGTATCGTGTAGCATATTGTATATAAGGGATGGTGGTGAGAATTACAAACTTTATCGTGTGGCATATTAAATATATGGGATTGTGGTGAGAATTACAAACTGTATCGTGTGGCATATTGTATATAAGGGATTGTAGTGAGAATTACAAACTTTATCGTGTGGCATATTAAATATATGGGATTGTGGTGAGAATTACAAACTGTATCGTGTGGCATATTGAATATAAGGGATTGTGGTGAGAATTACAAACTGTATCGTATGCCATATTGAATATAAGAGATTGTGGTGAGAATCACAAACTTTACCGTGTGGCATATTAAATATAAGGGATTGGGGTAAGAATTACAAACTGTATCGTGTAGCACATTGTATATAAGGGATGGTGGTGAGAATTACAAACTTTATCGTGTGGCATATTAAATATATGGGATTGTGGTGAGAATTACAAGCTGTATCGTGTGGCATATTGAATATAAGGATTGTGCTGAGAATTACAAACTGTATCGTGTAGCATATTGTATATAAGGGATGGTGGTGAGAATTACAAACTTTATCGTGTGGCATATTAAATATATGGGATTGTGGTGAGAATTACAAACTGTATCGTGTGGCATATTGTATATAAGGGATTTTGGTGAAAATAACAAAAAAATTTTTTTTATAATTTTAAGTAAAATAGTTTTGAAGTTATTTAAAAAAATTGACGAAAATTAACCATTTTCCCCTCTCTAGGAGAGTATCCTAAAATACTTAGGCCTAAGATCTCGAAAAAATCAAATATTTTTTTGGGGATAGATAAATATACAGATTAGATAAAACATTAAGAAATTATAAAGTATTTCCGTTCCCACAGGAAAAATAATTTTATTAACAAACTGTATACAAGAGGTCTTGTTCTGTTGGTAGTTAAAGTTTTGGTGCGGAACCATGTTTGTGTGACCCCGAGTTGCACTTGGCTGATTGATCAATCCGGTATACGACTATAGTGTTTGTCGCGAGCCGTCAAAGCTGCAGTTAATTCAGCAAACGAACTTTACTAGTCACTGAGGAACTATTCATCAACTGTCAAAAATGACACTTTGTTGTGAAATCTTTCGCGTCACTAGCTTGTGACGTCATTGTAGTGACCGACTTATTGAGTGATTTAGTTAACAAAAAAAATTAAATGGACTAACACGAGTATATCAAGTGAATATGTTTTTGTGCTTTTGTAGGAGAAATGCCATTTAGCGAATATCTATATATATAAAACTCAAAGGTGACTGACTGACATAGTGATCTATCAACGCACAGACCAAATCACTGTACGGATCGGGCTGAAATTTGGCATGCAGGTAGATGTTATGACGTAGGAAAGGATTTCGGGAAATTCCCACGGGAATACCAAAAAACGGGAACTGCGCGGGCGAAGCCGCGAGCACCCACTAGTTTTTTATAATTCTGTCAAATACCCAGTTGGTAAGCCCTTGACATTATCTCATCTGATGGTAAGTGACGATGATGCCGAAGATTGAAGTGGGGTTACCAAGATTCCCCAACGCAAACCGGAACACATCAAAGCTGTTAATATTGATGTTTGGCGGCAAGGCTTAGATTGACCTAGCGGGTGTAGATAATGCCCTACCACCAAATAAATCGAGTCTTACATAGTTAGACCACAGATTACTAATTAGTTACTAGTTAGACTCCGCCGGTAATCGAATCCGCGATCTCCTCACTTAACCATTCCGCCATGGCAAAATTCGAAGTATTCTACGTAAGCAAAAAGGAAAGTTATTTGTGTAACAGGGGGACAAAGTAATATTTTGTTGCGAGGACGTTAGTTTGAATAGTAGGGTACCTAATATTATGTAGAATACTTCGCTTAGCTCAAAATTCAAACTAACGGCTTCGGAACAAAATATTACTTTGTCCCCTATTACACAAATAACTTTCCTTTTTGCCGATATTTATGTTCTATCGACGAAGTCTATCACTACTGAATCCAGGTTCTTAAGCTTACGTGGCGTTATGGTTGAATCCATTAGCTTCACATCAGGAGGTCACGGGTTCGATTCCCGGCGGAGCTTACCTTGTATGACTCAGTTTGGTTATTGGAATGGCATTTTCTACGCCTATCTGGCTTGCTACCACCATATCATCTAAATCTTGCCGCCAAACATAAATGTTAACAGCTTTGATGTATTCCGGCTTGAAAATAAGATAGCCAGCTCCCCATTGCATTGAGGAATCTTCGTAAGCCCGCTTGAAAGCGGTATACGTCTATAGTTCGTTCGCTCATTTAACTGCTTCTTTACTGAATGCCGCGAGCCGGCAGCGTGCAGCGGCGACAGTCAAACAATCCGACAAAGGGGCCGCAACGAGTTCAATCGCGACACCAATAACCTCGGCGCCATGGAACTCTATCGAAATAAAATTTCTTACGTCATCTTCACTTACAGGTGCCGTAAAGTGAAGTGATGCCAAGGGCTTACCAATAGTGAATTTTAATTTTGGTAAGGCTGTTTTACTCACATAAATTTATTTATTTATATCAGTGACCAAAACGTTAGAGTACAATATTTTTTAACAATAAAGAAATACATGATATAAGCCTGACGGGCTTGTCCGGTTGTCCGTCACGCGCATAAAAAACTAAAATAAAAATAAGGTACCTACCCACAACTAAGCATGTAATCTAAACTAGTTTTAATTAGTAGACTTTATTAAACGGCTAAATGAATATGAACATAATGGATTTATTTATTTGATCGTATTTTATTATGAATATTAATTAATTAATTATAAAAAAATAAAATAAAAATACAATTAAACAAATAAACCTTATTTTTATTTTAATCTTTTATAAATTTATGTGAGTAAAAAAACATTACTAATTGAATTAAAAATTTTCTTTGAATAACGAAAACTCTCAATAACTTCACAAAAAGGCCGGTCCCTTGAGTGTCGCTATATAGAGTTTACACTGTATTGTTATAGTCAGTCGGCTAAAACAATATAATGGGATCAAGACGAATCTAACGACACCTCGCACTCCAGACTCCATTAAGCCGTTTATGCTACAGGCTCAGCCAAAGAAACTGACATACTCGTATATGCATGCTTACCTACATGCAATACTTACATACATACATACATGCAATACTTACATACATACATACATGCAATACTTACATACATACATACATGCTGAAATACATACATACATAAATGCATGCTTATACCTACACATGCAATAATTCACCCGAAAACAATAACCTATTTTTGAGCAGTCCGTTAAAAAGACTCAGTAAAAACAAACTCGTTTCCCACAAAGCATTTCTAACAAAACCCAATACATGCGCGCGCGCAACTTTTAATATTCGTATTTATTAAGGCGCGATTAGTGCCGGCTAACATTTCGCGTTGACCACTCAAAGGGTATGCTTGTGTTCTTATCGTAATTAAATTAGTTCCAACATAACTTATTGTGTGATAGGACTTTAGCTTGTTCTACTAAAGGTGTTGTGAAAACCATCAGTGTGAACCACCTTCGAGTCACCACAATGAGGAGTCTCGTCCTGGTCGGTGCCATATGCGTGCACTTCGCGTGGAGTCACGGTGAGTTCAAGAGCACACTTGTTTACTTGATGCGATTGCAGTCGTAATCACTAATTAGGTATGAACATTATGTCGGTATTTATGTGTACTTTGACTGTTCGTATCGCCGTCGCGTCGCGGGAACGGCTACAAGTAGGTACACTTAATTATGACAAGCCACGTCGTTATAATAATTGAAAACGCTAAACACGTTAAAAAACCGACTTCCATCGCATCAGCGACATTTTTGCATTGTTATTTTTGGTTTTTGTTAATTTTCTAAACACACCGATTTTGATAAAAAAAATTATGGGACCACACGGAAAGCACTAGCTTTCAAATAAAAAAAGAATCATAAAAATCGGTTCACCCAGTCAAAAGTTCTGAGGTAACACACATAAAAAAAAAACATACAGACGAATTGAGAACCTCCTCCTTGTTGAAAAGCGGATAAGTGCGTGTAGGACTACGCGCAAAGTAGAGTTCCTTTTTCTTAAAATTTATTTTTATAAACAAAGTTATTTTTGCAGTTTGAAACATTTTGTATGGCAAATCTATGTTTTTTTTTACATATCCACTTGCACGTCTTGAGTTGGCCGACTATCATGATTAACTAAGAAATCCTACTTAGCCGAGTTTTTTTTCTTTTATATTTGTCATACTCCCTAGTTCCGTACTGTTCAGCACTGAAAATGTTGTTGAACTCACCACCATCATCACGTAAAATCTTCTTATTTTTATGCAAAAATCTAGCAATTCGATTTAGCAAGAATTTAAAAGTTATGACGGTGTGACTTTCTGTGACAAACAGATGGACACAACCATCTTATAAGAGTTCCTTGTAGGAGTCGTTGGGACAGGGAACCTTAAGAACAACTTGAAAACCAATATGCATGTTTCTTTGACGAGTTACATCGTAAACATTATTAGATAATTAGGTAAGGTCAACTAGGGGAAGACCGGACATACTCCATTGTAAATGAGTAGAACTAATCTAGTCGTGTAATAAGCTCAATAAAACCCTGTCAACAGTGATATTGTAGTTGTAATTAATTATAAAGTGTATAATGTTCATTGTCAACACCATTTCTACGACTAAATGAATTAGTTTTTGGCGCATACTATTTTGCTTTAGACAAGTTCTAAGTTATCTTAATATTTTACGCATATACAGTAAGTATCTACCTAACAATGTGTGCAAAAGTTAAATAACCAATTCCGTGCCTAAATAGCAAGTCATATCCTAGTGCGCTGCACTACCTACTTGTTCAATTATGTAAAACATAATATCTGCGGGCACGGTAGTGCTCCCGCCAAGACGAAGAGCAAGGGCACTACTACCTTTTCTTGAAGCGCTTAGTTGTTTTTTGAACCTTCATAACTTTGGTTTAAATTATACCAGATAAACAAAATTCACGGGATATTATGTCAATAGTGGACCCATGAAAGATATAAAGTGTCAATTGCTTAGCTCTCATACTTTAGATTTTATTGATATCTAAAAAATCCCGATTTCGTCACTGACTCACTGATGATCATCAAAATTCTTCCTGAAGAAGAAAAATTAAATTTGGTAGGTATTAGTACAAAAACAAGAAAAAATCTGAAATTTGGAACTTTACCCCCTCCCAGTTAAACTAGAGGATGGAAGTTTGTATGAGATTTCCGTAAATTTTGATGCTAGAGGTCTGAAAATTGATGTAGGGACTCCTTGTTATAAATAAGAAGAAACGTATTTCGGGATTTTCAGTAAGTCAGCCCCCACCATTTACTTAAGGGGATGGAATCAAGCGCGCGTTAAATGCCTAATATGTACTGAAAAAATAAAAAAAATAAAAATATATTATCATAAGAAACTTACAAAAAGAAGTGAAATCCCAAACATTTTCGTGTAAAATGTTACCAAGACGAGACCATAGGGCTCGCATTGTCAAAAAGTAATCAGATCTCATGTGGAGCCAAGCTTCTGAGTCTACACGCCCTAATTATACAAGCCCTAACTTCACAAACTCTACACCTTAGTCAAAAAATGTGGCTTGGCCGTTTCGCTACCGTCACATGGGCGTAAGGTGAAAAATTTATTCACTGTTCATTACTTTTCTGTTATAATTGTATAAAGAACAATTGAGCTCTTGTAGTAACGAAACGGCCATGGATGGTGGATTTCGTTATTGTTGGTTAATGTCGTGTATCTAAGTATAATAATATTATTTCATACTTTTGAGTGATTTTCATTTTGAAGTCGGTTTTTAGTTTTTTAAACTTTTATTTTTTTTGTGTCTCTAATCTTGTTAGTTTTTGCAAAATTCCACACTCTCGTCTATATCTATCCATCGATCACTTCGTTTAATGCCGTGGGTCATGAGCGCCCTGTGGCACAGATGAGATACTAGTTACTTCGTAACCTGTGGGCTGGGTCTCGAAACTGCGCCCCCCAAAACTTATTTTACAGGAAGAGAAACAATACAGTAATGTAAAATAAGTTGTTACCTTACCATGTAAGCATTACATGCAAAATTAATTGTTTCTTATTTGGGCTTTTTAGGGTCTGTGCGGCTGTCTGTCTGTCCGTCCGTCTGTCACAGCCAATGTGCCCCGAATCTACAGGACCAAATCGGGGGAAATTTGGTAGGATGGTGTAATCCTATGACCCAAACACAGATGTGCAAAGTAATTTTTTTTTTAAATAAGGGTCACTTAAGGAGGAAAAATTAGGAAATTTAAAAAATATTGGAAACCTTATTGGGTCATATCATATATTAAATACTGTAAAATAAATAGTTTTGATTTTATTCATGAAAGAAGACGAAAATTGACCATTCCCCCCCAGATCTCCGAAACTACTGAGCCTAAAATTTTGAAAAAAATACAAAATATAGTTCATGGCTTGTAGATTACAGGAAAACCAATAAGAATCCTATCAATATAATACGTTCACTTACGGAAAATAGGTCTAGTCATATTAGAAAATAGTCTATCGGTGTTCTACAGGATTCGTTTCGGAGAGTGTGCCCTGGAGTTTCACGACCTCATTCCCCCCTCTCCATTTCATTATCGGACAACCAGGTGCGGAGGGTGGTTCCACCCCTTTGTAATCAATGTTCCACCTTTACGCACGAAGTGTTTTGTTTCTTCGTTCATGATGCGAACGGCCAAGGGGTGGAATTACCTTCTAGCGTCTGTATTCCCCGATTCGTATAATTTTGGAATCTTCAAGACGGGAGTGAATAGGCACTATTTGAGCTTGCGTATTATATCCTGGGCTGCATCGGCACTTACCATCAGATGAAGTGCAGCCAAACGCACTCAAATTTTTAGTAAAAAAAAGAAAATTTTAAAAAATAACTCGCGTCTTACTGTGAGGATTTCAAATGTGATATTTTGTATTTGACTTTGGCGTTGTACGGAACCCTCTCCACGCGAGTTCAACTCGTACTTGGCCGTTTTTTCATTATAAACTTTCCCTGGCGTGCGCACAACAATTTACCAAAGTTTCATTGTAATCGATACAGCCGTTTTCGAGTTTTAGCGAGACTAACTAACAGCAACTCATTTTTATGTTCATCAATGTGCCCAATGTGTATTACTCATCAAATCGTGTGGGCATTCTCTGTTCAGCAACCGAACATGAAAAAACCGTTTTGTTATTTTCCGTTAAGGCGAGGTATTATCTCTGTCTTTTTCTTTACGTGTAAAGAATAAAGAATAAAACCACACTTTTTCATATTTTCAAGGGTTTTTCGTTTTAATCAAAAACTACAATGAAATTATAAAAAATAATAACATTACTCACTTTGTATTATCATAACAAATATTTTTGTATACTTTTTTAAATTTCTTCTTTATAATATTAGTCATAATTAGAGTTGAAAGTAACGGTGTACACCTATCTTTGGGATTTTTTTCTATCGATCCAAAACTGCTCAATCGTGTTTTAGCTTTTGACTTTAAGGAACTAAGGGTATTTTTTTCAACCTTGGGTTTTCTATCGTTTAGGAGTAATTGACGTCAAAAATAACAAAAATCTGTAATATTACCGCTCTGAGAATTTCGGTACACACTTCATTTATATAATTACTGTTTCGATTTATTTTTCTAGTAATATAATTTATTAACACATCGTAAAGAAGCAATTTGTAACAGCATTGTAACCGATTATTGTAAACTAGCGGAGTCGTAAATGTCCTGTTGGTTGGAAATAAATTGATAGAATAAAACTAACCTGCTTACGTAAGGTAAATCATGTAAAATAACATTTTCATTACCGTCTCATTAGTTTTTACAAGTTTTAACCTCTGACGCAAAACAGAAGGATTTTTGTGAGTTTAACGTGTGTATCTGTGTGTCTTACTGTGGCATCGTAGCGCCCAAATGGATGGTTTTAATATAGTTTTTTTTGTTTGAAAGGAGACTGGTTCGAGAGTGTTCTTAGCTATGTATGTCTGTCGCAACGTAGCGCCCAAACGGATGAACCTATTTTGATTTATTTGTTTTTTTTTTGTTCAAAAGGTGACTTAATCGAGAGTGTTCTTAGCTATGATTCAAGAATATCTTTTCAGCCGTTTGAATGTCATCAACTCTTTTCTAGTTTATGAAGAGAAGTGAGCTACTACGAACCATTCTAATCGATTAGAAATTTGGTATCATGTTACTTAAACGATATTGAAAAATACATGATAACCTTGACTTGATGCTGCAGAGTACATACACGAAACCTGCAGGACACCCTACTCCTCACCAGCTTACATCAAAGGTACTGTGTCGCCTCTACGGCCATCCAGGCGGTGAGCCCAGTGGAGTTAAAAGAATAAGTAAAAAAATACGGTTTATTTAGATTAGTGAAACTGATGAATTTTTTTTAAGTCATGAAAATATTATTCACTTTAAAATCGGCTTAGCCTGCTAGCTTATTATTGGATCGCATTACAATGCAATCTTTCTTTTCAAGCGACTTCCAAAAAGGAGGAGGTTCTCAATTCATCTGTATGTTTTTTTTAATGTGTGTTACCTCATAACTTTTGACTGGGTGAACCGATTTATATGATCCTTTTTTTGTTTCAAAGCTAGTGCTTCCCGTGTAGTCCCATATAAATTTTATCAAAATCGGTGTAGTACTTTATCAGAAAATTAACAAAAACCAAAAATAATAATGCAAAAATATACTAAGTTGTTGTGATGGAAGTCGGTTTTTTAACGTGTTTAGCGTTTTCAATTATATTAAAAACTAGCTGACCCGCGAACCTTGTTCCACCTAAGAGGCAATGAATGGGCAGATTTAGGATTTGATAAAGTTCATTTTTTTATTAGGATAATAAATATGAATAAAAAAATTAATCAGGCATTTTAATAATGCTTTATTGGCCATGTATTTTGGTGCATGGGTTGCACTCTTTAGTGAAGCATCTTGTGGTACACGACATTTTACATTTTTCGTTTTATTATTAGGCGCAAGAACAAATAACGCAGATGGTTTTCCAACCAGTGAACATGCCACGTATAATTGACCATGAGAAAAACGTGCATTTTCTATATACAGACCACAAACATTCAAGGATTGGCCTTGTGATTTGTTTATGGTCATGGCGAATGCAAGACGGATCGGAAATTGAAGTCGTTTAAACTAGAACGGCATATTGGTTGGAATCATCGGGATCCTTTGAACTAGAACTTCCTCGCCTTCGAATTTTCCTTTGAGTATCGTCGCTTAAATCACATTGTTCATCAATTTACTTACCACCAAACGCGTTCCGTTGCATAGTTTTGGTTTGTTTATGTTTCGAAGCATATTTACTACCGAGCGTAGCCAACCTTTAGTTGTAAATTGTGCGGTGGCAAGCCAGGCACATCCAAAGAGTTAAAAAAGGCTTCATCTTCATCTGTAACACAGTCAATAGATTTGAATGAATGCAGTGTACCAATGATTTCATTCAGAATTTTGTAGTTTAAGTCATCCACATCTTTATTCTTAGCCGCCAAAATTACTCGCTCACTCAACCATTCATTATTTTTGTGATTAGCAATATTGTGAGGGACCTCTGCCATCGCCCGCGGCCTCCAATAGAATGAATCTCAACTGTTTAAAAGAACAATCGAACTCAAGCTAAGTTTGAATTTGGTGTTTATTCAAACTTAGCTTTTTAAATTGACTCGTGGATAGTAAGATGGCAAAGGGGGCGTAAATGAGTAAACGTGGTGTCATACGATCTCCACAGTATTACGTTTGAGCTCATTGGAATGGTTTCAACGAAAAGGTTATAGATAGATGGTGATCAGGGTCTGATGATGGAGCAGCGAAGAGAAATATCGGGGTCTTTTATTGTCAAAAAAGGTTACTGGTTTGGTTTGTTAACACTGGTTACGAGTCACATATTCGGGTTCATTGGGATTACAAAACTTCTTCATGGTCCATTTCCTTATATTTTCCCTGTCGTGTTCCTCCTGGAAACGACATGGCTTATAGAATCGCAAAACTTAAGTAACAGTGGGAAGGCACATAGCTCATAAAACACGTGGCTGTTGGGGTAGTAAAGTTCTTGAATGCCAACCGTGCACCGGAAGACGTAGCATAGGCAGAGCTCCTACTCGGTAGACCAACTACCTTGTGAAGCTCCTGACCTGTAAATCTTTGGAGGAGGCTTTTGTCCAGCAGTGGAAGTCTTTCAGCTGATATGAAGATGATTCTTCACTCATGAGGGTCGTGACCTCCCTTTGGCAGAATTATCTCTCATACGATCTAGCGCCATTTCGAACTATGTACGGCATTGTGTCGAACATCATGGAGGCCAGTGTCGAGAAGGGCTTCCAATCTCGGTATACCCAGATCCTGAAATACCGGGATCCCGCATGAGTTCTCAGTCCCGCTCAATGCGGGAATGTAAGTGCGATTATTAGGTGTGTAACGTAGACGCGTTCTTTTGTGAGTGCAATACCTTAAAGAACCCTTGAGTCTGTAGTCTGTACACCGTAGAAGGGTAGTGCTGAGTAGGCGTTATGCGCATGCGCTGCCGGCATCTTGCCAACAAGATACGAAGTTAGGAATATTGTATTTCATGCACAAAGACTTGAAATTTATGATCTGTATTTTTTTATCTTCAATGAAAACAAAATCATGATTCATTAAAGTTTTAATCAATTGTAACTTTAATTATTGAAATTAAACAATTTTCATGGACAAACTTAACCATGCAACTTAGTGAATTAAAAATAAGAAAAAAAAATTGAACTCATAAAAATATTTAATAGGTTAGGTATTTAATAATCACAGTGTGCGTTGAAATGCACCGTGCCGTGTCCAAACGGTGTAACTTCAAGCAGCGAATCAAATTTAGTAGGATTATTAAAATCTACATCAACTTTGAAACTAGAAAACTACTCAAAGTAACTCTCACACACACATTGCACACATGCACATTGCAAACAACAAAACTTGTATTACTGCTCCGTAGTCAACAAGGAACCCTTACATTTTCGCCATGCCTGTTTGTCTGTCTGTCTGTCCGTCTGTCTGCGGCTTAGCTCAGAGACTATTAGTACTAAAAAGCTGTAATTTGGCATGGGTGTACATATTATATTGATCACGCCGACAAAGTGGTACAATAAAATTGTTTGCGTGGGGGTTTGCTAAAACCATTTTTCCACTCACGGATTGGGTTCCTTCCTTGCCCCCCCCCCCTTTCACGCCATCCAGCAAAATGCTTTTTTAAGATACGTCCGACTCGCACTTGGCCAGTTTTTTAGGAACCTAACATGGCTTAACAATAATTTAATGTGGCCTAACCTTAACGAGTTTCAGAAGAGACCAGTACCCCAGAAGTTGGAACGAACGAATGGCTGATATCATCAGGGACACAAGGACTACCGTCAAACGATTAGTTCTTTAAGAGGGCGTTTAAATCTAAATGTTTTCCCTCCTCACTCTCGCACGACTTTTAACGGCTTAGGAAACACAGCGGTGGCCGCAAAAAGAGAGTTTTTGTTGCATAACAAAGTAAATTAACTAAATATTTACACAAAACAAAAAATGGTTACCTTCAAAGGTACTTAATTTTTCAATTTTTATGTTTATACGATACGAGATGTTTATTGAGTAGGTACACAATTAACATTAGTGTAATTGAGTAGGTGCACAATTGACATTAGTGTAATTGAGTAGGTACACAATTGACATTAGTGTAATTGAGTAGGCACACAATTGACATTAGTGTAATTGAGTAGGTACACTATTGACATTAGTGTAATTGAGTAGGTACACACTTGACATTAGTGTAATTGAGTAGGTACACAATTGACATTAGTGTAATTGAGTAGGCACACAATTGACATTAGTGTAATTGAGTAGGTACACTATTGACATTAGTGTAATTGAGTAGGTACACACTTGACATTAGTGTAATTGATTAGGTACACTATTGACATTAGTGTAATTGAGTAGGTACACTATTGACATTAGTGTAATTGAGTAGGTACACGATTGACATTAGTGTAATTGAGTAGGTACACAATTGACATTAGTGTAATTGAGTAGGTACACTATTGACATTAGTGTAATTGAGTAGGTACACTATTGACATTAGTACACTAATACAATTTTAGAGGCAACTTTGCGTTTTTTTTTTCTATCGAGGAAATTATCAGTCTATTTATCATTTATTTATTATTTTATTTTTTTAATCACAATTGGTAAGCCTTTGGCATCATCTCATCTGATGGTAAGTGACGATGATGCCGAAGATGGAAGCGGGCTTACCAAGATTCCCTAACGCAATGGAGGAGTGGCTATATTATCTTCAAGCCGGAACACATCAATGTTTTTAACACACTGATGTTATACACACACACACACACATTTATTATATTTATTATTTAAAGAATTGATAAACTGAGCATGATTCGGATAAATCATTTGTAAAAAGTTTATTTTTAATTGTATCCCCTCTTAAGTAAATTAATGTCGTATAGGCGTTTTCAATTTCATAGATAAATTATTTAATCATTTTTGGAGTTTTGATTAGGCCACTATTCGCTTCCATCACCATTTATGGACAACGGGTTATTTCTTCATAGATAAACAAAAGTAATTAAGCAATTAATCCAACAGACAGACAAGATAAACTGGTCAGAACAAGCCTTCAAGTAACGTTTTCGTGAATAACGGATAAACAAAGGATTAGCCGTTGAAACCGTTAGGGTTTACCATTTATGTATAGCCTGAGGCGGTCTTGACCACAGATAAGAAAATTTTTAGAATTCTTCTATTCTGTGGTCTTGACGGAGTCGGACAAAATAAAGAAATAAAATCTTTAAGAAATTAACTGAGAGAAAGGCATATATTGTATGTTCAGCTGTTTTGGTTTTGTGCCCAATTAAAGATTTTTTTTATCCAAAATTGATAAGCCCTTGGCATCATCTCACCTGATGGTAGGTGACGATGATGCCGAAGATGGATGTGAGCTTACCAAGATTCCTAAACGCAATGGGGAACTGACTATCTTATTTTCAAGCCGGAATACATCAATGATGTTTGTACTGATGTTTGGCAGCAACACTTAGATAAGATGGTGGTAGCTAGCCAGGCGGGTTATAAAAAACACCAAACAAACCGAGTTGACCCCGCCAGGAATCGAACCGGCAACCTCCTGGTGTGAAGCAAATAGCCTAACCATTACGCCACGTAGGCAGTTTCGAGAAAGTTCACCTTTTTTATAATTTACTCTCAAGGTTAGAAACTCTATACACTCTAAGTTGTTGAAGAATACGTATGACTGGGAGAAACAGTGGTTGTAGTGGTTAAGGTAGTAAAGTTTTCGTGTGGCGACCACGCACTGGAAGACGTAGCGTAGGCAGGCATCCCATTCGGTAAACAGACGACCTGGTGAAGGCACTGCGTTTGCGATGTTAGATTTTTTGTGTTCTTTACCGGCCTAAACTAACTCGTGTGCGTTAAGTCACAATTACACTTAGTTAGAAATTTGAAAACCTGTCAATAGATACTGAAAAAAAACTTCACTTAGCTGGGTATTGCAAGGGTCCAGTAAACGTTTGTTGTTCTTTAAACATTAGGTGGGTGCACGTATGTGCTTGTTACAGTTCAAAAATTTCCTAAATGGAAACTAAATATCCTCAAATCAATAAAGAAACGAGTTTGTAACGCATTAAGTAATCATTACATAATGGTTTATTGATAGCAGCCACAATATTACTAATTGGTTAATTGGAGTCAAGAAGGGGATTAACCCCACGGATAAACTTATTAATCCCATACTCATTATTTTCTGCAAACAGACTTACCGACATTCGGTTTTTAGGGTTTCTTAGTCAATCCAGTTAAGGTTCTATTCTATACTCAAACTAGAACCCTTTATACTTTCGCCCTGTCCGTCTTTCTGTCTATCCATCGGTATGTCACAGCTATTTTTTTTATTACGTACCTAACATGCGGTTTAATTGCAGTGTTTTACCCGACTGGCAAAAAAGAGGGTATTGTTTTTCGAGTGTATGTATGTAAGTCTGTTTCTTTGGCTAAGCCTGCAGCCTATACGGTTTGGTGGATTCCGGAGTGTGCGTGTCTTTATATTCGTCTTGAGCCCGTAGGTGACATAGGATACATGTATACCCGACAAAGAGCGTCGGTGGCGTAATGGCTAGGGCCACCGCCTCCTGTCCGGGAGGTCGTGGTTCGAACCTGCCACGTACCAATGTGATTTCGAATTTAGATTTCATATGTACGTTTATCCGACGCTCTTATGGTGAAGGAAAACATCGTGAGGAAACCTGCACACGCCTGCGGAGAAACTTGCAGGTTGTGTGCGAAGTCGACCAACCTGCACTAGGCCCGCGTGGTCGACTAAGGCCCGATCGCCCTAATTCAGGGTTGGCTCGAGCCCCTCGGTGGGGACGTATATGAGCTGATAATATATACCCGACTACCTAAAAAGAGGGGTATTGTTTTATGCAGGCGTCACTTTCAATCAGGTGAGATGTAGTCAAACACACTCAAATTTTTAATAAAAAAATCCGGCCAAGTGCGAGTCAGAACTGCACATAAAGGGTTCCGTGCCATCAAACTAGATGGCGCTAGTTTCTTCACGTTCAAACAAAACACGTTTTTTTGTATTTGTTGTTATAGCGGCAACACAAATACATCTGTCTAGCTATCACGGTTCATGAAATACAGCCTGGTGACAGACAGACAGACAAACGCACGGATGGACAGTGAAGTCTTAGTAATAGGGTCCCGTTTTAACCCTTTGGGTACGGGACCCTAAAAAAAGGTGAGGTAATTTAATACAGGTATAAATCCATGTTCATCCACGGTATCCAAATGCGCCTCGTGGATTTTTTTAAATTATATAGACAATTATAGAGTAATGTTTTTATCGTTACAATGACAACTATAGACTAATACCGTAATAGAGTATGAGTAATACAATCGATCAATTGTTTGTGTTACGTATAATTTAGTATTTTTTGGTAGTTACTTCATTTAATATCGTTATACTTACTTAACTGGTTGTCAAAGCCTCCATAAATGCTTTGCGCGCCCGCCCGGGACGCACTGGCGACGTCGAATCTAGCCAAAAACAAGCTCTAAAGCCTTACGTCCTCGCAAAGTCGCCTATCTCTCGGTATTTTTCTGGACCTTTGCTTCTCCGATTTCATAAAAACTTAACACATCGTTTTTGGCCAATCGGGTAAAAATGTATCCAATCACCGGATCGCCACGAATCCAACGACACCTCGCGCTCCAAAATCCATCAAGCCGTTTAAGCTACAGAGCGTGCTACAGAAATAAATAAACATACATTCCACCTTTCCGCACGAATCGTTACGCTTCTTCATTTATTATGCGTACAGCGCAGGAGTGGATCTCCTTGCCTGCGTCAGTGTTTCCCAATTCCTACAATTTGGGGATCTTCAAGGCAAGAGTGAATAGGCATTATTTGAGTTTGCGTGTACCATCCTCGACTGCATCATCACTTACCATCAGGTGAGTTGCAGTCAAACGCACTCAATTTTTTTTATAAAAAAAATATAAAAATACATACATCCAATCGCTTGAAAAATATAAGTAACCCTTCTTCTGACGCAGTGGGGTAAAAATACCTCAAGACAGAATTTTGACTAATCCAATAATTGCACAATATTTTCATATTTTATAGATATTTGCGTCAAGTGTAGTTACTCAAAACACACCTGTACTGATGTTTACGGCGATGGTGACCTAATCGCAACTGTTTCAGTCAGTTTCGTTAGCTACAGTGAGAGTACGTGTCCAATTACGTATGTATTCACACGAAACTTAGGTGCTATTGATTCAACATCTCTCAAAATACAGAATAAACCAGAACACGCGTACATCGATAAAAGTGAGGCACCTTGTGCTTGTATGAATCGGTGTAGTTTTGACCCATCTATATCCTGCATGCAGGTGATTTATTGTTGTGAGTAAACAAGCATTGGTTCTTCTAACTTACGTTCTTAACTCAAGAAGTTTTAAAATCCGATCTGATTCGGGAGAATGTGGTGCAGGTGAGTTCCTCTCCTTTAAACTGTTCTGTTTCTCTTTCCTGTTTCATTCCAGGGCAGAACAGTCTCCTACTGCATATATGACAGACTGGACACACATAGTTTTTGATTAACCGCCGTATTCCACCCGCTTCCGCCAAATACGGACTGTATTCTACTATTGTAGAAGTACAGTATAGTTATAGTATAGTACTATTTTCAAAAACTGAACCGGCTTACATTGTTGTTGTTGTTTAAAGTAGCAATATTACAGCCAAGGGAAGGCGGGTAGGCGCAGAGTTTTCTGCTCCAGCGCGCGTCATACTATTCTCACTGTACGCTTGTTCTGGTTCCTTCTGTATTCTCAGTTTAAAAAAGGTCTGTAATGACTGCTAGTCATTAGAGCTACTTTTTATCGTCTGTCAAAAACGCCATTTTGTATAAAACTGTTTGAAACAGCAGGTGAGACGTTACTGTGTTTCTTTTGCCGTGAAACGTCTTTGAAAGCACATACGGGGTCAGCCGCTAAAGTGCAACGAATATAACGAAAGAGACTAACATCTGTTTCCATTTCCAACGATAACCTCATTTCTTTGAACAAGCGAACCTCATTAGTTAATCCGCTCATCGTATCATCTCATCGAGCCTACCCTGAATTAGGGCGATCGGGCCTTAGTCGACCGCGCGGGCCCAGTGCGGGTTGGTCAACTTCACAAACAACCTCCGAGTTTCTACCCAGGCGTGTGCAGGTTTCCTCACGATGTTTTCCTTCAGCGTAAGAGCGTCGGATAAACGTACATTATTATTATTATATCGGCTCATATACGTCCCCACCAAGGGGCTCGAGCCTACCCTGGATCAGGGCGATTAGGCCTTAGTCGACCACGCGGGCCCAGTGCGGGTTGGTCGACTTCACACTCAACCTTCGAGTTTCTTCGCAGGCGTGTGCAGGTTTCCTCACGATGTTGTCCTTCACCGTTAAAGCAATCGGTAAGTATATGTACGTAAGTTTTTCAAAAACTCATTGGTACATTGGCCGTCCAGATTTGAATCCGGTACCTCTAGTTAGATGGACCGAGTCGTTACCGGTTGAGCCACCGACGCTTTAAAACGTACATATAAAATCTAAATTCGAAATCACATTGGTACGTGGCAGGTTCGAACCACGACCTCCCGCTCGAACCAGTTAATCCGCTCGCTCATGGAGGATAATTGAAATTATATTTTATCCAAAGAATATATACACCTTCCCCAAGTGGAAATAGTGTCAGCTAATAAAAAGTATCCACAGTCAAATAACGGCGCGGGTGGTTTTTTTTTCATGAACTTGTCACAAAAAATTCAAAATATCTTAACAAATGGCACTTTTAAAACTCCGCCAGGAGTCGAACCCGTAACCTCCTGGTGTGAAACTAATGGAATATACTCTCGGTTAAGGAAGCGATTGACCATTTTTTTTTAATTTTGTGACTGATGAACAGAAAATGTTTATAATTGAAACTCTAAACACGTTAACAAAGCGACTTCCTACGCAACAGCTTTGTACAATTTTGCATTATTATTTTTTGGTTTTTGTTAATTTTCTTATAAAGCTCTACACCGATTTTGATAAAATTTATATTGGACCAGAGATTTGTATTGGACCAACTCGGGAGCATAACCTATCAAATAAAAAAATAATCATGTAAATTGGTTCACCATCTGCAAAGATATCGCGTAACACACACACAAAAATTTTTAACCTCCTCCATTTCGGAAGTCGGTTTAAAATTGAAAAAAAAATGGTAAACGAAGCCCGCAAGGTTTTTGTAATTTCAGCAGCAGGTGATTAGTCGAACTAACTGTTCTTTATTGAGCACTTAAATTAAACTCGACATCGCTCGATTTTACTCCAACCTCAAATTATTGAGGATTTATACACGAGTTTGGTTTAACATCACCAGCTTTGCACATTTGACACAGCGCTAGGCATCCCGCATTCATTGGATACAAGTCTTTACAAGTCAACTGCCTTATTTTCCGCATTAAACAATTCTTCTTTAATTGAAAAGTGCAATTTGGGGATCTTCAAGGCGAGAGTGAAGAAACATTATTCAAGTTTGCGTATACCATCCTCGACTACATCGTGTCTTCCCATCAGGTGAGAAAAAAAGGAACGGGATTCGTACCCGCGATCATCTACTGTAAAGCGAGTAGACTTACTACTACGCTACGAAGGCGGTTAACGACACTGGATATAGGAGTAGGTCTAGCGAGAGGTAGACGTCAATGCAATGGGTAGTATTTTGTTCAACGGTTTTAAATTTGTGAGGAGGGACCAATTTATAGGTACGTGACTGTAGTCGATGGTATTATCACGGTGCAATAATCCATACCACAGATTAATATCCTTTCATACAGTGGTCCAATGCTTTTGTTGTTTGCGTCAAAGCCGACTCAGAAAGCAACATTATCACTGGGCAGCTGCTCCTTGCACCGCCGGAATGCATTGGCGGAACTAATAATTCAAAGGAATCGGCTAAGTGTGAACACTCACTCGCGTCGATGCTGCCGTAGAAGTAGGATCCTCTTTAGATTATGGATATGTTATAGGAATTTTTCCAACTTCGTAATTTTAATTATTTTTTATCAAATAAGAAACAAAACACTTTTTTTTTAATATTCCCGGAGCTGAACTCTAAAGAAAAAAGTCAATAGGTTTTACCTTAATTTTCAGGGATCACGTCAAATTTTTTATTGGTTAAGTGGACACAGGAGCAAACCTATCTGTTTTAGGAAATACCTTTCACAAAATTTTCCTAAGTTCCTAAGTTCTAACACTTTATTAACGCACACACTGCAGACGTTACTCCCATTAAAGTTGAGGCTTAATGACTCTCCCTCTATGTCAAGCATGAATGACATTACGAATAAAACCGTAGAGTTCATGGTCATACCTAACATACATTGAATGCATATTATTCCAGGGATGATTAAATTAAACTCCTTAAACTTTTCGACTTGAAAAATAGTATTTCTACCATCTCCAAATCCTAGCAACCTACTCCAGTAGAATAGCCTCAGATGTATATAATTCCTGATTCTCAATCAGAGAAAAATGTTGAGGCAAACATAGCCAAATGTAGAGTTGAACATTGACTCAAATATGGAAATTAACGAAATTGCAACTTTTGTTCCCAGACACCAACTTAGTGCTGCACAATCTTCTCTATTCAGAATCAGATCTGTTATCAAAAAATTTGAAAATATTTTGTCTGACAAACTAACAAACTGATTAGACATAGAATTGTCACTGAGGGTCTTATCTTAAAAAAAAAGATTGAAATTGATTGAATTGATTGAAAACTTGTGTATTTTTAAAATTTCCCCATTCCAACAACAGCAAAATAACTTCGCTAATGTGCTTACTAGTTGATGCAAGCGGCTCCGCCCGCGTGGGCATCGTTTCTATGACTGTCTCCTAGGGTGTGCAGTGCGCGAGGCAGAAGCGGCTCGCGAGCGTGGAAAATATATTGGCTTATATGTTAATCCAGGTCCTAATCTGTCTACTGTAACAACAATAAATTAAAATTAAAAAGAATGTGTTTAAAACATTTTATTTTATTACTTATATAATTATTATTGTTATTTTCTTTGAATATTTAGTTGTACCCTACTAACAATAGTTGCTTAAGGATTTTGTATTTGTTATTAACACATTTATTGGTCAATGAAGCCTGAAAATAAATAAATGAATTGAAATTGAAATTAAAATGATTTGCTTCATAATCATATAAAATTTAGAATGTGGGCCTAAAGGAAGATCAATCTAAACTAAATTATAGTTGAGGTAAGAAATAATATAATTGAGGGGGAAACGTAAGTAAATACAAAATAGCCTATTTAAAAAGGAGATTGTCGTCGTGGTTATCCGAAAATACCTTACGGTTACATGAAACATAACTGAGTAACTTAGTTAACAAATTTTTATCTAAACTAAATATTGTAGTTTACTTCCAAAGAGTAATGTGTAAATAGAATTCATTTAATTTAAAAAAGTTTTAAATTTAGTTGTAATCCGGAGGCAACGACGTACGTCGCTTTTCCTCAGAATCCTACAATAACACCTTATATCGTTCAGCACAATACCTACTTAATACTAGGGTGTAACAGGATAACCCCGAGACAACCTAAACACTACTTAAAAAGTGAGGTTATAAAAAATTGCCCCGCGGCACTTTAAACAGTACTTAAATTAACACAATTTTAAAATCACAATTTGGAGGCATCATCGCGCTACCGCCCTTGCTTCTTTGAGTCAAATTTATGCCAAAGTAGCCGATAATCTTTTGCGAGCCTTTCTTTGGAATTCGAACGAAAGGAGGGAGTCTTTAGTTCTCTCACATTCTTCAGGTGTTTGATATTTTACGGGTAAATTCGCATCTCATTTCGTTCTTTGTCGTGTTTTACGGGCTGTATTATCTGATATCTCAAGCAAAGTCAGACATAGTACTGCTCTACAAAAAAGGAGACCCTAATGACATATGTAACTATCGACCAATAAGCCTACAATCAAACCTCTACAAACTGTTTGCTTCCTGCCTCGAGAAACGCCTTGAAAAATACACAGAAGAGCACCAACCAGTGGAGCAAGCAGGATTTAGAAGTACATATTCAACTATAGACCACATACACTCATTGGAACTTCTTATAGAGAAATACGAAGAAATGAAACGCCCGCTCTACCTAGCCTTCATCGATTACGCTAAGGCATTTGATTCAATATCCCATACCAGCATATGGAGTGCTTTACAAGAATGTGACGTACCAACAGAAACCATAGAGCTCATTCAAGACATATATAAGAAAAGCAAAAGTAGAGTAATATTGGACAGAACAGGCACTGAAATCGATATTTGTAGAGGCGTTCGTCAAGGTGACCCACTCTCACCCAGAATTTTTATTACCGTTCTACAAAATATAATGAAGACACTAAAGTGGAAAAACAAAGGTATAAACATCAACGGGCAATTTCTAAACAATCTCAGATTCGCCGATGACCTCATACTCTTCGCAGAAACAGCATCCGAACTAGAGTCGATGATAAATGAAATTAACTATGTCAGTAATGAAATTGGTCTAGAACTAAATACAACCAAAACAAAAATTATGACAAACAGCACAAAGACACCAATAAATATTAAAAGTGCCTTACTAGAATATGTACCAGAGTACACATATCTGGGCAAACAAGTATCATTTGCAAAATCTAGACACCAAGATGAGTTAATGAGACGTGTAAACATAGCCTGGAATAAATTTTGGAGTTACAAAGAAATTTTAAAATCAAATATTTCTGTTAAGATGAAGAAAATTGTATTAGATTCCTGTATATTGCCATCTCTCACATATGCATCCCAAACATGGATTTTTAACAAAAAAACAAGAGAAAAAATTCTAACAACCCAAAGAGCCATGGAACGGAGCATTCTAAATCTAAAATTAAAACACAAAAAGAGAAGCACAGATATAAGAAAAACAACAAATTTGATTGATGCTTTAGAACACTGTAAAAGATTGAAATGGAAGTGGGCTGGCCATATTGCTCGAATGAACGTGGACAGGTGGTCAAGAAAAATAACTTTATGGAAGGGGCCTGGCGGCAAGAGAAATCGTGGCAGACCGGCAGAGAGATGGCTTGACGAAATTCTAAAAGTAACGGGAAAAAATTGGATTGAAAAAGCAAGCGACAGATCAAAGTGGAGAAAACTGGAGGAGGCCTTTACTCTAAAGAGGTCCTTAATAAATTAAAAAAAAATATAAATGAAATAATTATTCGTTGAATTTATGATTTATTACTTGATTTTAATTTATTTGTATAACTTAATTCACTACACATAAGATTGTAATTAATTTGTTTTTTGCATGCCCTTTAATATTTGTAAACTGAATTTTTATTAAGGAAATAAAAGGCTTTATTATTATTATTATTATTATTATTATCTGATATCTCAGACATACGAGTTACATCATGAATATTCTCCTCCTGTTGGTCATTACCACATTAAGGATATTTTGAAATAGGTTCTGTCTTTTTTATTTTCTTGTTGTGGGAGGGTCTCTATTTTTTTTTTGGGATTCTCTACCTTTTTATCAAGATTCTCGAAGATATGAAATCGAAATTCAAAACAAATATTTTATCGAAAATGATGTCATTATACAGAATTTTAAATCATAAAATAAATTACAACAAAATGATTGTCAAATAATTATCCCTCACAAACTAGAAGAATCTTGCACAAAAGAATCGCTTGATAATATTGACATGGCCCATTTTGGTAACACGTTGCCGTGTTAAACCTATTCGCACTACTTTTAAGAAAATCTGAGTAAGTATACTTAGGTACTTATTTTGGAGGTTATGTATGTTTCATGTGAAGAATGACTCATTTTGCCTTACAAAATAAAAAGCCAGCCACGGTCAACACAAGATTATACCTACAGCGTTAATTGTTTTGTGTTTGTACTTGGTTGGTACATTCGGTGTCTTAAATTACATCACCTTTCCTAACATCTTCCGTATCATTGACGAATGTCGTTGTTCCGTATCTATAGTTTTTTATTATAATGCGCAATTGGTAAACCCTTGACATCATCTCACCTGGTGGTAAGTGACGATGTTGCCGAAGATGCAAGTGGGCTTACCAAGATTCCCAACGCAATGGGGAACTGGATATCTTATCTTCATACCGGAACACACCAATGATATCAACACTGATGTTTGGCGACAAGACTTAGATAAGATGGTGGTAGCTAGCCAGGCGGGCTTAGAAAATGCCCTACCACCAACCAAACCGAGTCTTACAAATGACCCCGCCGGGAATCGAACCCACGACCTCCTGTGTAAAGCAAGTGAACTTTTGCCTCTTTTGTTTGGTTCCTTGGTTAGGTGCAACATCATTTTCACCTTCCAATATGATTGAAAGTGAGATTTAAAAAAAGGTTTGCAGATAATGTAAAATACTCTAAGCTCATCTGTAGCCTGTGAGTGGAGCTAGTTATTTGGGGGCGGTCTCTGTACTTATTTTATACATACTCTTGCGGGATTTCCATCGATTATGCATTGATCAAGTGCTTGTGCGCATAAGATTTTTTATAAAACACTATCTTATTGGACCAATTATGCATTCATTTTATATCATACCTTCCTATTATGAAAGGAGTACTTTAGCGTATTTAAATATCATTATTTTAAAAAATCAATTAAAAGGATGTCTGAAAGAGATCGCTTGTTAGCGATAAGACCACCTAAATGTGCAACTTCCTTAATCACGATATCTATTTTTTGAATATCATTAATTAAAGTTTTGATCTGGTTAGACGAGATTTTTACGGTTACGGTGTTTGTTTGTTTGTTTGTTTGTTTGTTACCTTTTAACGCTTCAACACCTCGACCAATCTTGATGAAATTTGGCATGCAGGTAGCCTGCGGGAAGGACATAGGCTACTTTCTTTTCGTGAAAATGCATAGTCCGATGCAGTTCCTAAGGGAACTGAAAAATACTCTTCTATTGATTACTTTTTTAACAGCGCAACGGAACAATGGATTGTTGTGATTTTTAGACAGAGATGGTTGAGGTGGTGGGAAATGACCAATTTACTAATTAGCATATCCTGGCATAGTTCCAAAAAGTTTTTATTGTAGAATCTTATACACTGCCCCACAAATGACTTTTTAACTTTACTTAGTCTCGAAAAGGCTATTTAAGTACATTTCTTAAATTCAAATTATGCCTGTCACTGTTTTTAGGAAATAAATGTATTTTTTTACGAACGTACATAATTTTCATATACAAATTGACTAGCAACAGTTAAAATATTGATTTCTTTGAATTTATTTTTTAACGACTCACGTGAGAAGTGAGAAGTGATATAGACTACTAATCAGAATATCCCGATATAGTTCCTGAGGGACTTGAAGAAAATCGCTTGCGGCTCGCGCACCACTCACCCTCAACGACAGTCATAAAGCAATGTCTACGCTGGCGAAGCCGCGGGCAAAAGCTAGTATATTACAATAGGGGATCGGACTGCATCAAAAATAAATTCTGAAATATGATTTCCTAAATTGCTCTCCTCTTGAAGTTTCAAAAAACCTTACTTGTTTTGTTTTTCCATCACGTCTTCAATTTTTAATTGGTAAAATTCACAATATAAGTTCGTCAATGACGCTAAAAATATATGACGTCATTTGTGGGTATTTCAAACCTTTTTTAGAACAAAATTTCGTTTCTGACAGATCATAAAAAGTAACTCAAATGACTAGCAGTCCGATCCTCTATTAAATGTATTAATTTTTAAACGACTTCAAAAAAGAAGGAGGTTTCTCAATTCGACCGTTTATTTTATTTTTTAAGTGTGTTCGCGGATAACTTCGTCATTTATGAACCGATTTTAATGATCCTTTTTTTGTTGGAAAGGAGATATCCCAAGGGTGGTACCATGATAAGGAAACCAGGGTCTGATGATGGCATGCCAGAGAAATCGAGGTGAACCTTAGTTTCCTGTTTGAAGTCGTTTTTTTTAATATTATGTCGCATAAAAGTTTTGTGGTACGGAACATTTAATGCTCTAAGTACGGAACAGCTGTGCGCATACGCAGCCGCTTGCAAACTTTGATTTATATCTGAGCTGTTAGGACAGTACAAGTAGCTGATGGGACTACAATACACCACTTATTATTTCTATTGCCTATGACCTGTCAATTTTATTTTTTTATCGCGGGCTTTGAGCGCAGCGACCGAATCAAGAAATTCCGTAACGAAAAAACCTAACACCCCACACTCCGCAATACAATAATTATCGTGATTTTTATTAAAGTTTTATTATTTATTTCAGGTTCGCCGGCTGGCTATCAAGGACTAGGTGCATACGCGTATCAGGACTCATCAGGCAATAGGTACGGTGGTACATACGACCTTGAGGACGGCAAAGTGGTCAATGTGAAGGGGACCCCTCCGGACGCGGTGCCTAGCCACCTCGTACCTGGCGACGTAGCATCAGGCGGCCTTGCACCTGGAGATATAGGACCCGAAAACTTTGCGCCTGTGAACTTCGCACCGTTCTTCCCTGATTTCTTCCCGGATGAGCTTAGGAATCTCCAGAGTTTGTTGCAAGAGTAAGGTGGATTGAGTAAGGTGGTTGTAGGGAGCACGAGCTTTCGGTGATGGCCTCTATCTATTCACCTTCTTTTAGCCATAAAAGCTACTGCTTTTATATCGTACTAAACATTAACTATTGGTAATTTACGTAGAAATTGTATGAAAGTTTCTTTTTCTTACTTAATTTATTTATTAAAATATATTTATCATACCTACCTCCTGTCCTGGAGGTCGTGGTTCGAACCCTGCCATGTACCAATGTGTTTTCGAATTTCGATTTCATATGTACGTTTATCCGACGCTTTTACGGTGAAGGAAAACATCGTGAGGAAACCTGCCCACGCCTGCGAAGAAACTCGAAGGTTGTGTGTGAAGTCGACCAACCCGCACTGGGCCCGCGTGGACGAATAAGGTCTGATCGCCCTAATTCAGGGTAGGCTCCCTGGTGGGGACGTATATGAGCTGATATGATGACTATATAGGTATCTAGTCAAATAACCCACCCAGGTAGCACGCGTCGTGCAGGGCAAAGGTGCTGCTTGTTTGGCATTACCGTGCTGAATGGCAGTGGTAGCCCTGGCACTTTCTTTACTTGACGTGAAGTATGAACTGCACTTGCTTGGATTTAGATTCAAGATTCAAGATATTTATTCAAAATAGGTGCAAATTACACTCTTTCTGATAGTCGTAAAATAGTGATTACATAATTTTATTTGTAAAAAATCAAGAAATAAACAATCATTAGTTAATAACGACAAAAGCCAATCCGTGATATAAAAAAAAACAAATAATGTCATTAGAACATGTAAACAATATGACACGAGGAGTTATACTTTAAAATTATTGAATGTCATAACGCCTTTGACAAGTGTTGGCCAGTTCACACGGACAGCACCCGGTCACGACTCACGAGTATAACGCGAGAGTCAGCCATCGCTCCCATCAACCATATTAGAGGGAAAGTAACGACCCGACTCCCGTTGCGCCACCATCCGCATCCGTTAAGGGTTCCTTACCCAAAGGTAATGGGACCTCATTACTATGCCTATGCCATACGTCCGTCGGACTTTTAGAGAGCTGTATCTGTTGAACCGTAATAGGTAGCTGGTTGAAATTTACACAGATTATTGCCAAAAAAATAATAGAAATAAAAAATTGTGAAAAATGAAGGGTGGACCCATTTTTTTGTTTTATCTTAAAAACGCTCAACACGAGCGTCGAACTTGTTGTGATTATAATCCAAAGCTAAAGTAAAACCACAAATAATAATAACGTCAAGTGTGAGTCGTACTCAGGCTGAGGATCCCGTACTGAATTTAATAAATTGTACGGCAGCCTGCACTAAACTTTCTCGATATTTTTTCATTATTTTTTTTAATATGAAAATTGCTACTTTTTAATAATTTTGATTAATTCATATTGCATGAACTAATATTTAGGTACTTATTCGTAATACATGACAATCCAATAGTTTCAACTGTTTGTGAGTAAATCGCACGTTTCATTTTCATTAATAGGAGACCATACAAACACGATTTTTCCAAGAACAATAGGTATTACTATGTAATAGATAAACATAAGCAACTCCGACATGCAAAGTTTTATCAAAATCGTCAGAGCTATATTTGAGAAAAAAAGTATTTTCTGTTTTTGTTGTATGACAGCTAATACTCTTCGGTTTGACGGTAGAAAGAAACATTCGATATTCCCTCGATGAAATAATTTTAAACTGTTAAGTTCTAAATTTGGTGCCATCATCATCATCATATCAGCCGAAGGACGTCCACTGCTGGACATAGGCCTCCCCCAAGGATCTCCACGACGACCGGTTCTGCGCTGCCGGCATCCAGCGGCTTGCCGCGACATTCACCAGGCCATCGGTCCATCGAGTGGGAGGCCTGCCTACACTACGCTTTCCGGTGCGTGGTCGCCACTCGTAAATTTAGCAATTCTGAGAGCTATGTCAGTTACTTTGGTTCTCCTACGGATCTCCTCGTTTCTGATTCGATAAATTTGGTCCCAATCGGACTAAAGATATAAGCCTCCAGAGCCAAACGTGAAAGACGGACGCACGCACGGACGGAATTGAGATATTCGGTTTTTCGGTATGTGTTATAACACATTATCACGAAAATTTGATTTTTTTTTCTCTATAACAATACTTGCTCTACCCTGCGCACATACGTACCATACAACGGGGTCGAGAAAGTAAAAAAATACATCGCTCTCGTTGGTCTTATAAATAGCTATCATTGTTGTTCTCGTGTGGAGAGGTGTGGTGGTACGGAGCTCTCAGCGCGCAAGTCCGACTCGCACTTGGCCGGGTTGTTAACCACTCTGAGACTATCAGTAAATATTTAATTTAAAGTGTACACCTTCGTGAGGCTCCTCGGCATATCATCATCAACCCTATAGGAACGGTGTGCTCCTACTCTTCGAGAGCAAAGGGAGATATCTCCTTCAGGCGAGGTGGTGTGCCTAGAATCCGGCCGTGGACCAGCCGTCGATGATTGGTACTTGTATTTAAACTCAGTGCTTTACGAATATTTTTAATGCGTTCCAGACGTCTTATTTCTTTTGTCCTCTCGTCGCTTGTGTTAAGGTTCAGTGGCGGGTTACTGCAGTTGACCCTACAAACCTAACGAACTCTATTATCGCTCGCTTCGCTCGCTCAGCTCTATCTAGTCCAGATGAGAATCCGTCCAGTCTTACTTAATATTGTATGACTTGTAAACTTGTGGAATGCGATTTGGTAATGTCATATCAGCCAAAAAACTTCCACTGCTGGACAGAGGCCTCCCCCAAGGATATCCACGACGACCGGTCCTGCGCTGCCCGCGATCTTCACCAGGTCGTCGGTCGACCGCGTAATGTAATTTGGTAATTTAAACATACATTATCGTAATGTCAAATCAATTTTAAAAATTCCATTGTAAGATTAGATGTCAGTACCTTTGTTGAACAATGAGTATTTTTGCTTTAAAAACTTTCTGTGATTTAACATATTATATTCATTGTATATTTTTATTACAATAGTTATATTACAATCTTAAAATCCTTTACTCACAATTACTTTATTACCGTAAATCAGTAACAGTGTTGTACCTCATTTGTAGATATCGAAGAGCAGCATTCCCGCGAAGGAATTTTCTCAAACGGCAAGTGAGAACTACGTAGGGTTGCCATTAACAACGGGACTTGTGCTAGTGCAAGGGCAGTTTATCGACCGGTGATACATTATTTGTTCATAAGTTATCGTTATTCTATATTGAGTAATAATGTCTCTTCTTCTTATCATGTGACGATGACCAGTAATTTTTCTCCTGTTAACTGCCAAGTATTTGTCACGAGATTTTTTCAAAATGTTGGCCTCTTTATGATATTTTTTTCTCTGGTAGTCAAATTATTTCAACAGTTCTATTTTATGAAAAGGCTTTTAGCAGTTCTACGTTAACATTATTTTGTTATAAAACGGTATAAATGTTTTAAATTTAACATGGCAATCACATATTTAGTAAGTTTAACAAAATAACTGAGGCAGTTTGCTTACCTTTAAAATAATCATAAAATCTAGTCGTGAATGTTCTTAACCTACTTTCTAAAAAGCCACAATAATCAATTACTGTTTACAGTACATGATTTGATTTGCAATATACAAAAAATTCAACAAAACTTCCAAGACAGTATCTATCGAGATCGATAAACAACAAAATGCAAAGCTTCCTCCTTTCAACTAATGTTATGTATCTATTTTTGGCAAATAAACTTTTTATTCTTCATTTTTTTAAATCTTTATATTCAACTAACCAGGAGCTCCGGATTTCCGGCCTATCCTTTCCTGTCGCTTCCGTCTATGAGCTTATTACCTGTCCACTGTTCTGCTTGTGTGCGTGTGTGAGAGACCTATCCTTCTGTACTTCCAGGGATTTTCTGAACGGCTTTGGGGATCAAGATCTTGGTCTCAGTAGCGGAACCGCTTCGAAAACTGGTGACAATACTGACATCTCCAGGTTATCTGGCCGAAGGAGTGGATTCGGAAACATGCCGGGATTCGGAAACTTCGGCTTTGGCATGCCGGGGATGGGCATGCCAGGGATGAATACGATGCCGCCGATGGGGCCAATGATGGGGGCAAACAGCGCGTTCGCAGGCGCTGCCGCAGGCCCAGGGTTCATACAGCATCAGGACTTCATTAGTCCAAACAATCCGGTGAGTTGATGCACTTTTAGAAGTAATTCCATCCTTTTAAAGGTTTCGGATCCAAAGGGAGCCAACGGGGCCCCATAACTAGGCTTACGAGACGTCAGGATTTGTCCTGACATGTCAGGATTTTTAGGCACCCGTCAGTTTTGCGGCCGGACTTTGAAAATGTTAAGAGTTTTTGGATTATTTAGGTGGTTTAGGGTCTTCATCAAGGTACTGTTGCAGCCCATGGACTTAAAAGAATTAAAAGAATGATGATTTTTCACTGCGTGGAGAGAAAGAGTAGCCATAATGGCAGATTGTGAGTCGGCGAGTGACACTCAAAAGAAATGTCATAAGTGGTATTTTATTACCATGACTGTGCGTCGCACAACCACGCGCGCGCCAGTTTCAGTGAAATGTCAGGACTTTTTGAATAAAATCAGGCTTTTTGTCAGGACTTTTCTATTTCATCATCATCATCATATCAGCTCATATACGTCCCACCGAGTGGCTCGAGCCTACCCTGAATTAGGGCGATCAGGCCTTAGTCGACCACGCGGGCCCAGTGCGGGTTGGTCGACTTCACATGCAACCTGCTAGTTTCTTCGCAGGTGTGTGCAGGTTTCCTCACTATGTTTTCCTTCACCGTTTAAGCCATCGGTAAGTTTATGTACTTAAGTTTTTTAAAAAAAAAACTCATTGGTACATTGCCCGCCCAGATTTGAACCCGGTACCTCTGGTTAGAAGGACCGAGTCGTTACCAACCGAGCCACCGACGCTTTTTTTGACTTTTCTATTTAACATCTGGTAACCCTACTCATAACTAAGCCATCTGTCTGTCAGCGGGCTGTGTTTCATGAGCTGTAATAGGTAAAATTTTACAGAGTGTGTATTTCGATTGCTGCTATAGCAACAAGTAATAAATTAAATAAAAAATTAAAAAGTCCCCCCATACAAGTAACGTAATTTATTTTGCACGCTGGTACGGATCCCCTCGTGTGGGAGTTCGACTAGCACTTGCTTGGCCTGTATTTTTTAATAACTTAAAAATGCGGCCTAGACTATACCGAAGACTTTGAAACACGACTTAACTTTTACTTTTTGAAGATACATGGATCAAATACAATTAAATACAGAGGCCAGCACATCAAACTAGACACTCGTAGTACGATTCTGATCCATACGCATACGGCATAGGAACCGCACAAAGACCAAAGTGTCTAGCATGATGTGCTGGCCTCTGTACATACTTGAGACCTTTACCTGGAACTTCATTTTTTCCTCATAACTGTAGGTGAGGAGTCGACATCTCCACGTGCATCAGTGCAGGAATAACTTAGTTACACCACCAACTAAAACTAATGTTTAATTTAGTTCTTACTAGCTTTTGCCAGCGTCTTTACCTGCGTGGATATCATTTTTATGGCTCCGTACTTAAAGAGGGGTGCCAACGGGACCCTATTGCTAAGCCTCTGCTGTCCACAGACCATCCGTCCGTTCTGCTGTCTGTTAGCGGCTTGTATTACATTTGATATTTTCACAAAGTGTGTATTTCCATCGCCATTCCATAAATAAAACAAAATTAAAGAGAATCACCTAAGAAGGCAGCTAATACGTTGTCGAGGACTTTTTAAAGACTACCTAGTAGGTAACATTTGTTTTTGAGAGATGGATCAAAGACATTTTTAATATGTACCTACCTATATGTAATTTATAAGGTACAAATTAAAATGTCTTTGATTTATCTTTCAAAAACAAATTTTAGGTAGTGTTTTAAAAGTCCTCGGTTTATGAAATCCTGAAACGCTTAGCTGGAAATTCTTTTTTTTTCTGTCGGCGAAGAATCCACATCGCACATCAGTGTGGGATTAACATATTTAATTTCTTTTGAGTTCTGTACGCCACCAACCTATTTAATTATTACTAGCTTTTGGCCTGCGTGGATATCGTTGTAATGACTGTTATTGAGGATGCATTTTTCGAATAGTAAGTCGTGTTCGTTTTGAGTTCATACAAATATCCTAAAAAAATACTTTCAGATTTCCCCCAATTTTCCAGTTTTCTAATTTTCCGGGCAACTTTTACAATTTTTCTATACCTAAAAGTCTTATTCAGACTCATCATATCAACTCATATTAGACGTCCCCACCGACGGGCTCGAGTCTACTCTGAATAAGGGCGATCGGGCCCAGTGCGAGTTGATCGACTTTACACACAACCTTCGAGTTTCCTCGCAAGCGTGTGCAGGTTTCCTCACGATGTTTTCCTCCTTCACCGTAAGAGCGTCGGATTAACTTACATATGAAATAGAAATTTAAAAACACATTGGTACCTACGTGGCTGGATTCGAACCACGACCGCCCAGACGGGGGTATAGCGACCTTAAACCGTTACTCCACCGACGCTCTTTATCAAGCGACTTCCAAAAAGGAGGAGGTTCTCAATTCGACTGTATGTTTTTTTATGTGTGTTACCTCGGAACTTTTAACTGGGTGAACCGATTTTTATAATTCTTTTTTTATTTGAAAGCTAGTGCTTTCCGTGTGGTCCCTTATAAATTTTATCAAAATCGGTGTAGTACTTTATTAGAAAATTAACAAAAATCAAAAATAATGCAAAATGTACGTTGTTGCGATGGAAGTCGGTTTTTTAACGTGTTTAGCGTTTTCAATTATTATTTATATAGATAGATACTCGTAGATTATTAGATCAGGCAGGTACATCGCTCTAGGCACTAGTACTGTTTTACTTATTAGTCTATGCATAAAATAAGTATGGACTTGAATAAGCAACCGTGTAGAGAACCCCATTTTCCGCACCATGACATCAGCCCGAGCCACAATCGTGACCGAGCTGACTGAATTATGTTGATATCCATTGATTTTATTCAAATGTACTTACGCCATAGAACGTAACACAATGGTCTAGCTTCTCCTTAATACTTATCGCTGATAAAAACTAACACGGTTAGCCAAATTATTGTTCCTTTTTTAAGGTTCCGTACCTAAATAGGAAAAAAAGTATTCAAAAATATTAATTAATTAATATTAATATTAAGTATTGAATCAAAAATACCTATAAATACCTTTATTTACTCTCATATCGTAAATTTCGCATTATCAACTTCAAAACGAGTTTATATTGTCATACTTTATAAACACAATACCGTAATTTAAAAAAAATTACATTATAACATTATTTTGTTAGAGAAATAATGTTATAATGTATTTTTTTTCCATTACGATACAAGTTAAACCAAAGAGATGATATCACCAACGAAGTTCCATATCAATTTTTTTTTATTGGAACGCACATGCGGTTCGCGCCATTTTTACAGCAATACAAAAAATTTTCATTCCAATTTTTACTTGTCTGTGACAGCGCCCGCTTTAACGCATGCGCGGTGATGTGTTGGTTTTTCATTGAATTTTGTTGAAGATACTGAATTTCGTGGATAATTTTCATTCTTGTTTAAAAATGTCTGAGATCAGTGAAAGCATTGTTTTTACCTGTCTGTGACACCGTCCGCTTCAGTGCAAGCGCGGTGATGCGCTGGGATTCAGCGCTATGACACGTTTTGTAGGTACTTACTGAATTTCGTGGGATTTTTTCTTACTCTTAACTTTGAACTTTGTATTTTAGTTGATACAATCCCAATGTATGAGATTAGATAAAGTAGTGTATGAAACTGCACATAATTTGGTCTTAAAACACTCGTGTAATGCTATAAAAAAACTCGCCTACGGCTCGTTTTTTTAACTTACACTCGTATTTTCAGAACCCTTATTATGCAACAGTTTCATAAACTACTAATAAAGCATGATCTGGAGAGGACGATCATTTTGGGACAGATTGAGGGAAAACGCGCAAGAGGAAGAACACCAGTCAGATGATCCGATGTCATAAAGGGAAAGGCGGGGGGCAGTCTACACCGGGCAGTCCACCTGGCCCAAAATCATGTCAAGTGGAGGACACTATGTGGTCACGATCCTCAGCAGTGAGGGAACGACGAAGAAGAAGATATTGAATCAATTCGTTGTCAGTCTGTCTGTGTGTCTGTCTTTTTGTCAATACTTATTTTATCAGGAACACGTGGAGGTACAAAGCGTCGATGGCGTAACGGCTAGAGCCGCCGCCTCCTGTCCGAGAGGTCGTGGTTCAAATACCTCCACGTACCAATGTGATTTCGAATTAAGACTTCATATGTAAGTTTATCCGACGCTCTTACGGTGAAGAAAAACATCGTGAGGAAACCTGTACACGCCGGTGAAGAAAGGCGCAGGTTGTGTGTGAAGTCGACCAACCTGCACTGAGCCCGCGTGGTCAACTAAGGGAAGTGTGTTGGGACCAATCTTATTTATTCTATACGTAAATAGTATTACAGACATAACTAATCATCAATGCATTTTATACGCTGATGATATTTCCATTATAGTAACTTCTGACAAAAAAGAGTACTTCAATCAAGGAACATGAAAACGACATTAATAATACATTAGAAAAAATAATAGACTGGCTTGACATTAATAATTTGAAAATTAACTTGAATAAAACTAATTATATACAATTTAATAAGTCTCTTAATAATAAATATAATTACAATTTAGACATTCAGTATGAAAATTATACAATCAACGAGGTTAATAAACATATATTTCTAGGAATAACTATAGATCAGAATATAAACTGGAAACCACAAATAGATAATGTATGCTGTAAAATAAATAGATTTGTGTTTGCTCTCAAACAGGTCAAAAATTGCACTAACATGAAAACGGCTTTATTAACATACCGTGCATACGTAGAGTCAGTTTTACGTTATGGTCTTATAGCTTGGGGAAATAGTACTGACATGAATCGAACCTTTATTGCTCAAAAAAAATGTATTCGCGCTATGTATGGAATCCCACCCTTCGTATCTTGTAGATCACTCTTCAATAGACTTGGTGTTTTGCCGCTACGCTTGCTCTACATTTATGAAATTTTTATATTTGTACGGACAAATAGCGGACTATTTAAAAGAGCATGTGATGGAAGTATCAGATCCCGCAGGGACCCAGAAAAGCTAGTGTTTCAAGAAATTCCCAGGTCATTTGTATATGATAAAAGTTGCCTGACGATGTGTATTCGCATGTATAACAAAATACCACATGAAATTAAGGATCTAAACAATAAACAATTCAATATCAAATTACATAAGTGGCTGAATGACACAGACTGTTAAAATATTAAAGACTTTTTAAATTTGTAGATTACTTTAGTTGAAGATTGACATTATTTTGTATGTTTGTGACTAAGATTAAAATATTTTGCATGCTATTTTAAATACTAGCTAAACATGAGTTCTATATACATATTTTAAGATCTTTTTATACCATGTTTAAGGCAAATAAATTATTATGAATTAAGGCCCGATCGCCCTAATTCAGGGTAGGCTCGAGCTCCTCGGTGGGGACGTATATGAGTTGATATGATGACGTGGAGGTATCCAATAACAATTAATAATTCTTAGGTCTACCGTAATTACTAGAGCGTCGGTGGCGTAAGGGCTGGGGCTGCTACCTCCTGTAATGTGTTTTGGAATTTCAATTTCATATGTATGTTTATAAGACGCTATAGGTACTTAAGTAGCAGTGGGCATATAACTCGTGGGCATAGAACAGATGGCTGATGGTGTATTAAATTCCTCGAATGGCGACCGGGCACCGGAACACGCAGCGTATATAGACAGGCCTCCCACTCGGTGGACCGATGACCTGGTGAAGGTCGCGGGACGCCGCTGGATGCGGGCAGCGCAAGATCGGTCGTTGTGGAAATCCTTGGGGGAGGCCTATGTGGATGTCTTTTGAATGAATGAATGAATGATTTATTTATTGTATTGCGTACCCAAACAAAAATAAAAAAAAGAAGAGAAGATAACCAAAAAAAAATTTGGTTTTTTTTATCTATAAATATCTATTACTAACATCAAAGGATTATTTTTTTTTTAAAAAAAAGGATACGCAAAAGCAATACAAAAGGCAATAAAGCTCAGCGTAATTTTTACCCTAAGGCAAAACGCTATTATTCTGCTATTGCCCGGACCTATAGTTTTAATTGATATGGTGACGAAGATGTTGAAATAAAAAAGATTTATTATATAAAACATGCTGTGATGTAGGTAACCCTAAGAAAAATATCACTGAACCAAACTTTTTTATTGATGAATTAGCTTCTACCCGCAGCTTTGCTCGCGTGGATATCGTTTTACCACTAACTATAAGGTGATGCAGATCGCAAGCCGCAAGTGGTCCGCTATCGTGATAAAAAACGGTAATTTAAAAAACTAAAATACCCGACTGCGTTTCTGTGTAATTCGCAAATAAAAAAACCCTAAAACAAGAAAGTCGTCAGACCCGATTACACTTAAATTAAGAATCGCCAAAGTTGTTAAGGCGAAGCTTATAAGCGTCAAATCCATACCAAAAATTACAATTTAGACCTTACATAATAGTCTTTAGGTGCTTTAAGAAGTTTAGTGCAAACAGGCACTCGACTAATAGGGGTAGGTACATTATAGAACAGCAGATCATTGTATTTTTAAAAATATTTTTAAATATAAGAAAAATTGTAGCAGTCGGGACCCATTCTAGAAAGTCAGCCGTCTAGTCAGTATATTGGAGTAATCTGCAATGTAATATAGGTATGTGCTGTCAATTCACTAAGCCTCTATTTCTAGAAAGCCTATTATAGAGCCTAAGACTATTATGTAAGGTCTAAATTGTCATTTTTGGTATGGATTTGACGCTTATAAGGTTCGCCTTAGCAACTTTGGCGATCCTTATGATAACTGTACGAGCATGCACATTAAGGTGTATTTTTCCACAATTTTATATTAAGTATTGTAGCTGGCATAGCGAACTCATACATCGCTCGCCGTCATTTACTTAGTGCACTAAAGACGCTTGACGCTTGACAAGAGCACACACCTGTTACATACAAACTGCCCTGCCGTCCTGCACTAATACAATCACATACAGCGTACGGGGACCAGCCCCAATAATAACCATTTAGGCGATCAGTAAGTAAATGTGAGCATCGGTGGCGTAACGGGTAGGGCCGCCGCCTCCTGTCCGGGGGGTCGTGGTTCGAATCCTGCCACGTACCAATGTGATTTCGAATTTAGATTTCATAATATGTACGTTTAACCGAAGCTCTTACGGTGAAGGAAAACATCGTGCGGAAACCTGCACACGCTTGCGAAGAAACTCGCAGGTTGTGGAAGACTAAGGCCCGATCGCCCTAATTCAGGGTAGGCTCGAGACCCACGGTGGGGACGTATATGAGCTGATATGATGAAGAAAATTTAGGTTTCGAAAACTAATTGCTACACCAGCCGACCAGAAAAACCAGGGACTTCTGTTCAGGGTGATCGAGTGGTTACCGATAAAGCTACCGACGGTCTCGCTTAGTAGGTAAAGGAATATAAAAAACCAACATATCATTGGTATGTTCCCGCATGAAGATAAGATAGCCAGTTCCCCATTAAGTTAGGGGAATCTTGGTAAGCACGCTTCCATCTTCGACAACATCGTCACTTACCACCAGGTGAGATGTTGTCAAGGGTTTACCAATTGTGAATAAAAAAAGAACAGATTTTTTAATAATTTTTCCTACATTCTAGAGTCGATTCTCAATCACCCTTAAAATGTTAATCGTATTTTTGCACCCTGTGCATACGGCGCAGGCGCAGGCGCAGGCTACTACTCGTACAAACAGCAAGCCTTCACATACTTCACTAGATAAGTTGAACTACTCTGGTTTACGATACAGCGTCTCTCCTCTAACCAACCAACCTTATTACGGTTATACTGGACGTAAAAAGATTTGCGGAGGAGCCGTTAACTGGGGCTTCTACTCATCATACTGAACAACTTTCCCCAATTCTCAATTCTCAAAAAAAACTTAATCACTCCGGAAATGCCGACAGAAGTTTGACCATTTTACAGATTTATAAGTTTTGACGTATCTTATTTTATCGTATCTTATGTATTTTAACTTATCGTATCGTATCTTATCTTATCGTATCGTTTCATAGAGGTAATAAAAGTTTTAAATGTTTCGGTAACAGGTAACAGGTAACGGTTATGGTCTATACAACATTTCCACATTGCCAATTTTAAAAAAAATCGACTCTTCATACAAAAATGCACAGAATTGATCCATCAGCGGGAAAGTATTTGTATTTAAGTACTAGCTGTCCCGGCGAACTACGTACCGCCTTACATTACATAACACTGCCCTACCCTACCCTACCCTACCCTACACTACACTACACTACCCTACACTACACTACCCTACCCTACACTACACTACACTACCCTACCCTACCCTACCCTACCCTACCCTACACTACCCTACCCTACACTACCCTACACTACACTACCCTACCCTACCCTACCCTACCCTACCCTACCCTACCCTACACTACCCTACCCTACACTACACTACAGTACACTACCCTACCCTACCCTACCCTAACCTTCTCCTGACAATAACGAACTCGACAAAAAAAGAATTAGCGAAATCGGTCCAGCCGTCCTCGAGTTATGCGCTTACCAACACATTTTGCGATTCATTTTTATATATTAGACTAGCTGTCCCGGCGAACTACGTACCGCCTTACATTACATTACACTGCCCTACCCTACCCTACACTACACTACACTACCCTATCCTACACTACACTACCCTACCCTACACTACCCTACCCTACACTACTCTACACTACACTACCCTACCCTACACTACCCTACCCTACACTACTCTACCCCACTACTCTACCCTACACTACACTACCCTACCCTTCACTACCCTACATTACCCTACCCTACACTACTCAACCCTACCCTACATACACTACACTACACTACCCTACACTACACTAAACTCCCCTACACTACACTACCCTACACTACCCTACCCTACCCTACACTACCCTACCCTACATTACACTACACTACCCTACCCTACACTACCCTACACTACACTACCCAACCCTACCCTACACTACCCTACCCTAAACTACACTACTCTACCCTACAGTACACTACCCTACCCTACACTACCCTATCCTACCCTACATACACTACACTACACTACCCTACACTACCCTACACTACACTACCCTACCCTACCCTACACTACCCTTCCCTATCCTACACTACCCTATCCTACCCTACACTACCCTACCCTACACTACACTACAGTACACTACCCTACCCTACCCTACCCTACCCTACATAAGAACCTTCTCCTGACAATAACGAACTCGATAAAAAAAGAATTAGCGAAATCGGTCCAGCCGTTCTCGAGTTATGCGCTTACCAACACATTTTGCGATTCATTTTTATATATAAGGTCTAACAAAAATAGCTGAAACTATTTTAACTGGTGCTTCTACCCATGAAACTGAACAACTTTCCCTATTAAACCCACAGTCAAATCTCAAAAAAAAATTTGAACTTCCCATACTAAGTTGGCTGATCAGCTGATCGAATTAATATGGGAGAGAATTTTTTTTTTGCGATTTGACTATGGGTTCCATGGGGAAAGTTGTTCAGTATTATTGGTAGAAGCACCAGTTAAAATAGTTTCAGCTAAATTTGTTACACCTTATATAAGACTAGCTGTCCCGGCGAACTACGTACCGCCTTACATTACATTACACTGCCCTACCCTACCCTACACTACACTACACTACCCTATCCTACACTACACTACCCTACCCTACACTACCCTACCCTACACTACTCTACACTACACTACCCTACCCTACACTACCCTACCCTACACTACTCTACCCCACTACTCTACCCTACACTACACTACCCTACCCTTCACTACCCTACATTACCCTACCCTACACTACTCAACCCTACCCTACATACACTACACTACACTACCCTACACTACACTAAACTCCCCTACACTACACTACCCTACACTACCCTACCCTACCCTACACTACCCTACCCTACCCTACACTACCCTACCCTACATTACACTACACTCCCCTACACTACCCTACCCTACCCTACACTACCCTACCCTACCCTACCCTACACTACCCTACCCTATCCTACCCTACACTACCCTACCCTACATAAGAACCTTCTCCTGACAATAACGAACTCGACAAAAAAAGAATTAGCGAAATCGGTCCAGTCGTTCTCGAGTTATGCGCTTACCAACACATTTTGCGATTCATTTTTATATATTAGATAGATTAGTATTTGTATTTTAACCGCCTCCGTGGCGTAATGGTTAGTCCATTCGCTTCACACCAGGAGGTCGCGGGTTCGATTCCCGGTGGGGTCAACTTGTAAGACTCGGTTTGGTTGGTGGTAGGGCATTTTCTAAGCCCGCCTGGCTAGCTACCACCATCTTATCTAAGTCTTGCCGCCAAACATCAGTGTTAACAACATTGATGTCTTCCGGCTTGAAGATAAGATAGCCAGTTCTCCATTGCGTTGGGAAATCTTGGTAAGCCCGCTTTCATCTTCGGCATCATCGTCACTTACCATCAGGTGAGATGATGCCAGGGCTTACCAATTGTAAATAAAAATAAAAAGTATGAAGAGTTTTTTTTGCGAATTGAACTCTTGAATGTATCTCTTGGGAAAACTTGTTCAGTATGATGAGTAGAACTAAGCCCCAGTTAGCGGGTCCTGCGCCGATTTTGATACATCCTGTATAGCGAGGGCCACTATTCCTGCCAACACTAAGGCATAGGCCATGACCATCCGCGGAAGGTGTTGCCGCCAAGACGCAGAAAACATACTTTAACTTGTTGTTTCCACTTGTCCAGAACATGCCCAACGTGAACGTGATGAAGTACACCGAGCCGAGCCCGATGCCGTCGGGCTCCGGCCAGTTCTACAGCGTCTCCAGCAAGTCCTTCTCCTCCTCGTCCAACGTCAACGGCCAGGAGTTCAACAACAGGGGCGCGGAGACCGTGGTCAACAATAACGGTGATGTCACCAAGTACTCCGTCCATAACTAGGATCTACGAGTGAACATGTCATGTAGGGTAAAAGCCGGATAGTTGCCACACTTTTTAAAATCACTCTATATCTCTCAGTACAAAAAGCAAAATAATTTATTGGTTAAACTGGCCGGTACTTTGGTTTTATATCTACAAACTTATGAAAAGTAATTATCATTATCTTTATTATTTTTTGAGTATAAGTGATTTTTGCAGACCTCTATATTTTGGGACAACTATCCCACAAAGAGGATAGTCGCCTAATCCATGTAAATTACGTTTAGGATAGATGCCGCGCCGAGAAACAGGACATCTTCCCCGCAAAAATTTTAATCGCATTTTGCCTTCCCATGCAATCGCACAGAGACATGAGACACGGTCAACTTAGTGGTAATTGGAGAATCTTTCAATAAATTAGTAAAATAGCATGCGATTTATCCGCAAAACTAGAGTAATTATAATCGGGGCAACTATACCCCTGGGGCAACTATCCTGGTTTTACCCTAGTGTAACCCGGTGTTTCTCTAACTTGTAGTCTAGAGTCAAAATCGCAAGTCGTGCCTGATTATTTCACAATTTAAACCACCTCCGTGGCGTAATGGTGAAGGCCATTAGCTTCACATCAGGGGGTTGCGTCTTCGATTCCCGGCAGAGTCGAACTTTGTAAGACTCGGTTTGGTTGGTGGTAGCTATCATCATTTTATCATAACAAGTTCGCCATTACGTTGGGGAATCTTGGTAAGCCCGCTTCCATCTTCGGCATCATCGTCACTTACCATCAGGTGAGATGATGCCAAAGGCTTACCAATTGTGAATAAAAACAAAGGTACAAATCGCGGCGTATAAGTCGTTGGCGCAGGTAGGGAGCTCGCGCGTGTAGCGCGGGTTATAAAGGGGGGCTGAGCCCCCGCACTTCGATTGAGACCTGAAAATAAGACACTGCGCACTGTTCAACTTAGATGCCGCGATCTATAACAACTCCCCTATTTTCCAAGTATAAAATAATGAACTACCAATAAGAAATGAAGTTATTTCGTAACTATTTTTTTTTTCCTCTTATCCTTCATGAATAGTCATTTGTCCATTAGTGAAAGACTGGGTTACGTTATACATACAGGGTGAGTAGATTTGTCCTCTTGGTAAAATTTTATATAAATTGCAGTAAATAAAGACTTGAAATTAATTTAGTTCAGTATAATTTTAATAAGGTAAAAACCCCATCTAAGCGGAATATACTTTGTAATAAACAGCTACAAACAATTGGCATTGTTTAAAAAAAAATTTTTAATGAAAATGACGACTATTTAAAGAAAATAATTAGATTTTTTCCATTCACTGGTTATTTTTTACGATTTTTCAAATCTTTAAAAGTGGTGACGTCACAGGCTTAAAAACGAAAAACAAACGGCCGGCCCCAGTACTAATTTCAATTGACGATTAAAATGAATTTAGTTATTTACATAGTGTTATCATATTAATTTTTACAGTACAAAGTCGTTATTTCTCTAAATGTTTTTATTTTTATTTATATGCTTTATAAAAAAAATGAACAATGCCACATGGGATGATGACCGCATCAAAAATAAACTATGTACTATTGATCACTATTGATACTATTGATGGACGCTTTGTTTCTCATTGCATTTGCTTGTCATTGGTCATAATCACAAAATGAGCAGGTACTTAAATGACGCGGGAAATCTGTGACATCACTTCTATATACAAACATTTTTAGAACAAAATGTCATTTTTGACAGGTAATAAAAAGTAACTCATATGACTGGCAGTTATCATCCCTATTCCTGACAAAGCTACATTAAAAAAAACTCGTGCGTAGGTACTTATAAGTTATTGGAAGTCGATCTCAAATGATTAAGTTTCGCTAAATTTTAATTATGTTCAGCTAGAAGTTTAGACAAGGTTTGATAATGTGATTAAAACTACATGAATATAAGCTATAAATTATTTATTTATTTTACTAAATACAAATTTTATATGTATACTTCTCTAGTACAAACTCAGATTTTATAGTTTTATTTTACATTAATAAAGGCAGGTTGTTTTTTTAAAATTCGTATCTATCTACCTACCCACATGTTACAAAGTTAGTCATATCTCAAAATATTACTGATTGTGATTGACTTATGATTTATATTACAACTTTTCTTGTTTTCTTAAATTAATGTCTGTATAAATAAATTACTGATTGTGATATGTCTTTTCTTTTTTTCACAAATTAAGTAAACATTATATATAAAGTCTGAATGGATTAAACTTTATCTTATCCGACCTATCTTCATAACAGGATGCTAAGTATATAATTTATTAAAGGATAAAAAAATGGAAATTAATATTTTCTTTTTCGAATCATATTTGAAACAAATAAAAACTACGCAAAGTAGGTGCAAACCGTGTCCGAGATAAGAAAATTTATGAACTCGAGTAAAATTAAATAAAAACGTAAAGCAAGAACATCAGTTGAAAAATATAATAAACATAATAATAATACTGACGCGTGAAGAAGCACAACCTCCGCTAACCTCAAGGTCGCCGATAACATCACCACGTTTTTGCGTTAACCGCCGGATGGACGGGCAAAAACAATGGCACGACTCAAACCCATTAGTTTAATTTCGCCAATTTGCCATCAATTTTCATCTTCGGCGTAGTTGTCTCTACGAACCAAGGATTAATGGACCTTTGCTGCACGGCCGAACACCCTTTGAACCCCTGACCGTTGCTTAGTTCTGCACATCTCCGGCAGTAAAACTCTCTCTCTTCTGCAACTTTTCTGTAATACTTCCCCGGGTTTGGCCTGTTCTTCCTCCCATGATAAACTCCGTCATCTTGAGAGCTATAGTTAATGTTATTGTAGAAACTAGAAGGTTTCCATTGCATTGGATTGAAAGCTGCATTAGGATATACGTTGTCATATTGATCTCGAATGTTGCGGTTTACAAAAACAGCGTCTGGGTAGATTTTGGTCTTGTAGCGAGTGTCCGGAGTATGAATGCGTGTAGTTTCGACGCTTCTAGTTCCGTACACAATAGGCACTTCACCACTGTCTTCATTCTTGGAATTTTTCTCGCCAATATTGTACGTCAATGTACCTGGTTCACCTGTAAAAAATTGATCTTTAATGGAATTGCTCTCAAATCATTTTGGCTACTTCTTTGTTCTTACCATCTGAACTACTGTGCAGACCTCTCCGATTGCTATTCTTGAGTTTAGTTGAAACAACTATAGTGTGTTTGACTTCTACATCGTCGTCTTCAGTTGCTATTTTACTTGAGTTGGTTACGACTGTTTTGTCTTCTTCAGTAAAGTCCATTTTTGTTGATACGCCATTGCTAAGATCTAGTAGAGCTGAAACAGTTGGAAACAGGTTATTTTAATATCAACATTTAAGACGTAGATATGATAGACATTAGACACTCTAAAAGACACTACTTTATTGAGCTACTTGTGTCTTTGAAGTTCAAACCGTGTGACAGGTTTATAGTAACCACAAAATTAATGATGGAAAGTGTAACAAAAGTACATGAACAGATTGTTTGATGTTCAGGGTTGAATCAAATAATACTGAAAGCTTTGAAGCTATGGAGCTCATTGAAATGCAACCTTGACCTGCCTTCACTCTAAATACATTTGCATGGTTTCCTTTACCAGCTAATGGAATTGATTTAGGGAAACAGAAATAGATTTGTTTTATTTTGCATTTCTTTAGAAAATATTTATGTTACTTTATAAGTTAGAATTTATTAATCGTAGATGGTTCCGCGTGGATTTTGGATATAAATAGCCTGGTCTATACAAACTTTATCACACACATCAGCTCATATATAGGTCCCTACCGAGGGGCTCGAGCCTACCCTGATTTAGGGCGATCGGGCCTTAGTCGACCACGCGGGTCCAGTGCGGGTTGGTCAACTTCACACACCACCTGCGAGTTTCTTCGCAGGCGTGTGCAGGTTTCCTCACGATGTTTTCCTTCACCGTCAAAGCAATCGGTAAGTGTATGTACGTAAGTTTTGAAAAACTCATTGGTACATTGGTCGACCAGATTTGAACCCGATATACCTCTGGTTAGAAGGACCGAGTCGTTACCGGTTGAGCCACCGACGCTTTTCGACCGAAACTTTATCAAACAATTTTAACTCTTCATTGGTTGATTTTTGTAAACGTTAGCGCTCCTTTACACTCCTATGTTTCAAATTCATATTTCTTTAGTACTTTAGACTGTGCATGCAGTATCTCCCAGTAAACATACAGAATTACCAGAGCGTTTGGTGGCCTCGCTCGGCTGATTAGCCTTGTAGTGGAAGTCCACAAATTGTATTCATTCATGTTAGCATACATGAAAGTTGTAGAAAATATTTTGTAAGTAGATACACAAAAGTATGCTCTATTTTAGTGAACTCTCTGAATACCATAGTTTTGTACCTTAGCAGTGATTTATCTCCACTTTTAACCTGCTCCGTAGCCCAGAGGCAAAATTCACTGTCTTTTCACGGAGGTCGCGGGTTCGATTCCCGGCGGGGTCAATTGTAAGACTCGGTTTGGTTGATGGTAGGGCATTTTCCAAGCCCGCCTGGCTAGCTAACACCATCTTATCTAAGTCTTGCCGCCAAATATCAATGTTGATATCATTGGTGTGTTCCGGCATGAAGATAAGATATCCAGTTCCCCATTGCGTTGGGGCATCTTGGTAAGCCCGCTTCCATCTTCGGCAACATCGTCACTTACCATCAGGTGAGAAGTTGTCAAGGGTTTACCAATTGTGAATAATAAAAAATAAAAAATCTCCTCCTAAGGTAAGTAATAAAATCATCTCACCCCAAGCAGCGAGGCAGGTGAGCAGCCGCATGCTGTCGAAGTCTCATCGGGGCTGCGCGCGCGCACGCGGGTGGCACTTCAACGGGCGCGCGCGGCGCACTCGCCGGACTTTATACCGAACCGACAGTTGCATCTGGCGATGTCGCACAGGAAATAGGCCAATTACCACCACCTTGGCCAGAGTGTGACTTGTCACTCGCAATCATGGATACCTTATGAGATTTTATGCGAGTAATTAGTTTTTTGTAGGTATGTGTCAGTCACATCAGTACCTACCTAGAGGCAGTTATCTATAAAGTTAGAGCAGTCACACACTTTTATTTCAGTGAAATATTAATTCTAAAGTACATAATAATTCGTCGCCCCCAAAACGTAGGGGCGTAACTAACATTTTGTTTAAAAAAGAGTTACTTACATACATCGACTCAGAATTTTTTGCTCTTTTTTTTCCACAAACAGCCGTAACTGTATCATTAATACTTACGGAGATGGGAGGGGACGTAACAAACTTCAATGATATTTCAAGATTACACGTAAGGACGAAACTGAACTTACGTCTGTACATGAAACAAAACTTCGAACTGAACTCGGGACGAAACTTAAGTTTCGCCTCTTCGTGACAAAGAAATTATAAGTTAAGACTAACAAATTAATAGGCGCATCTAATGCTAGATGGCATTATACATATCAGTATTTTTTACCAAATCCCGAACACAATCAGGAGCCATGGCCAGTTTGTAAGAAAACTTTTATGAATACTTTGGCCATAAGTGAGAAAACGATTCGGACGTCTGTCAGAAAACTGAAAAATACAGGTACCGTAGAGGAAGATATGAGAGGAGGAAGACCACTTTTAAAAAAAATAAGCGATGAAGAACTACGCAGAAACATAACAATTCACATTAATAAATTTTCACGAACTGAATCGCATTATTGTCGGTCATCGACTTCTAAGGAATATCTTTATGAAGATTTAACTTTGACTAAAATGTACTCATTGTACTTAGAAGACAGCACCATACAATCAGAAAAAGGATCTTACAGTACATATCGAGATGTTTTTAAATCTATGAATTTAGGATTTCATCGCCCTAAAAAAGATAAATGTTCATTGTGCATGAGTTATAGAGAAGGGGACGATGTCACAAAGCAAAGACTGGAATTTAAATATACAAAGCATGTAGAACAAAAAGAGAAGATTAGAGCAATAAAAAAGGAATCTAAAATTCATGCGAAAGACTCGCGAAATCGTCATGCAAGTGCAGTATTTGATTTATAACAAGTCATAAGCTTACCTAAATCAAAAGAAAACGCTGTGTACTACAAAAGAAGACTATCGTTGTATAACTTCACCATATATAACTTGGCAACGAAAGATTGTCATTGTTTTAAATGGCATGAAGGACTTGGTCAGCGGGGATCATCTGAAATATCAACTTGTGTGCATAACTATCTGCAGATCCTAGATTCAAAGGGGTTTAAAACTGTTGATTTATTCGCAGATGGTTGTAGTGGCCAGAACCGAAATTCAATCATGGCCACTATGTTACTTTACACTGTTGTGAACTCCATAAATATTGAAGAAATCAGTCTGAAATTCTTTGAGCCTCATCACGGTCAAAGTGAGGGTGATTCAGCCCACAGCGCCATAAGCTATGCCATACAAAATGCGGGAGATATTTTTGTTCCAGCACAAATCGCCACCACTATTATTCTTGCGAGACGTAGCCAACCATACGTGCTGCATGATCTGTCGTTCCAAGACTTTTTAGACTTTAAAGACTTGTCAAAAAATATAAGACTCTTGACAATTCGAAAGGATAATGAAAGCGGCGATACTATTGACTGGACGCAAATTTGTGAATATAAGGTTGTGAAAGCTTATCCAGACACCATTTTCTTCAAAAAAAGTCATCTTGACTCCAACTACAGGAGTTTGTCTATAAAACGACAAAATAACAACAAGCTCAGGGAAAGAGTAAATCAAGTCTATTCACAACCATCAAAATTATCACGTGATAAATACAACGATCTAATGTCCCTTTGTCAAGGTGATACTCCTGTAATAAGAAGAGAAGAATATGTTCAATTTTACCAGGCATTGCCACATTAAGTATTTCTGCATCTAGCTTAACTTTATAATAAAAATACTGCTTTTTATGAAGAATGAATAATGTTAACTAGGTTATTATTTTGGTCTTAAGTTTTTATTTACCTGTCTGTACTGTAAGTTTATTTGTAATTTTCATAATAAAACGAGTTGATTCCATATATTCTTATCATTTTCTTGGTTTGAAATTCTTATTTTCCTGTAGAAAATTCGAAGATAAATAACTTCAAATTAACAGGCCTAACTTATAACTATAATAATTGGTGAAAAAACGTAGGGACGTAACTGAAAAAAACAGGTTTTTAAAAAAGTTTTGAATTTTTTCTAAAAAATCTAAAAGTATATGTTGTAGTTTCATGACTTATAAATAAAGTAGATAGTCCAAGTTATCTCTAAAAAAAACACATTGGGCATACGTATGCAATTTCATTATGTTTTAGGTTTTTGAAGTTACTTTTTCTGGAAAAACGACTCTCCTGTAAAATTTTGTATTTTTAGGTTACGTCCCTACGTTTTGGGGGCGACGATATGTACACCGATTGCTTTAACGGTGAAAGAAAACATCGTGAGGAAACCTGCACAAACCTGCGATGAAACTCGAAGGTTGTGTGTGAAGTCGACCAACCCGCACTGGGCTCGCGTTTTCGACTAAGGCCCGATCGCCCTAATTCAGGGTAGACTCGAGCCCCTCGGTGGGGACGTATATGAGCTGATATGATGATTAATTGAAGTTATTACACGAGGTGCCGACCGGCTATTATCGGGCTGTACATTCATAGAACGTGTATTATTGGGACCCCTTAAAGCATGTTTGCAAATTTTTCAAAGGCGAGCACAGTATTTCCTAGGAATTTATTGAAAACAATACACGATCTTGGGACCTAGATTCCACCCCCAAATTTCACTATCCAGATCAACTTAAAAGTACCAAAAGGATCTATGTATTGTGCGTTTTTCCACTAGCCGACACGTCACCGGCACGGCACCGACACGTCACCGGCACGTCACCGGCACGGCACCGACACGTCACCGGCACGCCACCGAGACGGCACCGGCACGGCTGACGGGAAAGCAAAAATGTAGAATGCAGTGCCGTCGCCGCGCCGCCGTTGCCGTAGACGCTCTATACATTTTCAAACGTTTTCCGTAGGCTTTTAAAAAATAAATGTGTATTTCAAAAAGCACAATTATATTTACAGTTTGCAATAAAAGATTTTGTGTGGAAAATCTTTCAGAAATCCAACTGCACACCTCAACTTGTTCCTAAATTAAGAACAAGCCTACTTAGCCGTGATAGTTTTAATGACACGACACTGGACATGGTTGTAACAGATACCCTACACGATAGGGTACGTCAACAAAAAAAAATCACCCCTCTATAAATATAAGGGAGGCACCATAAAAAAACTTCATTTCAAAATTTTATTTTATTGTACCACTTTGTCGGCGTGATTAATATGTACACCCATGCCAAATTACAGCTTTCTAGTACTAATAGTCTCTGAGCTGAGCCGCGGACAGACAGACATGACGAAACAATGACGTTTCCTTGTTGACTCCGCAACCCTAGAAAAGAATTCTATCAATTTAAAATAAAGTGGCAAACTCAATATAATACGTTCACTTATGGAAAATAGTTTACCAAAACACCACTAGATAGCGCTAGTAGAAGTTAACTTGCTTCTTACTGTGAGGATTTCAAATGTATTATTTTGTATTTGACTTTGGCATTGTACGGAACCCTCTCCACGCGAGTTCAACTCGCACTTGGCCGGTCTTTTTTAGTTAATTTCTTTAACATCGCAACAGAACAATTGATTTTCGTGATTTTTCGCACAGAGATGGTTGAGGAGGTGGGAAATGACATAATTTACTAAAACATATACTTAAGTGGCAGTGGGCGGGGCACATTGCTCGTAGAACAGATGGCCGTTGGGGCAGTAAAGTTCTCGAGTGGCGACCACGCACCGGAAAGCGTAGTGTAGGCAGGCCTCCCACTCGGTGGACCGATGACCTGGTGAAGGTCGCGGGAAGCCACTGGATGCGGGCAGCGCAGAACCGGTCGTCGTGGAGATCCTTGGGGGAGGCCTATGTCCAGCAGTGGACTTCCTTCGGCTGATATGATGACTAAAACATATCCTGACATAGTTCTCGAGTGATCTGGGAAAACTCATTTCCACGCTCGCGCACTTCAGCGTCGCAATGGAGCAACGGATTGAAGTGATTTTTGTACAGAATTGGTTGAGGGGGTGGGAAGTGATATAGACTGATAATCAGAATAGCCCGAGGGATCTGCAGAAAATCAATGCCCACTCTCGCGAGCCGCTTGCGGCTCGCGCACCACTCATCCACAAGACACTGACAAAAACGATGTCCATACGGTCGATCCGCGGGCAAAAGCTAGTTTAGAGTAATTTAGAATTTAGAAATGAGATTGGATACTAAGTATATGTACAATAGAAAGCTCAAATCAAATCAAAGCATGATAATTTATTTTAAATAGGTGTTTAACACACTTTAAAATAGTCAAAAAAACTTATTGTATATTACAAATAATGTCATGATTTAAATTACAGTCTCAGGTAATGGTATTTTTTTTTATAGAATCAACATATATCTTTGTCATTTACATAATCTATTATTTTATAATATCCTCTAGAGTACAAGCATTTTTTAACATGAGTCTTGAATTTATTCTTTGACAAACTAGTTACATTTTCTAGAATAGGAGCTTTGGGACATATCCAAAAGGAGTCTGATTATCGAAGTAGGTAGATAGTAAGGAGCCTTTAGTCTTTAGCCTGTGGTAAAGAGATCGGATAGCATTCCATAAAGGCATATACTATCTGTAGATAGTACTTGCTTAAATGGCTTGGGATGTCTTGATTGATTTAACATGGTGTGTTTATTCATATCTATACACTAGCTTTTTCACAGTGGCTTCGCCCGCGTGGACATCGTTTTTATGACTGTCTGTGAGGGTGAGTGGTGCGCGAGCCGCAAGCTTAAATCCGTTGCTCCGTTACTCCGTTGCGTGCGACGCCCAAGTGCGCGAGCGTGGAAATGAGTTTTCCCAGATCCCCCGGGAACTATGTTAGAATCGCTAATTAGTAAAATGTGTCATTTTACACGTCCTCAACCATCACTGTGCAAAAAAAACACGACAATCCATTGTTCTGTTGCAATGTTAAAAAAAATATCAAAAAAAGAGTATTTTTTTCAGTTCCCTCAGAAACTGTATCGGACTATACTATTTTCACGGGATAGAAAGTAATCTAGTGACACCTGCATGCCAAATTTCATAAAGATTGGTCGAGTTGTTGAAGCGTGAAAAGGTAACAAACAAACAGATTTCCATTTCCAGTGGGAATAAGACGTTTTCCCGGGGTAAAAAGTAGCCTATGTCCTATTCCAGGACCGAACCTATATGTGTGCCAAGTTTCATCCCGATCCGTTCAGTGGTTGAAGCGTGAAAGAGTAACCAAACATCCATCATACATCGATACATCCATACACCCATTCAACAAAATTTCGTTAATTAATTCTAGTTTTAATTATAATTTCTCAATATTCCCGTTATACGAGTTATTGCCAGAGATATGTTATATTATTTAAAGCTAATAATATAATAACAAAAATCCAGAGTTTATGAGGAACAAATCGACGTGAGTTTCATTACTATGCTAGTACCATTTGTGGTGAGTGGGCCCAATTCGCCATACAAAAAAAAATCTCCTTTTACACAAACATAGTAAAGAATTTACTTTTTTATATTTCCTTACAAAAAAATCAAGATAAATGATAGGTCTAAGTATTGTTTACTAATATAATTTCTTTTGTCATTGTTCAGAGCGCCACCTATTATAAAATAAGTGTACTTTTTGGACGTAACAAGCTCAGCGCCATCTGTATTCGCAACTGTAAACTTCAATAACAACTGACTAGCGATACGAAGCGGAGCGACCTACATGCATCAAGTTCAACACACAACAAGTTGTTAAGATTTTCCAGTAGATGACGCTAAAAAAAAATTGAAAAAAATTAACTTTCCTTTTATTTATATAAACCAAAGCATCTTACTTTTTATATTATTTTATTACAAAAAAGAATTGAATATTTGAAAACAAAACAGCAAAAATGATTTGCGCCCAACGTGGGGCTCGAACCCACGACCCTGAGATTAAGAGTCTCATGCTCTACCGACTGAGCTAGCCGGGCTATGAAGAGGTTATCAAAATTGTTATTGATAATCGAGTCTCATGGCCTCTACTAAATAACTGAAAATATTCTCATACAAGAACAAAGCACCCCGGACACTGCATAGTGCATACGCATCGACGCGACAGTCGTGGTATATGACATTTCTAAAAACAAATGACGGAGCAAACAAAATCACGGCGAAATCCTATACGTTCGACAACCAAACTTTAACCAATCTGTATCAATCTGGGTGACGAGGGGGTAAGGTCGGAATCTAGAGAGCGGCAGGGAGTGTCCATAGTGTAACGAAATTGGTGTGGGGCTTCTACTCATCATACTGAACAACTTTTGTTCTACGACTTTAAAGAAATCGCAAAAAAAAAATTCGAGCGAGACCTATAACACTCTACAGTACTCGCATATGATGTGTAACATGTGACAAAATACTTTATAAAAGGACGGCAAAGATACGGCAGACTAGGCTGTATGGTCATAGATACCTTTGCCTTTTCCGCGCTTTTAAAGCCTGAAAAAAGGACGGCAAAGATACGGCAGACTAGGCTGTATGGTCATAGATACCTTTGCCTTTTCCGCGCTTTTAAAGCCTGAAAAAACGCGACCTTCTGTTACACATTTCCGTCCCATGGTACACTTTTCCGTCCCATTTCACGAAATCACTCCCACAAATTGCAGGAAAGCGAGAGCAAAGATATTTCCTTCACCTAAAGGTTGTCTGGAAGAGATCGCTTGTTAGCGATAAGACCGCCTATATGTACAACTTCCATTCATTGTATCTTTTTTTTTTCTCTTATGTTGTGCAATAAAGTGTTTTCAATCAATCAATCAATCAATCAAAGATGTTACACATCAAAAATGTTTTCTTCATAGAAATCGATCAACTGATCGACCAATTTTGTGCATTTTAGTATGGAGGGTTCAATTTTTTTTTTGAGATTCACTATGGGTGCCTTGGGGAAAATTATTCAGTCAGCATAATAAGTAGAACCCACAGTTAACGGGTCCTACACCAATTTTGTTACACCTTGTATACAGGTAGGTGTCCTTATAACACCGCGCATGCCATTAAGGATGGGCTCTACTCATGAAGTTTCCCAAAGAAACCCATACTGAAATCGCAAAAAAAACGTTGACTCTCCAATACAAAGTTGGGTAATCAAACTGAGCGATTTATATGAAACGTCTTAAAAAATTGCGTTTTTAGTATGGGTTTCTCAGGGAAAGTTGTTCAGTATCATGAGTAAAGCACTCTTGACGGCTGGCTCGGGGTAAAAAAAAACACCTGTATATACTTTGCATTTAAAATTAGCTGATGCCTGCGGCTCCGACTGCGTGGACGTCGAGGGTGCGCGATACGCGAGCCGCAATCAGCTTGCGGGACATTTTTTATTATAATCAGACCTTCCATAGCGTGCGCACAAGAATTCACCAAAGTTTTATCGAAATCGCTCTATCTATTTTGAAGTCTATCGAAATATTATAGAGGTGTAACAAAATTGTCTAGGACCCGTTAACTGGAGATTCTACTTATCATACTGAACAACTTTCCCCACAAAATCCCATAGTCAATTCTCAAAAAAAATTGAGCCCTCCATACAAAAATACACATAATTAGTCGATCAGCTGATCGATTTGTATAAAGAGTTCAAATTTCCTTTTGCGATATCAGCAGTCATAGAACAAAAGTTGTTCAGTATGACGAGTAAAAGCCCCAGTTAACGGGACGTACACCAATTTTGTTACATCCTGTATATAAAATCATATGTGGCCATTATCATCTGTGTCTGTGGTATGTCTGTGGTAGGACATTTTTAAGCCCGCCAGGCTAGCTACCATCATCACATCTAAGTCTTGCTACCAAACATCGACATCTTTACGGATTTTTGTAAATATGTCCATTTTTACGGGAATCTGACGAAGCACCGACACAAATATTAGTGTCTAGAAAGTTGTTTCTTTTCAAAAACTTTGATAGATTAATATTGCCATTGAGATAAGAACCAGACTAGAGGCACTAACTAGCCTTATTTTATTTTTTTTGATTAAGTATAAGTACATAAACATGAATGAATCTTTATTTTACTTGTTTCATTCAACCCTTTGTTGATGCGCGAGGCGCGAGTGGGCCGGGCACTTAGAAATGTCACGTTCACAAAACGAGATTTATTAATACCCGCCGCCTTATTCATTTTCTTATTTTTGTCCAATGTCTCACGACTTGAAATTAATGTATCCAAGTCTTTTGTGCCTACTGTGTATGAAAGGTACTTTTAATAATATAAATTTTGACGAGTCAATTGCCTTTTAAAGTTCTGAGTTTTTAAGATTCTGTGCCTCGAAAGGTAAAAACGGAACCATTATACTCATCATCACTCGCGTGTCTGTCTGTCTGTATGTCCGTCTGTCACAGCTAATTTGCTCCGAAACTACTGGACAGATTGAATTGAAATTTGGTATTACATTAATAATATGTAAATTGGTGATCCAAACATTTCATGTATCGTAAACAAATGAATTTTAAACATGGGGTCCAATTTTAAAGGGTTAATTATACAAAACTAAAAAAATTCCTATAGGTAATATTATATTATGTGATAGCTATATTAAATGAAAGAGCACGTTGTGAGAATTTCAAATATATATTTTGTTAAACTTTAAAATAAATAGTTTTGTAGTTATTTAAGAAAATATGCGAAAATTTACCATTCTCCGAAACTACTGAACCTAAAATCTTAAAAAAATCATATTATATATTATCATCTATCTTATCATCATAGTTGAATGCATAGATTACAGGAAAACTTATGAAAAAATCTAAAGTCCTTCCGTTCCCGCAGGAAATATAAAAATTTCTAAAGTCCACAATAAGTAGACCCCTACTTAGCTAGAGCAAAGTTTGTAATGAGAGGTCTTATTCTGTTGGTACCTAGTCAAAGTTTTGGTACCGTACCTACCCTGTTTGTGGGAACCCGCGTCGCACTTTGCCCGTTTCTCATACCTGACTGACAGACACACTAAACTATTTCTCGCACTAACAAAAATGATCAGAATACCAAACTACTTAATAATTTATAGGTACAGAAAATCTTAAGTCACTAAAAAAAACTAGATCTCCGGTTTCATACAGAACAAACTGCAAAAATGTTCGCACAGTTTTAGACAGAGAAACAAGGAGTATAAAAATCACTAAGTTTACAGAGAAAGAGAATCGCAAAAGTACACCTCCGTGAACAACAAAGTGACTTTATATTCGAACGTAGGATACGAAGTAACTAGTATCTCATCTGTGGTAGGGTGTTCTTTTATGAGTGTGATCTAAAGTTTCAAGTCTATGGCAGCTCAATATTATGTCATTCAATATTATATTATATGTATTATTTATTGCGAAGGTACCGAAATACCTCCTTTCACTGAATCACTCTTAAATTAACGTTGAAGCCAATGGGCATTGTTCAAGAAAAAATATTTATTTTTAAATAAAGCATTTTGTATAGTCTACTAGCGGCCCGCCCCGGGGCTTCCCGCACGCGTTTTGTTTTTAATTTTTTCATTGGATCTCTTTCTGGGCTAGGTAGCCTGAAGATTCTCTGAAAATTTCATAAAAATCGCTTTAAGTAGGAGTCCAGTTTGGAGTCCAAAAAGAACATAATATTATTGTACTTATACATATTACATACTGTAGCAATTTCTTTGCTACATGATGGATCTCTTTGCCTTCCGGCCTTCACGGTTCGTGGTTTCATTCTCTTTTCCGAATTGTTTTTCTTTTTTTTTATTTTTTTTTTTATTTTTATTTTATTTCTTTGATTTTGAATATTTTTGAGTGACTGGAGGTTGTAATTTGTTTTTTCACACATGATTGTCACCACCATTGGTGTTCATCTTGAGAAAATTATAATAATCGAAATTTGTTGATTGTTCATCGCTTTTTTTTCCATGTAACGTTTAATTAAGTGTCTGGAACCCTCACCGTTTTATTGAGGTAGGTATTTTTCTGATTCCATTTTATCGTCTCACCTTTGTGTTACGTTGTGCTGAAATTGCCGGTCTTGTGCACGTCCCATCCAGCAAAGTAATATATTATTAGTACTGACATGCAGTATGGACACTCCCTGTCGCTCTCTAGATTGCGACCTCACCCCCTCGTCACCCAGATTGATACAGATTGGTTACAGTGTGGTTGTGGAACGTATATGATTTATATATATACATTTATATATACACTCGGGACAACGGCGTACCACCTTCGCATTATATGTGTTAAAGTCAATGACTTATATATTCAAATCTGTGGTTAAAGTGAACATTTCCTCGTCGGACTCAAATGAACTTTTAAATTTATATGTGATGTTTAGGTGGTTTTTTATTTATAATTTGTAAAATAATAAGTAATTGCGGCCCCGTACGTACGTGGTTGCATTGCAGCCTTATTTTTGGAATACTTTTGGAATTGAAATGTCTAAATCCCTTTTTACCATTTTTTTTATTGACAATCTGTGATGACAATCAAAATTTTATATGTTCGCTGTTTTTTTTTATCATTATCACCAAATATATATTTTTACTAATCTCATTAACCTTTTTCCTCTTTTTTAGGGTTTCCGTACCCAAAGGGTGAAAACGGGATCCTATTACTAAGACTTCGCTGTCCGTCTGTCTGTCCGGTCCGTCTGTCACCAGGTTATATTTCATGAACCGTGATAGACAGTCTAAATTAACAGACAGTACAAATTTTCACAGATGATGTGTTTCTGTTACCGCTATAACAACAAATACTAAAATAAAAACATAATATAATAAATATTTAAGGGTCCCATAAAACAAACTTGATTTTTTTTGCCGTTTTTTGCTCAATTTTTATAACTGCAACAGGTAAACGCTTTAAATATTCACAAAATATTTAGTGGTATAATTAATGTAAAAATAATTTCATTTTAATTAAATAATTTAATTTAAATAAAATATAGATAATGGTACGGAACCCTTCGTGGGCGAGTCCCACTCGCACTTGGCCGGTTTTATTAACGTTTTCAACCCCCATAGCTTCGCCATTTTGAAAAGTTTCCAAAAACTGAATCGGCAATAAATCCATATACTTACTTAACTATCGAACCTCCCCATTTCACCAGAATCGGTTTATAAATGCGACCTGTATAGGAGAACAGCAGGACATCCGCCGGACAGACATACGAAATCATTTTTACCCCAGGCCCAAGCTGAAACTCGCTCGGTCAATAAAATCTGGCACAGCAATGTGCATTCGCAAAGTAATATAGATGTCATTGGTTCGCAAACAGGTATTATAGGTATGTATATACCTATTACGATTGATTAAATACAGTCTGGTGACAAACAGACGGACGGACGGACAGTGAAGTCTTAGTAATAGGGTCCCGTTGTTACCCTTTGTTTACGGAACCCTAAAAACATAATATTTCAGCCATTCGAGAAACTCGCGAGGTCTACCAGCACCAGCTCACATAGTAAAAATTCAGAGGTACTAGTTCAAGATGCACCTGTCCAGGAGTAGTGGGGGCACAGACCACACAAATATCTACTTGCTAAGGTTAGTTAGCTCGTGTGGTTTACTGTCGCTAGTTAACTGCCTACCGAACGATGTTTGGCTGGCCGATAAACCTGAAGCCCGGAGAAAGCCCAGTTATCCTCAAAATTTGTTACAATATCCTCGATTTTTTTTAAGTCCTGTTAAGTGTTGTGGCAGGTTTTTTTTCTAACTGGCGACGAGAAACGAAAATGAAATGACATGAAATTATTGCAGAATGACTCCAAATATTTTCGTTTCATTTCTCTAAGTTCAATTATGTATTTCCGTAACGTGACGTTTTAGAACATAATGCTGTCTTTGTATTTTTTGAATGTTTGAATGTCATTTTTTGTCTGTCTATATGTCCTCTATTCAGTTATACAGTTTTAGTTGTGCAAGCTGGTTTGAAAATGGCGGCCCTGATGCTATGCTAGTCTCCATACAAAATGGCGGCCCTGATGCTATGCTAGTCTCCATACAAAATGGCGGCCCTGCTGGTGGTATGCTAGTCTCCATACAAAATGGCGGCACTGGTGGTATGCTAGTCTCCATACAAAATGGCGGCCCTGCTGGTGGTATGCTAGTCTCCATACAAAATGGCGGCACTGGTGGTATGCTAGTCTCCATACAAAATGGCGGCACTGGTGGTATGCTAGTCTCCATACAAAATGGCGGCACTGGTGGTATGCTAGTCTCCATACAAAATGGCGGCACTGGTGGTATGCTAGTCTCCATACAAAATGGCGGCACTGGTGGTATGCTAGTCTCCATACAAAAATTTTCAAACACCTTTCTTATTGAGTAACTGTTACGAAAAATAGTAATTACATAATTAATTAGTGGCCGAAAGGTCAAAATTTGCTAGGTGGAGTCACGGGAAGAACCAAGTATAAATGGAAGCAACGTCCTGGCCTGTCCTGGGGGATCGCCGCAAGGAACCAGCTCTGTTGCCACCATAAACTGACTGTTCCAGTTTTTCTTCCACCTCGAGGACGATGGCACTCGTGCGTGATACCGACTTGGTAATGAAGGTAGCCGACTCGGGCAGGTTCTAGACAAGTCTAACAATAATTTTATTCTTTAAATTTAATTTAATAAACATAATGATATCCCTACTAATATGTATTATAAACGCAAAAGTTTGTATGTATGGATATATGGATGTTTGTTACTCTTTCACGCAAAAACTACTGAATGTATTTGGATAAAATTTGGTAGGTAGACAGATTAGGACCTGGATTAACATATAGGCTACTTTTTTTCACGCTCACGAACCGCTTGCACCCTCGGAGGCAGTCATAAAAACTATGTTCATGCTAAAAAAGAAATATTCAAGGAAAAATCACACACAGTCATCTGGCTCCAAACTAGAATTTCCTTATCCAGTGGGGAAACCAGAGACTGATAGACATAATACGTACATCTGTCTAAATCTATCATCATATCAGCTCATATACGTCCCCACCGAGGGGCTCGAGCCTACCCTGAATTGGGGCGATCGGGCCTTAGTCGACCATGCGGGCCCAATGCGGGTTGGTCGACTTCACACACAACCTGCGAGTTGCGTCGTGTGCAGTTACGATGCTTTCCTTAATTCCTTCACTGTTCTATACCAATACTAGCTTTTGTCCGCGGCTTCGCCCGCGTGGATATTTTTTTTATGACTGTCCTTTAGGGTGAGTGGTGCGCGATCTAATAGGATATGCTAATTAGTAAATTATGTCATTTCCCACCCCCTCAGCCATCCCTGTGCAAAAAATCACAGCAATCCATTTGCTATGTTAAAGAAACTAACCAAAAAAAGAGTAAATTTTCAGTTCCCTCAGGAACTGCATCGGACTATGCTATTTTCACGGGATAAAAAGTATCCTATGTCCTTCCCAGTGACACCGGCTACCTGCATTCCAAATTTCATCAAGATTGGTTAGGGTGTTGAAGCGTGAAAAGGTAACAAACAAACAAACACATTCTCACATTTATAATATTATAATAACTAAGGATTATAAATGTGAAAGTAAGAAGGAATAGTTTGGATACATAGATGGATGGATAATTGTTATTCAATCACGCCACAACAGCTGAACGTATCTGCTGAATGAAATTTGGTAGATAGACACAATAGGACCTGGATCAACATAATATAGGCTACGTTTTTTTACCTGCTCATCTTCGAAGACAGTCATATTAACTACGTTCACGCGAGCGAAGCCGCTGGCTGAAGCTAGTATTGTATAGGTACATATTAAACACCCAGACACATAACAGTCAAACAATTAACACAGTGGAACACCTTGCCTTCGTCTGTGTTTCCCGACTCCTACAATTTGGGAATCTTCCATGCGAGAGTGAATAGGCATTATTTGAGTTTGCTTGTATCATCCTCGACTACATCGTCACTTACCATCAGGTGAGATGTAGTCAAACGCACTCAAATTTTTAATTTTAAAAAGTGAGAATTTAGGTGAATACCGCCTCCGTGGTGTAATGGATAGTCCATTCGCTTCACACCAGGAGGTCTCGGGTTCGATTCCCGGTGGGGTCAACTTGTAAGACTCTGTTTGGTTGGTGGTAGGGCATTTTCTAAGCCCGCCTGGCTAGCTACCACCATCTTATCTAAGTCTTGCCGCCAAACATCAGTGTTAACAACATTGATGTGTTCCGGCTTGAAGATAAGATAGCGTAAGATAGATATCCATTGCGTTGGGGAATCTTGGTAAGCCCGCTTTCATCTTCGGCATCATCGTCTCTTACCATCAGGTGAGATGATGCCAAGGGCTTACCAATTGTGAATAAAAAAAAATAAAAAAAAAGAATATTCCCGGAAACAAAATAAACTGCAAACTAAGAAAATTGTTTACCAGCAGCGTACAATACGCGGGATGAACCCACGCGTATAAAACTGCATGCAAACTTGCAAGTAAAACTCCCTGCACTGCAACCATATCGCCGCTGAAATAGGGATGACGACAGCATCAGAAATAAATTATGAACTCTTGATCACTAAATTGCCCTCCTACTTAAACTTCGGAAAACCTTACTCGTTTTGTTTTCCATCAATTCTTAGATTTTTAATTCATCAAAATCACAAAATGAGTACATAAATGACGCTGCAAAACTATGACGTCACGCTTAGGTATTTCAAACATTTTTAGAACAAAATGTCGTTTTTGACAGATGATAAAAAGTAAATCAGATGACTTGCATTCGTCATCCCTATTGCAAGTTGAGATCACTCGGAAATCCTGCAAAAAGTCTACCACAGCGCAACCAGTAACGCATCGTCGCAGGCCGCTTTCAAATTACCAAGATGGCGCCTCCGCGCCCCGTGCTAGCAGTGCTAGTTCCCCGATCGTTTTGCCAGGTACAGTCGCCCTGCTGTTCAACTTCTATTGACCGACTTCAAAAAAGGAGAAGTTTCTTAATTCGACTTTATGTTTTTAAGCTATTGCATAGCTTTTATCGCGGGCTTTGAGCGCGGCGACCGAATCGAGATATTCGGTAACGAAAATAAAACCTAACACCCCACGCTCGGCCTAGTTCTAAAAAACTTACAGTACTTACCATCTATTAGCGATTTGCGGTACTAAAAGGACTTGTCAATTTTACTGGTGTAACTTTCTTGGTGTTAATTTTTACATAAACATCCCGCGCCCCAAGGACTATAATATGGTACTGGTAAATTATAATAATAATTATAAGAAAGCAGTCCTCCTGGACAATGCCCGGATAGTCCGACGCTTTCTCTCCCCGTCGCACTGAACTCCAGCCGAGTGTGCTTCCGCTGGAGGTGCTCCTGCCACTTCGCCTCGTGCCAAGTGAGCAGAGAGGCTATTGTTTTATATTCAAATTATAATAATTATAATTGCATAAGTTGATGAAAAATGCTATGCAATAGCTTTACCGCAGCAGTCCCCGAGTGCCACACGTTTTTTTATCTGTCATCATCATCATCATATCAGCCACAAATCGTCCACTGCTGGACAAAGGCCTCCCCCAAGGATTTCCACGACGACCGGTCCTGCGCTGCCTGCATCTATGGCTTCCCGCGACCTTCACCAGGTCATCGGTCCACCGCGTGGGAGGTCTGCCTACGCTACGTTTTCCGGTGCGCGGTCGCCACTCGAGAATTTTATCTGTATTGTACCGATTTTGTTAATTCGTTTTTTAATTGATAGGTTATTTCTATATCGTGGTATTATTCAAATTGATAGGTTATTTCTATATCGTGGTATTATTCAAATTGATAGGTTATTTCTATATCGTGGTATTATTCAATTTGATAGGTTATGTCTGTAGCGTGGTATTATACAAATTGATAGGTTATGTCTGTAGCGTGGTATTATACGAATTGGGGACGTTTATGAGCTGATGTGATGATGATAATGAGGGGAAAAAAAGGAAAATTTTACTAAAGAAATTTTATTAACATTTTAAAATAAATAAAAATGCATGTACAAGCATTCTTGAAAAGTCGCCTATAAATAAAATTGCTAAAAAAACTGTTTTTGATACACCTACTAGCTGTTTCCCGCGGCTTCGCCCGCTCAGATCCCTGTGAAAAAAAAATTATACTTATTCTCAGACCTACCAAATATACATAGAAAATTTCATGGGAATCCGTCCAGCCGTTTCGGAGAAGTATGGCAACTAACACTGTGACACGAGATTTATATACAGAGTGTAACAAAATTGGTTTAGGTCCCGTTAACTGGGGGTTCTACTCGTTATACTGAACAACTTTTTCCAAGGAACCCATAGTAAATTCTCGAAACAAAATTTGAACCCTCCATACTGTTGATCAGCTGATCGATTTGTATGAAGAGTTAAAAAAATTCACGTTTTCAGCAAAGTCGTAGAACAAAAGTTGTTCAGTATGATAAGTAGAAGCCACAGTTAACGGGACCTACACCAATTTTGTTACACCCTGTATATCGAAGATTTTATTTTTATTAAGAAATTAGGTCAATGTGATAAAAACTTCTTCTGGTTCTATAAATGTAGTTTTGCTTATATCTGTATACTAGCTTTTGCCTGCGGCTTCGCCCGCGTGGACATCGTTTTTGTGACTGACTTAGAGGGTGCGCGGTGCGCGAGCCGCAAGCGGCTTGCGAGCGTGGACATAAATTTTCTCCACATCCCTCGGGAACTATGTCAGGATATGCTTATTAGTAAATCGTGTCATTTTCCACCCCTTCAACCATCTCGGTGCAAAAAATCACACAATCCATTGTTCCGTTGCGATGTTAATTAACCAAAAAAGAGTATATTTTCAGTTCCCTCGGGAAATGCATCGGGCTATGCTATTTTCACGGGATAAAAAGTAGCCTATGTCCTTCCTTGTGACACAGGCTACCTGCATGCCAAATTTCATTAAGATTGGTCAAGGCATTGAAGCGTGAAAAGGTAACAAACAAACACATTTTCACATTTATAATATTAAGTAAGGATATATATATATAAATAAAAATGAACCCCTATTTCTTCTGGTCATCGCATTACGCGTGAACGCCTGGACTGATTTCGCAAATTATTATTTTTTGAGATCATTATTGTCAGGAGAAGGTTCTTATATAGGGTAGGGTAGTGTAGTGTAGGGTAGGGTAGGGTAGGAGAGTGTAGGGTAGTGTAGTGTAGTGTAGGGTAGGGTAGTGTAGTGTAGGGTAGGTAAGTGTAGTGTAGGGTAGGGTAGTGTAGTGTAGTGTTAGGTGGTGCGAAGTTCGCCGGGAAAGCTAATAAAAAATAAAATGAAGTGTTAAGTAAATAAAAATGTCAGGTTTGTATAGGTACCTACCAGTGCCAATGCAAGATTGAGTTCTAGTCAAAGGCCGCGTCGACCCATTAACTTTAGCTACAATGTAAATGGAAATAACGTTCTAACCTACTATTTCACACTGAACAGCATTCTTAATAACTTAACATTTTCTTCAGTCGACTGTCCCGCACCCGCAGCACATTTCCACAGTAGGCACGATGCAAATGGCACGCGGCACGGCGCGGCACGACGCAATCAAGAGAGTGCCGCGCGCGATACGATGCCTGATGCCTGATGCCTGTACGAGGCCTGTACGCGTTGCTATTGCTCCATATGTAGAGCAACGCGTTGACTCGCGATAGATCGCTACTCTAAATGCAGACCTACTTTTTGTGACCGAGAGATTTTAGAAGATGAAAGTTTGGCACACTTCTTTTGAGTCCAGTGTTGCCCTGCTTCCAGGACAATTTGAGAAATTTATTTTGATTTAGATTTATTTACAATTTATAGTTATACTTAACCGCCACCGTGACGTAATGGTTAGTCCTTTCGCTTTACACTAGGAGGTCGCGGGTTCGATTCCCGTTGGGGTCAACTTGTAAGACTCGGTTTGGTTGGTGGTAGGGCATTTAACCCCGCCTGGCTAGCTACCACCATCTTATCTAAGCCTTGCCGCCAAACATCAGTGGTAACAACAGTGATGTCTTCCGGCTTGAAGATAAGATAGCCACTCCTCCATTGCGTTGGGGAATCTTGGTAAGCCCGCTTCCATCTTCGGCATCATCGTCACTTACCATCAGTTGAGATGATGCCAAGGGCTTACCAATAGTGAATAAAATAAAATAAAATACTTCGTAACCCGCGCCTCCATACAATTTGTCTCGATGTGCGTGGATTACCAACCGGACAACCGTTCACCGGTATTTTTTTCCACTCATCTACTCCGCCGCCACGCTAAGTTACAAGAGAGTATATAAGGTGTAACAAAATTAGCTGAAACTTTTTTAACTAGTGCTTCTACCCATGAAACTGAACAACTTTCCCCATGAAGCTCATAGTCAAATCGCAAAAAAAAAATTTGGCTCTCCCATTCTAACTCGATGAGCTGATTAGGCAATTTTGTATGAGAAGTTCAATATTTTTTTTGAGATTTGACTATGGGTTCCATGGGGAAAGTTGTTCAGTTTCATGGGTAGAAGCACCAGTTAAAATAGTATCAGCTAATTTTGTTAGACCTTATATAATCAAAGGTTATAATAAAGGTTATAACGATTCACTCCTTGAAACGTCAAAATTTTGTGGCTCCAGTTGGTTTACTTTGACGCTAATTTCTCTCTGTATAACGAAAACTCTTAATAACGTCACAAAATGCCCGGTGCCTTGAGTGTCACTATATAGAGTTTACACTGTATAAGCTACTGGTTGTGGGGGGGTCGGATTTAATCTAGCTTAGTTTACTGATTGTTTATTCCTCACGAAATACTCCACGTCTCAGAAAGTAACTGAACTAATAATGATAGGTAAATGTATTATTAATCAAAACAGACTTCTATCTTACATTCTAATCATAATAAATAACACGACTCAAATAGGTAGGTACCAACTTTTTTATAATGAATTAATTCCGAGCAAGAAGATTGAACAAAAACGGCCAGTTCAAAGCGTAGCTTTAACTAGTTTGGTGTCAGACGTTCAAAAAAAATAACTGCACACGAGAACAACCTATCTCTACATGATCATCTCGAGACAGTCACGAATTACAAGAAATAGTATATGCAAATCAATCCGATAGCTCTGGCGAAGAGTTCAAACAATGCCGCGCGGTTAAAGTTCAGTAAGATTTAGATTTATTGGATTCTCTGAAGGGGGATTTTTTTTTATCATGTGGCATAACTAACTTAACTTACCCGTGCTATCCAAGGCATAGACGGTGGTTGCATCACCATGCACTTAGCGTCACCCGCGGTCATGAGAAGGACACTCAGATTAACACCTACTACGGACGTGTGCAACGCGACCTTCATGAACATCTGCAATCAGATTTGAAGGTTTCTCTCAATGTTTCCTCACTAAGTGGTAAGTGAAAGTCCGACCAGATAAAAGAAAATAAAAACAATATATTTATAGCTAAGTACCGTTTATATTGATATAGGAGATTCTAAAAACTCAGGTGCCTTGATATGGCTAACATATTCATTTAAATAAAATAATAAAAACATTGCGTCGGTGGCGTAATGACTATAGGGCCGCCGCCTTCTGTCCGGGAGGTCGTGGTTCGAACCTGCCACGCAACAATGTGATTTCGGATTTAGATTTCATATATACGTTTATCCGACGCTCTTACGGTGAAGGAAAACATCGTGAGGAAACCTGCACACGCCTGCGAAGAAACTCGCAGGTTGTGTGTGAAGTCGACCAACCCACACTGGGCCTGCGTGGTCGAGTAAGGCTCGATCGCCCTAATTCAGGGTAGGCTCGAGCCCCTCGGTAGGGACTTATATGAGCTGATATTGCTAATAAAAAAAACTTGATCTCAAAATACATTGATATCATATTTCCGTATAACGAAGAATGAACCCGCAAAATTTAATTTCCTGCCACGGAATGTCCGCTTGTTATCTCTAGACGAGATGGAAGAGACAGAGCTGCTCAACTACGAGTACATGGGTAACTCTTCAATTCACAAAAAAAAAACTCTGGATACATGTCAATCCAAAGGACAAGCAAGTCTTTGGAAACGAGGACGAAGTCACGGGCAGCGCTAGTAGTCTTTACTTAAAGCTTGAAATATGGTCATATTGGACCAAAATAATCAATATGCTTAGGGACAATTTGCTACCATGTCATTATTCATTTGCTTTAAGGACTATTTAAATTGTGGACGATTTGCTCCTTGACCGAATTTGATTACGGACGTTTTGGTCCCATAAAAATTTACAACACTCCTACATAGGAGTGGTCATTTATGTATTTGACAAGACTAAGCTAGATGTAGTGTCTCACAGTGCAAAATGTCAGGAAGTTAAATTTTATAATAAACTACACAATGACCTAAAACCGTGGAATCCCTTAACATTTTTAAAACTAAGATCAAAGATCTTTTGCTAAAAAAGTGCTGTTGTACACTGGATGATTTCTAATCAAATAAATATACACTTACTTATTAATGGAACTTTTACTTTTACGATTCGACTAATTCTGAAAATTATTCTGATGACTTATTATATTTTATTTTATGCATTATGATCATTCAATAAGCACTGATAGTGACTCTCTTATTCATTATGATCATTCAATAAGCACTGATAGTGACTCTCTTATTTATGATGATCATTCAATAAACACTGATAGTGACTCTCTTATTTATGATGATCATTCAATAAACACTGATAAAGACTCTCTTATTTGTGATGATCATTCAATAAGCACTGATAGTGACTGTCTTATTTATGATGATCATTCAATAAGCACTGATAGTGACTCTCTTACTTTTCATATAACGATTGTAATGTGATCTAAATGTATTTGGACTATTTTGTTTCTGTTTAAAGTTGACATTACGTTATTATATAGATTTTGCGGATGGTGGCGCATCGGGAGCCGGGTCGTTCCTTTCCCTCTAATATGGTTGATGGGAGCGATGGCTGTCTTTCGCGTTATACTCGTGACCGGGTGCTGTCCATGGGAACTGGCCTACTCTTTTTAAATGCATTCAATGATTTTCATTTGTAACTTTTCGTGTCATATTGTTTTCATGTTCTAATTACATAATCTGGTTTATATCAAGGATTTAATTTTGACGTTATTAAGTAATTATTGTTTATTTCTTGATTCTACACAAATGACATTGTTATTATTACTTTATGACTATCAGTGACTATCAGAAAGAGGGTAATTTGCACCTATTTTGAATAAATATATTGAATTGAATTGAATTCAATGTATTACTTTCTAATACAATTGAATCGAACACAAAATGTATTTTGTATGCGATTTAATAAAATGAAATGATATAAAATTAGTGGATTAGAATAGAGATTGCCTGATGCGTATAATCTTAATTTTATATAGCTCTATTATTGCAAAATTACAAGTACCAAATAAATTAACATAAGGTAATATTTAAAAAAATCTACTTTCCAATGCTTTTATCCTTGGAGGCTTTAAACTATCTAATATACATTTAAACTTGTAAGTTTCTTCGAAGAGTGATTTTTAAAACCCAAAGAGTATTTGCTGCTGAATTCTTTGATCTCTATCAATTGTAAGTGAAGTGTGTTGCGTGGTTAGATTTTTATTTTTATCTACTCTCATATCGTAAAGTTCGCATTATCAACTTCAAAACGAGTTTATATTGGCATGCTTTAAAAACACAATACCGTAATTTTAAAAATACTACATTATAACATTATTTTGTTAGAGAAATAATGTTATAATGTATTGTTTTTCCATTACGATACAAGTATAAAAGAGATAATATCACCAACAAAGTTCCATATAATTTTTTTTTTATTGGAACGCACATGCGGTTCGCGCCATTTTTACAGCAATATAAAAAGTTTTCATTCCATTTTTTACTTGACTGTGACATGACAGCGCTCGCTTTAACGAATGCGCGGTGATGTGTTGGTTTTTCATTGAATTTTGTGGTAAATACTGAATTTCGTGGATAATTTTCATTCTTGTTTAAAAATGTCTGAGATCAGTGAAAGCATTATTTTTACCTGTCTGTGACAACGTCTGCTTCAGTGCAAGCGCGGTGATGCGCTGGGATTCAGCGCTATGACACATTTTGTTGTAGGTACTTACTGAATTTCGTGGGATTTTTTTCTTACTCTTATCTTTGATCTTTGTATTTTAATTGATTCAATCCCAATGTAAGAGATTAGATAAAGTAGTGTATGAAACTGCACATAATTTGGTCCTAAAACACTCGTGTAATGCTATTATGCTAACTCGTATTTTAAGAACCCTTATTATGGAAACTGTTGCATAATAAGGGTTCTTAAAATACGAGTTAGCAGTACGCAGTTACTACTATAAGTAAGTATAAACTACTATAAGTCCACTCTGTTAGGTAGTGCGCAACGGGTTACTTAAATTTCAACAAATATTTTGCAATAACCGCTGCAACGTGGAAATATATTAGGAGCTCAATACCAATAAGACTTAGGTCACCCAAATGACGAGGGAGCGAGCTGTGCTCGGAGTTTCCTTCCGCGATCGAATCAGTAATGAGGAGATCCGTAGGATAACCAAGCTGACCGGCATAGCGTGAGTGGGGCACATAGCTCGTAGAACATATGGCTTAATGGGCCAGTAAAGTTCTCGAGTGGCAACCGCGTACTGAAGGACGAGCGAAGATCTCCCACTCGGTGAACCGACGACCTGGTGAAGGTCCCGTGAAGCCACTGGATGCGTGCAGCGCAGGACCGGTCGTCGTGGAAACCTTTAGGGCTTGGTCCAGCAGAGGACATCTTTCGGTTGATATGATGATGATGAATCAGACTTAACTATGACCACACCACATCGCAACGACAAAATGTAGTTAGGTGCGAATAGTGTCGCTGCAGAATCTTGTAGTTGCGTTGTAGTAACTATAAAAACATGTATTTGCGATGTGATTGGTTGTGGTTATAGTATTTGTTATGTTGGTTGGCTTGTGGTTATAGTATTTGCGATTTGGTTGGCTTGTGGTTATAGTATTTGCGATTTGGTTGGCTTGTGGTTATAGTATTTGCGATTTGGTTGGCTTGTGGTTATAGTATTTGCGATGTAGATGGTTGTGGTTATAGTATTTGCTATATGGATGGTTGTGGCTATAGTATTTGAGATGACTGGGAGAATGACTCGTGCGCCGTCAGCCGTGTCTTCGGTGCACGGTAGTTGCGTGCGCGTGCATGCGATGTGGCTGCTATGTGTAGTCGGCAAAATGTGGCCCGTGTGAATAAAACTATATAAGTTTTCATACAATCTGCCCCCGGCTACGTGGTTGCGGTATGCATGATTGTAATGTGGTTGTAGTGCGTTCGAATGGGCCTTAAGGCGAGGCATTTGTAAAACAGTTGTCTCTGTTTCTTACTTTACGTGTAAAGAGTCAAGAAAATAACCACACTTTTGCACTTTTCCAATGTTTTACGTTGTTATTTCTCTTTAGACTTCAACTTAAAAAACAAAATTTAGCAGATTCTATGTATGTATGATTCTATAAAAAGAAATATCTCCATATAAAAACTATGTGCAAATTTCGAAATTTTATTAATAAACAATTCGTTTTAGACCTGGTTTTGGGTTTTTTATGATCGAGTAAAGTACACACTATCGTGTAACATTTTAGCACATTCCGTATGTCCATTATTTTTTGCAAGACCGATATTTAGTAGTAATTACCCAAAAAAAAAAAAATCTAGCAAAAGGGTTTCTCCGCTCTTCCACCGATGCCTCGACCTTAACCACAGATGACATACTAGTTACTTCGTAACGTTAACTTTGAATACCTGCGTGCGTGAGTGACGGGAGCCGGTGGGATAAATGGTGAGGTTAAATGTTAGAATTTCGGCCGCCGCCGGCAATTTGTCTGTCATGTCATGTCTAGCTTATCAGCCTGGCAATAGCCGAGTCGTATAGCATTTAGGTATGTTATGTATGTATGTTTTAGGGTAGCCTATGTTTTATTTATGAAACAAATTAAAATTAGAAATCGGCCAAGTGCGAGTCGGATTCACCCAAGTAGGGTTCCGTAGTCTTTTAAAAAAGTAAAATTATTTTTTAAGTTGGTAATAGAACATTCTGTATGAAAAATCTATGAACTTTTTACAAGTCCACCTATACGTCATTTTAAGTTGGTCCACTACTTAGCCGTGGTAGTTTTCCTTTTAAATTGTTTATATCTCCTACTATACATTTTTTTTTCAGATGTACTGTACGGCTTAGCTGGTAGTTAAATTGGGACACACCCTTGACTGTAACAAAAATTATCACTTTAAAGCTTAATATTTCGTAAACGAATCCCTGAAACGAAAAAAAAACCCTCAGTGGTTTTAAAAGACATATTCAACGAAACCCCACACTATAGGGTACGACAGTGAAAAAGATATTCATTATTTTCCATAATTTTATTTAACCACTTTGTCGGCGTGCTTGCCAAATTAAGTATAGCTTTCTAGTACCTACTAATAGTCTCCGAACTAAGCCACGCACAGACGGACTGACAGACATAGCGAAAGTATAAGGGTTCCTTGTTGACTACGGAACCGTTTTTTTCACAATTGATAAGCTCTTGGCGTCAAAGTTGGCGTAAAAGCGTCGGTGGCTCAACCGGTAACGACTCGGTCCATCTAACCAGAGGTACCGGGTTCAAATCATGACGGCCAATGTACCAATGAGTTTTTCAAAAAACTTACGTACATACTTATCGATTGCTGTAACGGTGAAGGAAAACATCGTGAGGAAACCTGCACACGCCTGCGAAGAAACTCGAAGGTTGTGTGTGAAGTCGGCCAACCCGCACTGGGCCCGCGTGGTCGACTAATCGCCCTGATTCAGGGTAGGCTCGAGCTCCTCGGTGGGGACGTATATGAGCTGATATAATAAGCTCTTGGCATCATTTCATTTATTTGAAGAACAAATTACATTGCGTTTGAAAGTACTTACACAAATAATAACAAAGTATAAATTAATAATAATCAATACCTAAGAAAAATCATCACTATCATCATATCAGCCGAAGGACGTCCACTGCTGGACATAAGTCTCTCCCAAGGATCTCCACGACGACCGGTTCTGCGCTGCCCGCATCCAGCGGCTTTCCGCGACCTTCACCAGGTCATCGGTCGGTCTAAGAAAAATATAATATGTCAAATGTCTTATGAGTTAAATAATAATAATAAAAGTCGTAATATAACACAACGTCGTAGTAATAAAAATCACAATAACTTACCACAAAAACAAACAAAAAAAATTGCATGTCATTAAATAATAATAGTTTTAAATAAATGTCGCAAAAGTAATAATATAGGTATTACCACAGATTACTAAATAGTTATTACGATGTCTTCATATTCATTATTTACGTTTTGAAATAGTTATGCAGGCTACAATTATTGTTTTCTAACAAAAGTGACCTGAGCTTGGACCGAAACTGACTTGTATAATAAGTTTTTCACATCTATCATCATATAACCTGATGGTAAGTGACGCGATGATGCCGAAGATGGAAGCGGGTTTACCAAGATTCCCCAACGCAATAGAGAACTTGCTATCTTATCTTCAACCCGGTACACAATAATGTTGTTAACACTGATGTTTGGCGGTAAGACTTAGATAAGATGGTGGTAGCTAGCCAGGCGTGCTTAGAAAATGCCCTACCATTAACCAAACCGAGTCTTACAAGTTGACCCCACCGGGAATCGAACCCGCAACGTCCTGGTGTGAAGCGAATGGACTAACCATTACGCCACGGAAAAAATAAAATGAAGTAAAATTACCTCGTTTCGTATCAACCTTTAACTTCCCCACTGCATGGGGCAGTGGATCTCTTCCCAAACTCGGAAACATAAGTCCCCCCCCCCCCTCACACACACACACACACATACGGGCCAAGACCGAATTGATGGAAGTTTTAGGACTAGTGGCGAACCCCACTGTCAGAAGTTTCCAAGCCGCCTATACTGGTTCTGACACGGCTTAACGGCTGCCCTCTAGTGATAGCAACCGGCGCCATCGGCTTAACGTGCCTCGCAAAGCACGGAAACAGTCGAGAAACATGCTACTAACACAGTCAACCCCATCCAGGTAGGGAACTTACTATGAATGATAAAATTAAATTAAAGGAGACCATTTTTTGTTGTATGGTGAATAGGCCCACCCACTAGAAATTGTAGTGTATCGTCATGAAACTCATGTCGATTTGTTCTTCATAATCTCTAATAATACCTCATCTAACGCAAATATTGAGAAATTAGTTGAAACTTGATTTATCCTCTTGATTAATGCCTGTAATTGGCCTACCCCTTTTTAACAAATACATACGTCATGTTTTTATATTTCTCACAGAATCCAGATAAAAAGTTTTCGTTTCCAATCCAATCGCAAATACATAGGCCGACTATAATAGATAGTAGGTATACTCGTAGTTACTAATGTTGTCTGAGCAGTCATCATAATCCGGTCGAAGATTGAAAAATAACGTAGAAAAATAAAACAAAAAAAAAAGCCATAAGTCGGCTAGGAACGCAGCGGTGCCGAGTGCCGACGTCCAAGTCCCTTCCACTCGGGCCGATAATCACGATCGTGTTTAGATAAAAAACAATAACAACAACAGAATAAACAAGCCCGTAATCACATCGTGGCTGAGAAGAGCGGGTAGGGTGACCAAGCTGCTGGATCATGTTTAAAAATCTCAGAACAATAAACAAATCAATAGAATTCTCGTTTTTAGGGTTCCATAAACTCAACGGGTGATCAACGGGACCCTATTGCCAAAGTATATATATTAGTACTAACATACAGTATGGACACTCCCTGCCGCTCTCTAGATTGCGACGTCAGCCCTCGTCACCCAGATCGATACAGATAGGTTACAGTTTGGTTGTCGAACGTATAGGATTTCGCCGCCATTTTGTTTGTTCCGTCATTCCTTTTTTGAAATGTCATTTCTGGCCCGTTGTATGAGTGTCCAGGGTGTGCTATTACTAAGCCTCCGCTGTCTATTAGGCTGTATTTTACGAACCGTAATAGGAAAACTGCCAAAATGTGTATTTCTATTGTCGCTATAGAAACAAATACTAAAAATTAAAAAAGTAAAAAATAAGGAGGGTTCCTCATACAAAAATACGTGTCTTTATAGGCCGTTAGAAGTATTTTTAACCCCGACGCGAAAAGAGGGGTGTTCTCAGTTTAACGTGAGTATCTGTGTGTCTGTCTGTAGCATCGTAGTTCTGAAACTAATAGACCGATTTTGATGCGGCTTTTTTGTTTGAAAGCTGTCGTGATTGAGGTGGTCCTTAGCTATAATTTATGAAGATCTGTTCAGCTGTTTGAGGATCATCAGCTCTTATCTAGTGATGAAGGGATGTGGGCAGCTTATACAGGTCAGCTCGATTCAAACTGTGCTCTGTTACTGTAATAATATTGCAAAACCATGGTAACCTTGACCTGATGCTGCAGCATCTCCTGGAATCTGCAGGATATCCAACTCCGCACTAACTTACAGCAGAGACATCGTATTTGAGCTCGTTGGAATTGTTTTAATTAATAAGTGTTAGATAGAACATAGTAATCTTAACCCGATGCTGCAGCATCTTCTGGAATTTGCAGGATACCCAACTCCTCACCCATCTTACAGCAGATGAATCGTGTTTGAGCTTAGTGGTATAGTCTCAATGAATAGGTTTTAGATAGAACATGGTAAAATTGATCTGGTGCTGCAGCATCTTCTGGTATCTGCAGTATACCCAACTTCTTACCAATTTACATCAAAGGTATCGTGTTTGGGATACGTAAAGTTTAAAAAGCATGAAATAAAACTTAAATTAAAAAAAAAACCCCCACCAAGAAACCGCTAAAAAGTAGAAAATAATAAGTCCTGGCCCTTTAAGTTTAATTTTATGCAGTTATATTTTGACCTAAGAGTCGTCGCGAAGGGGGACTGCTAAGTTAATAAATTAAAAACAGAATACAACTGTTTTAATTTACTACAACTAATTACTAATAATTTTACAACTTAGCGATCCCCCTACGCCTTAGATCAAAATATAACTATTTTTATTAAACTTGAAGGGCCAAGACATATTAATTTCTACTTTCTAGCGGTTTTTTGTGGGGGGGGTTTTTAATAATTTTAAATTAAGTTTTTAGCAAGGTTTCTAGTGCTTGTTATTCTGAGTTCTGAGTTAAAACCCATTATATTGACTTTACTGCTGGCACGGCGGGTCTATAAGCTTAATTATGCATAGTGAAGAAGTCAAACTATTAAACGTTTTTATTCCGGAGTAGTGAAGATTCTCGGTAAGTCTAGCGGCTAACATTAGCTAGCCATACTTTTTATTATTTTATTTTATTGGCTCAATAACAACTGGTACAATTTCGTACATTACATTAACATTGTAAGGTTTATTAAAGAACTAAATGCTATCAAGAAAACAATTTAAATATGTTTCTGGTTGCCGGGCTGAGGGACATGGGGCTGGTCGTGAATGGCGCCAAGTGCGAGCTGTATCCGTGTGGAGATGCTGCTAAGGGGTGCATTGCGGATTTCCAGAAAATCCTCCCAGACTTAAAGATCTTGGACCGGCACTCATTCGCCCTACTGGGGGCACCAGTCTTCCAAGATGCAGTCCCAGCATCGCTGCAAAACAAACGGGAGATGCTTTTTCAGGCTTGTCAATATCTGCGGGAGCTGCCCGCCCACGTTGCCCTTACACTCTTTCGAAGCTGCCTCTCGGTACCAAAGTTGATGTACATATTGAGGACCTCTCCAACGTGGCTTTTTCCACAAGAGATATCTCAGCTTGACAAAGATATCAAAGACACGTTGGAGCTCATCCTCAACGTTCACCTCGACGAGGCACAGTGGGTGCAGGCATCGCTGCCTATTCGCTACGGGAGATTGGGTGTTAGGCGCTTGCAGGACACCAACGTTTCGGCCTTCTTGGCCTCCTCCAACGGGGTGGTCGGACTAGTCACTAAAATACTCCATTCGTATGGTGACAGTCTCGACATCCCTTATACGGGGGAGGCCTTGACTGACTGGACCGCGGCGTGCTCCACGGCGAGTCTTCCTGAGAACCTGGGCGTGCAGCGCCAGTGGGACGAGCAGCTTTGCAGATCGCAGGTGATTGATTTGTTGGAGGCGGCATCTGGAGCCGATATTGCGCGTCTCAAAGCGGCTTCGTGCCCAGAGTCGGGAGCCTGGCTTCACGCCCTCCCCTCGCCCCACTTGGGTACCGCACTCGATGATGGGTCTTTGAGAGTTGCGGTGGCCCTCAGACTTGGCTGCAACTTGTGCGAGAAGCATGAGTGCAGATGTGGGGCACAGATGGACGTTACTGGCTACCATGGTTTGAGCTGCAGAAAGTCAGCTGGGCGTTTCCCACGACACCATATGATTAATGAGGTCATCCGCCGCGCCTTGGTGGCCGCGGGCGTACCGAGCACCCTTGAGCCACCCGGATTGAGCCGTACGGACGGCAAGCAACCCGACGGGTTAACTTTAACTCCATGGGAGAAAGGCCACTGCCTGGTGTGGGATGCGACATGCGTCAGCACTTTCGCTGCTTCCCACCTGGCCCGTACGACCCGGGCGGCTGGTTCGGCTGCCGAGTGGGCTGCCATCCAAAAACGGGACAAATACTCATCCCTCGAGGGACCATATTTGTTCGTCCCGTTTGCGGTGGAGGTAAGTGGTACGTGGTGCGTGGAAACCAAGAGCTTCGTGCGTGAACTTGGACGGCGCCTGAAGAATAATGGTGCAGATCCCCGCGCCGAGTTGTATCTGGTGCAACGCATATCATTAGCCATACAGCGGGGTAACGTAGCCAGCGTAATGGGCACATTTGCATCAGGCACGACTCGGGGCGGGCTTTTTGACTAAGGCTTAGGCCTTTTAATTTTATTATATATTTATTTGTTATATTTTAATTTTTGACATTTTGTATTATTTTTGAATAGTGATTACGTTTGACTAATTCTTATTTAATAAATTTAAATGTATCTTCCAAAAGTCGATCAGTGTGGTCACCCTACATAAGTCACTTGTATATCGAGTTCCAGCATTAGACATGACATCTGAGTGACGTAGAAATATTTTAAATTAATATTTATTAAGTGTTTACATAGTGTGTACTCTAAAATTACTATTTTAATGTAGCTAGTTATTAGAAAACTTGTATGGGGATTAAATGAAATGTTTAAAGTTTAGGTGGGGGAGTAAGTGTCCACTTCTGAGATTTACATGTACCTATGCGCTGGCGCAATCGAACCTAACTACGAGTACTTAGATAAAAGACGTACTTCTTTTCTGTATGCACTATGTCTATATGCAATTGGCAGAGTTTTTTTTTTATTCTCAATTGGTAAGCCCTTGGCATTATCTTACCTGATGGTAAGTGACGATGATGCCGAAGATGAAAGCGGGCTTACTAATATTCCCCAACGCAATGGGGATCAGGCTATCTTATCTTCAAGCCGGAACACATCAATGTTGTTAACACTGATGTTTGGCGCCAAGACTTAGATAAGATGGTGGTAGCTAGCCAGGCGGGCTTAGAAAATGACCTACCACCAACCAAACCGAGTCTTACAAGTAGACCCCACCGGGAATCGAACCCGCGACCACCTGGTGTGAAGCGAATGGATTAACCATTACGCCACGGAGGCGGTTAACATTAACTCTTCTTAAGTACCCATCATAGGCTAGTAGGAGGAACGATACGACATGCCTAGTGGCATATGAAGGAACCTGTATCAAAAATGTTTAAATCAGACACACGTTTTCCCTCCGAGCGACGAAGGTGTAAAAGAAGATGTAAAGCGTAACAGTCCAAAAATCCTGATGTTTTCCTTCACCCAGGGTGAACACATCTTTTTACCCTGGGGATTACAAACAGCCCGCTGTGCCGTGCGTTCATAACGGCCGAGGAGCCAGCCACTCACATCCTTCTGGACTGCAGAGAGGTGGCGGCGCACAGGGCCGAGCATCTCAGGGACTTGAGGACACTCCCGGAAGTCGTCGGCAAGCTGCGGAGGCTACTGCACTTCCTGGAAGATCTGGGCTACTGGCAGTGATGCCGGCCAACCACGAAAATGAGCGCATCAGATGCCTGGTTGCGGAAACCAGCTCGACCTTACAATTACAGTCCAAAGATGCACTTTATATCACTTAATAAAATATTCTGTGTCCGTACCCACGATTTTAGGTACCTACTTAGGTTTTGTGATTTTAAAAATATTACCCCCCAGACAAAAAATCTCGGGCTTTTTTGCAGAAAATGGCGCAAAAGATGTTATTGTCATCGGCAACACCTATAAACACCTTCATCTTATCGGCCCGTATACGTCCCCACCGAGGGGCTCGAGCCTACCCTGAATTAGGGCGATCGGGCCTTTACTAAGTAACTATTTAGTAATCTGTGCCTTTGCCGCGAGGCCCGGTGCAGGTTGTTCGACTTCACACACAACCTTCGAGTTTCTCCGCAGGCGTGTGCAGGTTTCCTCACGATGTTTTCCTTCACCGTAAGGGCGTCGTCGGATAAACGTACATATGAATTCGAAATTTGAAAACACATTGGTACGTGGCAGGATTCGAACCACGGCCTCCCGGACAGGAGGTAGCGGCCGTAACCGTTACGCCACCGACGCTATTATAAACACCTTATCTTACAAACACCTTAAAACATTTTTTTAAAAATCTCAAATAAATTATTCGTAAAATTTTTGGTAGGTATCGAGGAAACTTACTAGCGTCTTTAATATGAATTCCATATGTGTAGGGTTAGGAAAACTCTTAAAAGGAACCTCCCATACAAATTCAAAATTATATGATGCTCCTGCGAGAAAGTATGTGTATGTACTCCGTTTTAATTCAAAGTTTAGAAAACAAATACGAGTATGTACAATCAAATCGCAATCAATGCAATATCATAAAAGGAATAATTTGCCCTCAGAAGTGCAGTAACGATTTCGGATCCCTGTCAACTTCTTAGCGCAATCTCAGGTCACCGAGGATAGGATTCGGGCAGCAGTCTCTTCAGCCTCCATGCACGCAAGGAATAGTGGGGTCAGTGATACGTAACTAATATCTCATCTGTGGTGATACCTAGATCGAACAGGGTTTATTAAAAGGACTTTAAACTCACCCACGGCGGCGAAAATTAGACTTTTCATTACAAACGGCGGAAACTCTTAAAAGTTAACCGATTTTGACCAATTTTTGATAGGATGTCAGTAAAAACTAAAGCTACTCATAAGTTTATAGATTTTGTTTTTATATTATTGATTAACAATAAATAAATAATGGCCGAAATTAGTTCTGTACAAAAACACGTGAACGACAATAGAATTAAAAACTTTATTTAAAAAAAAACTATTGCACTATTCCACAATTAATTGCGTAAGAAAAATCATAAAAATGTTTACTTCAGTGTTTCATCAAGAACTTAGCTGTTGTTCTAACTGACAACATATCCAAAATTGGTAAAAATCAGGTAACATATTTTAAGAGGTGAAAATCAACGCTATTTGTATGAAAAGTCTCAGCTTCCCAATCCTCTTAAAAGGACCATATCCAGTTAAAGCTTGCGGAACTGAAGTCTCCCAGTCCAAGAACTTCCTGGATAAGCCAGGGACATGGGGTTATTCGCCAGGAAGGCCGACCTTGTTTACCAGCAGTTTTCCAAGTCAGACCAGTAAACACAAGAAGGCTGTCCGTGTGAACTGGCCTACACTTGTCAAAGGAGTTCATGACATTCAATAATTTTAATGTATAACTTCTCGTGTCATATTGTTTTCATGGACAAAAGACATTTTTTTATATCACGTTATTAACTAATGATTGTTTATTTCTTTATTTTTTATAAATGAAATTATGTAATCACTATTTTATGACTGTCAGAAAGAGTGTAATTTGCACCTATTTTGAATGAATATCTTGAATCTTGAATCTATAGAAGAAGATGCGCTTTGCGCTGTATTCCCATAAGCGTATACTAACAGCTGTATGAATAATTGATTCTGCTGAGAGTAACCTCCATCTATTTAGTCTCAGTGAGTACCTACGGGGAGGAGGGGTGCGCGGCGGAGCTCCGAGGCGAGGGGAGTACTAAGTAGGTAGCTACCCCGAAGCACCTGCTTCCAAATACACTTACCCGAAGGTACTTATTGTCTTAAATAATTTTGATGTTTTAATATTGTGAGTAGTATTTTTAACACGCTTTTATTAGCTTCTCTTGTAACTAACTACGTATGTAAGACAATCTTGGAATCTTAATTTGACCCACTTGCCGATCTTCGATTAGGATGAAATTTTGCACACGCTCTGAGTTCTGATGACGATACATTATAGCTAAGAAACGTCATTACAAATCCAATATGGCGGCCTCCCCAAGATGGCGGACTGGCTGTTTGAAATCCACCCCCATGATATGGGTATCAAATAAAAGGGTTTGCTGTCAGGAATACGAAAAAAATAGTCACGTGACTTAAATCCAACATGGCGGACATCCAAGATAACTACTTAACGTGTTTACTAAAAGCGTGTTTTTTAGTTTTTTAAACTAATTGATGATTATTCTATTAGCCTTTGAGATTAACATTTGTTAATTAATATGTATACCTTTGTAGGAGCCCCAGCTTAGTAGACGGCTGCGACCCAGTACATTCAGTGAAGTTTGCAGATGTTGAAGTTAACAGTTTTTCTTTGTAGTAGTTAGTTTATTTTGTAATGATTTTACAATGCACTTCTAGTTTTGGTAAGAGTTAGTAGCAAACTTAAAAATATTAATTAGTTATATATTGTATATAATAGTAACTAGGTCGCACGATATGCTACATCAACATAATGTGCGGTCTTTGAACCGTACGACCTTATTTTTGCCAATTATGATATGAAGTATTGGAGAGCTTAAGTTTAAAAAGTGTCTCCGTAAGTTATCTGCATTAGAAAATTTCGCGAGCCACTTGCGGCTAGCGCACGGCGCACCCATTATAAAATCTAATACTAATCATATTCGTATTATATTTGTATTAAAAAACAAAGTTTTAATGCATGGCTTGTCGTCAAACCCTGCGAGCCGCTTGTGGCTCACGCACCCTTTATGAAATCTAATACGAGTCCGTCTAGCTGTTTTATCCGCTTTGCTTTGTTTAAGAAAAGTATTCATGCACGCCAGGTGTGTTATCAGTCTAGCATTAGAAAACCCCGCGCACCCTCGATAACCCCGCACACCCTCGATAACCCCGCGCACCCTCTTTTTTTATTTATTCACAATTGGTAAGCCCTTGGCATCATCTCACCTGATGGTAAGTGACGATGATGCCGAAGATGGAAGCGGGCTTACCAAGATTCCCCAACGCAAAGGAGAACTAGCTATCTTATTTTCATGCCGGAACACATCAATGTTTCTAACACTGATGTTTGGCGGCAAGACTTAGATAAGATGGTGGTAGCTAGCCAGGCGGGCTTAGAAAATGCCCTACCACCAACCAAACCGAGTCTTAGAAGTTGACCCCACCGGGAAACGAACCCGCGACCCTCCGGGTGTAAAGTGAATGGACTATCCATTACGCTACAGAGGCGGTTAAATCCACGATATCCAAAAACAGTACTCGTACTTATGATCTCTTCTGTTATCGTGTGGCAAAATTAACAGTGCTATCCAAGGGATAGACGGCGGTTGCCTGGTGTTGCACTTAGCGTCACCCGCGGTCACGAGTAGGATATTTAGATTTACACTAACGGACGTGTGCAACGCGACCTTCATACAGATCTGAAATCAGATGTGCAGGTTTCCTCACGTAGTTTTCCTTCACCGTCAAAGCAATGTTAAGCATTTTCGAAAAACGTCGCGTCGGCCGATTAGGAGGACCTGGTCGTTTTTATACACGTACTTTATGAATACGTTCAATACAAGTATGACAGAAAAAATACTGACATACTTACATACATAAATAACCTGAAAGAACATAATATCCTGAAAAATCTCGGAGCATAATAATTTTAAACAAAAAAAACGACTTCAAACGCACTAGACGCCACTACGATTTTTGAAGGTTCCTCTCGACTTCTCTGGGATGCCATCATCAGATCCTGGTTTCCTTATCATGGTACCACCCTTGGGATATCTCCTTTCCAACAAAAAAAGAATCATCAAAATCGGTTCATAAACGACGAAGTTATCCGCGAACACACATAAAAAATATATATATGAGAAACCTCCTCCTTTTTTTTTTGAAGTCGTTTAAAAATAATATCGAAGTGGCTAGGTGTGCAATATTGTTCCTATGGTTTGAAATAAAACATAAAATATAATTAAAATTTTTGACATAATTAATCTAAATCATACTTTGTTTATGAATTCCATTTAAAAAGTAAGACAATACACTATGTGACCGAGGAATGGCCCAAGTGATGGTCAAAAAACGCTAAACACGTTAAAAAACCGACTTCCATCGGAACAACTTAGTACATTTTTGCATCATTATTTTTGGTTTTTGTTAATTTTCTAAAAAAAGTACTACACCGATTTTGATAAAATTTAAATGGGACCACACGGGAAGCACTAGCTTTCTAATAAAAAAGGAATCATAAAAATCGGTTCACCCAGCCCAAAGTTATGAGGTAACAAACATAAAAAAAAATATGAAAAAAATACAGACGAATTGAGAACCTCCTCCTTTTTGGAAGTCGCTTCAAAACACGATTGCACTTCATTTTCTTGATAACAATAAAACGAGTAATTACCTCTGAACTACAATTTTATGTTTTTCATCTTTGGCTTATTCAATAAAAACTCTTTTTTTACGGCGCCCGCTGTTTTTCGCGAGTGCGAGGAAAACAATTTTATTTGCTTTTCACGCCCTCTTAAATAAAATTACGCGAGAGAGTAGGTGGTGTAACGGTTATGGCCGCTACCTCCTGTCCGGGAGGCCGTGGTTCGAATCCTGCCACGTATTGGTGTTTTCGAATTTCGATTTCATATGTACGTTTATCCGACGCTCTTACGGTGAAGGAAAACATCGTGAGAAAACCTGCACACGCTTGCGAAGAAACTCGAAGTTCGCGTGTGAAGTCGACCAAACCGCACTGGGCCCGCGTGGTCGACTAAGGCCCGATCGCCCTAATTCAGGGTAGGCTCGAGGCCCTCGGTGAGGACTGACAAGAAGAAGAAGAAGAAGAAATAAAGTAAACCGATGAATTACTTTGTATAAAAAAAACTCAGTTCATTAATAAGGTGTTTCCCTTGTACCGCTTCTTACAGGGGAAACGATTGGCATTCACGAGTCGCTGTTACCCTAAATTTTAATCATAATTTTGGCGGGGTGAAAGAATATCCCATAATAAGAAAATATGGCCACATTGAGCACACCCGAGCCGGTGCTCGGTCAAACAAAAAGGCGAAAAGGGATCTTGTAGAATATTATTATCTATTACTCGGCTCCGCGGAAAGTGGGACAAATAAGCAAGAAAAATATGAGAGCCAAAAGTTTGTGAATTTTTCCCATAACAGGAAGGAAAAACGAAGAAATTCGTCGATTTGTGGTAAAAACAAAGAAAAATAAAATTGAGAAAATTTTGCTCGCCGGAGATACTGCGAGTTAATGTACGTAACTAAGTATATTCTATTTTTTACACGACTGTCCACAATCACCATATCAGCTCATATACGTCCCCACCGAGGGGCTCGAGCCTACCCTGAATCAGGGCGATCAGGGCTTAGTCGACCACGCGGGCCCAGTGCGGGTTGGTTACACGACTGTCCACAAAAAGTAGTGTAATGTTTTCAGGTCTAATGTATAATGTTTCTTTATTCCACGCTATCTTTGGTATCTATCACGATAACGGCTTGGTGGATTTTTGGTGGAGTACAAGGTATCGTTAGATTCATTTTGATCCCGTGACAGGCTACATTTTACCCTACATCTCAAAAAAGTAATGTTTTCATGCAGTTTTTTTTAAATTTAAAGTTATATTATTTGTGTTTTTTTTTGTTTTTTTTTATATAACATCAACTATGACACTATATCAATTATTTTCAACACAATCTAGACTGACACAGATGCGTATTAATAGTATCTTTGGCCACCACGATACAGGCGTTGCCTAGTGTGGGGTCACTGTAAACATTTGTAGCTTAACTTTTTTCTGAATAACTATATTATCTTATCTTACAAAAGTAATAAAAGAGTGACTTTATTTAATAAAACTGCATAAATATCATCATTTAAATCCGTTTTTTTTTCTCCAAAACCACACACAGCTTGTACGTTAGAAAAGTATACAATCGTAACAGTTTTAGGCCCCGTGGTACCTAAAAATCCACTTAAACAGGTTTTTAGAATTCATTTTGGAAGTAGTTAACAGTAAATTTAAAATCTAGGAAAACATATTGGTATTATTGAGAATAGTTACGAGGGACTATATCGAATGGAAACACGATTTAATAAAGTTGGCTCGATAGAATAATTTCGCAAAAGTAACCTCTTTTCGAGCCATTTTATCGTCTATTTTCGGTTTTGTTCTTAAAATAAGTAATTTGATAATATGATTTATTTACTGAAATAAAGTTCATAGGTGACTGAAGGGAAAACATCGAATGGATTTTTATTTAAGATAAATATGATGAAAATAAAAACGAAAAACATCGAAAAAGTGCAAAAGTGTGGTTATTTTCTTCCTTCTTTACACGTAAAGAAAAAGACAAAGACAGATTTTTAAGTACCATTGCGCCTTAAGAACCGGTGGTTTCGTATGCGACCGATACTGTTTAAAACATCAAGTCATACTTTTATAATTACACAGAACATACTTTTTCTTTAAATCATCTTTAAATAAACTGTGGGTGTTGACCTTTTGAGACGTTCTTTTGTCAGAATGTCATATATATTTCATGAGAACCGTCCGTCATTAAGTAAACAGGGCCCATTGGTGCTCTTGCGCCACCCAGCACGTCTTCATGCTGCATGCAACGCTTCACGATCAGGACAGGCACGGTTTTAGGCAAACAAAATTGTTATTTTAATATGAAACTTTTATTACATTGTCTCAATTTTTTTCGTCTGTGTGGCTTGTCGCGTGACGGTCGCTTTCGTCTGACGGTATGATCGTTTCGTCCTCTGTACCGTAGCGAGAGCAGCCATGATCGTTTCGTCCTCTGTAAAGTTTCACTTTTACCGTGGTTTCATAAAACCACACAATTACTTTTTTTATTAAAATTATTAAGCATACACAAAAGAAAGAAAGAAGAAAGAAGATACATAATGTAACATAAGTAGATCTGCTTGACAATATCAAAGAGTAAAAAAAATATAATACTTTAAACAATATATTGTGTTACCGTTACCGCCAATAAGAAAACAAGTGGCCAAGTGCGTGTCGCACCACGTGCAAAGTATAGTTCCGTACTATTTTCTATGAATAAATGTTTATTTTAAAAAACAAAGTTATGTTTGCACTTGGTAAAGAACATTTTATATGGAAAAAATCTATGATTTTTTTTAAAATCCAACTGCACATCTTACGTTGGTCGACTTGGTGTTGATGGTTTTTTATTATTTAAATAAGTTATATGCCCTACCATTCGGAATACTTTCTAGATTTCCTGAAAAAGCGGTATAGCTAGTGGGGGTGGGAATATGTAACTAACAAAAATCACCACTTGAATATTTAATATTTAATAAATAGATCATTATCGAAAAATATTCTTAGCAAACCATAAGTAGTTGCTTTTTGAAAGACCTATTTAACGATATACCCACACTATGGGGTATATAAATAAATAGAGTTTAAAAAAACTAAAAAAAACACGCTTTTAAAGTACATCAGACTAAAAAGTAACCTTTGGGATGTCTCCTTTCCAACAAAAAAAGAATCATCAAAATCGGTTCATAAACGACGAAGTTAACCGCGAACACATATAAAAAAAAATATGAGAAACCTCCTCCTTTTTTTTGAAGTCGTTTAAAAATAATATCGAAGTGGCTAGGTGTGCAATATTGTTCCTATGGTTTGAAATAAAACATAAAATATAATTAAATTTTTTGACATAATTAATCTAAATCATACTTTGTTTATGAATTCCATTTAAAAAGTAAGACAATACACTATGTGACCGAGGAATGGCCCAAGTGATGGTCAAAAAACGCTAAACACGTTAAAAAACCGACTTCCATCGGAACAACTTAGTACATTTTTGCATCATTATTTTTGGTTTTTGTTAATTTTCTAAAAAAAGTACTACACCGATTTTGATAAAATTTAAATGGGACCACACGGGAAGCACTAGCTTTCTAATAAAAAAGGAATCATAAAAATCGGTTCACCCAGCCCAAAGTTATGAGGTAACAAACATTAAAAAAAATACAGACGAATTGAGAACCTCCTCCTTTTTGGAATTCGCTTCAAAACACGATTGCTCTTCATTTTCTTGATAACAATAAAACGAGTAATTACCTCTGAACTACAATTTTATGTTTTTCATCTTTGGCTTATTCAATAAAAACTCTTTTTTTACGGCGCCCGCTGTTTTTCGCGAGTGCGAGGAAAACAATTTTATTTGCTTTTCACGCCCTCTTAAATAAAATTACGCGAGAGAGTAGGTGGTGTAACGGTTATGGCCGCTACCTCCTGTCCGGGAGGCCGTGGTTCGAATCCTGCCACGTACCAATATGTTTTCGAATTTCGATTTCATTTGTACGTTTATCCGACGCTCTTACGGTGAAGGAAAACATCGTGAGAAAACCTGCACACGCTTGCGAAGAAACTCGAAGGTCGCGTGTGAAGTCGACCAAACCGCACTGGGCCCGCGTGGTCGACTAATGCCCGATCGCCCTAATTCAGGGTAGGCTCGAGGCCCTCGGTGGGGACTGACAAGAAGAAGAAGAAGAAGAAATAAAGTAAACCGATGAATTACTTTGATAAAAATAAACTCAGTTCATTAATAAGGTGTTTCCCTTGTACCGCTTCTTACAGGGGAAACGATTTGCATTCACGAGTCGCTGTTACCGTAAATGTTAATCATAATTTTGGCGGGGTGAAAGAATATCCCATAATAAGAAAATATGGCCACATTGAGTACACCCGAGCCGGTGCTCGGTCAAACAAAAAGGCGAAAAGGGATCTTGTAGAATATTATTATCTATTACTCGGCTCCGCGGAAAGTGGGACAAATAAGCAAGAAAAATATGAGAGCCAAAAGTTTGTGAATTTTTCCCATAACAGGAAGGAAAAACGAAGAAATTCGTCGATTTGTGGTAAAAACAAAGAAAAATAAAATTGAGATTTTTTTTCTCGCCGGAGATACTGCGAGTTAATGTACGTAACTAAGTATATTCTATTTTTTACACGACTGTCCACAATCACCATATCAGCTCATATACGTCCCCACTGAGGGGCTCGAGCCTACCCTGAATCAGGGCGATCAGGGCTTAGTTGACCACGCGGGCCCAGTGCGGGTTGGTTACACGACTGTCCACAAAAAGTAGTGTAATGTTTTCAGGTCTAATGTATAATGTTTCTTTATTCCACGATATCTTTTAAACGGCTTGGTGGATTTTTGGTGGAGTACGAGGTGTCGTTAGATTCATTTTGATCCCGTGACAGGCTACATTTTACCCTACATCTCAAAAAAGTAATGTTTTCATGCAGTTTTTTTAAATTTAAAGTTATTTTATTTGTGTTTTTTTTTGTTTTTTTTATATAACATCAACTATGACACTATATCAACTATTTTCAACACAATCTAGACTGACACAGCCGCGTAATAGTAATCTTGTTAATATGTAGTATCTATTGCCACCACGATACAGGCGTTGCCTAGTGTGGGGTCACTGTAAACATTAGTAGCTTAACTTTTTTCTGAATAACTATATTATCTTATCTTACAAAAGTAATAAAAGAGTGACTTTATTTAATAAAACTGCATAAATATCATCAAATAAATCCGTTTTTTTTTTCTCCAAAACCACACAAAGCTTGTACGTTAGAAAAGTATACGATCGTAACAATTTTAGGCCCCGTGGTACACCTAAAAATCCACTTAAACAGGTTTTTAGAATTCATATTGGAAGTAGTTAACAGTAAATTTAAAATCTAGGAAAACATATTGGTATTATTGAGAATAGTAACGAGGGACTATATCGAATGGAAACACGATTTAATAAAGTTGGCTCGATAGAATAATTTCGCAAAAGTAACCTCTTTTTGAGCCATTTTATCGTCTATTTTCGGTTTTATTCTTAAAATAAGTAATTTGATAATATGATTTATTTACTGAAATAAACTTCATAGGTGACTGTAGGGAAAACATCGAATGGATTTTTATTTAAGATAAATATGATGAAAATAAAAACGAAAAACGTCGAAAAAGTGCAAAAGTGTGGTTATTTTCTTCCTTCTTTACACGTAAACAAAAAGACAAAGACAGATTTTTAAGTACCATTGCGCCTTAAGAACCGGTGGTTTCGTATGCGACCGATACTGTTTAAAACATCAAGTCATACTTTTAAAATTACACAGAACATACTTTTTCTTTAAATCATCTTTAAATAAACTGTGGGTGTTGACCTTTTGGGACGTTCTTTTGTCAGAATGTCATATATATTTCATGAGAACCGTCCGTCATTAAGTAAACAGGGCCCATTGGTGCTCTTGCGCCACCCAGCACGTCTTCATGCTGCATGCAACGCTTCACGATCAGGACAGGCACGGTTTTAGGCAAACAAAATTGTTATTTTAATATGAAACGTTTATTACATTGTCTCAATTTTTTTCGTCTGTGTGGCATGTCGCGTGACGGTCGCTTTCGTCTGACGGTATGATCTTTCCTCCTCTGTACCGTAGCGAGAGCAGCCATGATCGTTTCGTCCTCTGTAAAGTTTCACTTTTACCGTGGTTTCATAAAACCACACAATTACTTTTTTTATTAAAATTATTAAGCATACAGAAAGTAAGAAAGAAGAAAGAAGATACATAATGTAACATAAGTAGATCTGCTTGACAATATCAAAGAGTAAAAAAATTATAATACTTTAAACAATATATTGTGTTACCGTTACCGCCAATAAGAAAACAAGTGGCCAAGTGCGTGTCGCACCACGTGCAAAGTATAGTTCCGTACTATTTTCTATGAATAAATGTTTATTTTAAAAAACAAAGTTATGTTTGCACTTGGTAAAGAACATTTTATATGGAAAAAAATCTATGATTTTTTTTAAAATCCAACTGCACATCTTACGTTGGTCGACTTGGTGTTGATGGTTTTTTATTATTTAAATTAGTTATATGCCCTACCATTCGGAATACTTTCTAGATTTCCTGAAAAAGCGGTATAGCTAGTGGGGGTGGGAATATGTAACTAACAAAAATCACCACTTGAATATTTAATGTTTAATAAATAGATCATTATCGAAAAATATTCTTAGCAAACCATAAGTAGTTGCTTTTTGAAAGACCTATTCAACGATATACCCACACTATGGGGTATATAAATAAATAGAGTTTAAAAAAACTAAAAAAACATGCTTTTAAAGTACATCAGAGTAAAAAGTAAAAAATAATTCTTAATATAAGTTAAATTACTTTAGTAATTTGTTAATTATTATTTTCAACTTATATTCATAAAATAACTAAAGTAATTTGTTAATTATTATTTTCAACTTATATTAAGAATTATTTTTTACTTTTTAGTCTGATGTACTTTAAAGGCGTGTTTTTTAGTTTTTTTAAACTCTATTTATTTTATTTTTTTTAGTTCAAACTTATGAAATTATTATATTGTCGCTGATTCTTGATAAGTTTACAAAGTTTGAATTAAATCTGTCCGTTTAAAGTGGGTCAAAATCGAGTCCAAAGGAGTCGGTTACATACAAACATACAGGTGAAGCTAATAAAAGCGTGATAAAAAATACCTCCACTAGATGTAGGGGAGGTACCCCAATTTTTTTACAGATTTTATTCCATTACTTTATAGGGGTCCCAGAAATGTATAACCATACCCAATTTCAGCTGTATAGCTGAAATAGTCTGAGAAAAACGGCTGTGACATACCGACGGACAGACACACGGAAATGCCGAAACTCTAAGGGTGCCTAGGTTGACAACGGAACCCTAAAAAGGGACTTCTCAAAACAAATTGATCAGCTGACTAACCATTTTAATCAGACTGCGGATAATCCTAAGTTCGGTCCTGAATGGAAGTGCAATTTCGACCAATCGCATCTCAGCCTCGTTACCGTCGATATTGATCTGGCAAAATCGCAAATTGCCGCCTGCTGACTCCACCTGCGGACGCGATTTAGGGTCTTTCCCATTTCATCCCTCAAAATTTAATAGGTTTTCATCATCATATATCAGCGAAAAGACATCTGCTGCTGGACAAAGGCTTCTCCAAGGATTTCCACAACGGCTATTCCTGCACTGCCCGCATCTATCGCGGCTTCCCGCGACCCTCATTAGATTGTCAGTCCATCATGTATTAGGCCTGCCTACGCTACTTCCGGTGTGCGATCGCTACTAGAGAACTTTACGGGCAAGACGACCTTCTGTTCTACGAGCTATGTGCCCCACTCACTGGCACTTAAAATTAGAAATTCTGTTAACTATGTCGATTACCTTGGTTCTCTTGCGGATCTCCTCGTTTCTGATTCGAACTCGGTTTTAGGAATAGGTTTTCAGGTCCCTAAAACAGTCGTCCAGATGATATCATCCCAAGAAGTCGGAGGGAACTATCTCTCCAACTACTTGGACTACCAGCCAGCATGCACGGTAGGTAAGTAAGATATGAGTGGGTTTAAGAACTTGAAAAATCCAGCTTAAAGGTTATGTAATGTACGTACGTAGGTTGTGAAATTTTTAAAAAATAACAATTTTCCAAGGTTTTTGTTACGTGACATATCCAAAATATATCCAGGTGTACTGAAACTATACAGGGTGTAACTGGATCAGCTGATCAATTTGTATGAAGTGGTTTTTTTTTGCCATTTCAGCAAAGTCATAAACCAAAAGTTGTTCAGTATGATGAGTAGAAGCCCAAGTTAATGGCATAGGTCCCGATTTAGGTGTATAGGCACCAATTTTGTTACATCCTGTTAAAATTCCTTGGTAGCAATACCAACAGCACCCTGGCCATTTTTGACATGACAACGTCTCGATAAATTGATGACACTGGCTGCTCTCACGAAAAAGTGTGACGTCATTATCCCATTACGTGACGTCATTGTCTGGTTACGCCAGTGTGACACCATTGTCACGTTACGCCTGAGCCAAACGTGCAAGTGAGAGTTGTACTTGTACTTGCTAGGGGCTTGGGGTCTGGGGCCTGGGGCCAGGGACCCGGGGCCAGGGTTAAGTTGTACAAGTTTGTTTGTTTACATTTAAGGTCAAGGTCAAGGTCAGTTAAGCTAAGTAAACTTGTGACACGTTATCACGTAAAATTATCGTCAGTAAACTGACTTTACAGACAACATCGTTTTTTTGATAGATTTTTTAAAACTTGTACGAACAACATTGTCATTTAGCGATGTCTCTTATTAAAAACCCACTGCGTAAGATACTCCATTTATTATTTTCATACAAATTACTAACGGCTATGTCTTAGTTGTGTTATGTATATCATCATCATCATATCAGCTCATATACCTATACGTCCCCACCGAGGGACTCGAGCCTACCATGAATTAGGGCGATCGGGCCTTAGTCGACCACGCGGACCCATTGCGGGTTGGTCGACTTCACACACAACCTTCGAGTTTCCTCGCAAGCGTGTGCAGGTTTCCTCGCGACGTTTTCCTTCACCGGTGAGTAATATGTACCTGGTACCTCTGGTTAGGAGGACCGAGTCGTTACCGGTTGAGCCACCGACGCTTGTTATGTATATGTGTTATACATAACATTAATATTTTAACCGCCTCCGTAGCTCAGAGGCAAAGTTCACTGGCTTTACACAGGAGGTCGCGGGTTCGATTCCCGGCGGGGTCAATTGAAAGACATGGTTTGGTTGGTGGTAGGGCATTTTCTAAGCGCGCCTGGCTAGCTACCACCATCTTATCTAAGTCTTGCCGCCAAATATCAATGTTGATATCATTGGTGTGTTCCGGCATGAAGATAAGATAGCCAGTTCCCCATTGCGTTGGGGAATCTTGGTAAGCCCGCTTCCATCATCGTCACTTACCACCAGGTGAGATGTTGTCAAGGGTTTACCAATTGTGAATAAAAAAAATGTGTAGTGAAACGCAAAGTATCGATTCAAGCCGATCTTCTTTCTTGCGTTTCATAATTAAATTCTCTTTTGATCTTGTTCGTCTATGAAAATAGAATTTGAAAATGATTGCGAACTTTTGACAAGAGTGAAACAATTGATGACTGATGACCGTCGAAATAGGTGTTTCGATGAAAATATTTTAGTTCTGTGATTTTTCTTTTTGTTTTCAAGACCTCCTATATTTAACAGGGGTAAGTGATTTATGCTTAGAGACAGCTATCCATTTTTATTTGTTGCCGTTGCGAACTAAATTTTTATTTATGTTCGTAGGGTCTTCTACCCGGCCCGAACGAATCACTATTACCCTGGATTACTGCTAGTCTTCCACCGGCGTTTGTTTCGCCGCTCTGCAACTGCCTGCCGCTTACTCAAAGGGAAGTGGAACCTTTGTTTCTATCTAATTTTAAGGCCCATTGAAGTTGGTTGTCACTGGTGACCAAACACTACTACTGGTGATCAAGCATTACGACCTGCCGCACCATTTTGTTATCACTGGTGACCAAGCACTGCTACTGCCCGGCAAGGTTCTGCTGTCTGCCTCCAAGCGCAGCTGCTGGCCTGCGTGGTCTCCTGTTTGCGTTTACTTTGACAATTTTGCATTTAGTTTAAAATTATTAAGAGTATTGTACACCCAAAGTGTTTCCTACTACTTTGGGGGGGTAATTTCGACACCCAATAAATTAACTCCATTTATGTTTTAGGTATTTATTCGATCATTTTTTACACCTGGGGGGACTATCGATCGTTACCTAACCTTTTTTTTGTATTTTAAAATTATGTAATGTGTTGTTTTTTATATATTACACTATTTCCACGGTCATCCACTTGTTTACGACTTTACCCAATTTTTTCTAATCTTATAAAATAAAAGTATTCCATATTACCCCAAAATTTATTTCTTTCCGAAATTCATATTTAGGCAGCGAGTAAAACTTCTACGTATAATGTGGCAAAAACAATACAGCTCTGTTATATTATATAACCCATTTTAATTAAATTATGCTGCAGTAGGTAGTATTTCCTATCGTTTGATGCAGTTTTGGAAGTCGAAATGGGAATAGCCTATGTTTGTTTTTCGCATCCATCCACATGTACAGTGTGTTTAAGGAATTATCATCAGCCCGTGTCGTTATCCGACCTGCCTCTCGGACAATAATTACGTTAATATTACGTTAGCGAAACAATCTCGCTGCTTTTCGTACTCAAATTATCCAATTTCCATCCAATTACCTCGTTCATGTTCATGTTTAAGCGCAATTTAAATTGAAAAAAATATATAACTTGGTCACTCGTATGAAATATGAGCACTTTACTCATTTAATATAAAACCTTTAACCTTACTAGCTGTTTCCCGCAGCTTCACCCGCGTGGACAACTTTTCTATGACTTTTCGAGGGAGCGCAGTGGAAAAAAAGTAGCCTATGTGTTAATCCAGGTCTTAATCTGTCTACCTACCAAATTTCAACCAGATCCGTTCAGTAGTTTTTGCGTGAAGAAGTAACAAACATACACACTCACAAACTTTCGCCTTTATAATATTAGTGTGATTGCGTCTCTTTATTGGGTATCTACTAATATTTTCAGCCTACTTCCAAAAAAGGAGGAGGTATTCAATTCGACTGTACATATGTTTTGTGTGTGTGTGTGTGTGTGTGTGTGTGTGTGTGTGTGTGTGTTTGTGTGTGTGTGAGTGTGTGTTACGCGATATCTTCGCAGATTCTGTACTGATTTTCATCATTCTTTTTTTATTCGATCGGGTATGTTCCTAAAATGGTCATGTGGACCTAAATTTAATCAAGTTCGGTGTAGTATATTTTTAGAAAATTAACAAAAACCATAAATAATAACGCCAAATGGTACTAAGTTGTTGTAATGGAATCGGTTTTTTTTTACGTGTTTAGACTTTTCAATTATTGTCTGTGTTTTTTAATGCAGTAGTCCATATAAAAAAAGAAGGGTATTGTCCCCTAAAATGGATAGCGATCAGTCCCTCTAGAGGCGACAAAAACACCCAAGTCACACACGTCACAGCGGTGACATCCGCCCATCCGGCGAAAAAACAACATTCAGATGAAATGAAATGAATAGGTGTTGGATAAATAAAATATGAAGCTTGCGACCATCGTATGGGAGACGCCTAAGCGAGGAATGTGTGACAAACACACGCTGCAGGACTGTTAAAGGAAACTTTTTTTTAATTAAAAATTGAATGCGTTTGGCTGCACCTCACCTGATGGTAAGTGCCGATGCAGCCGAGGATGTGACATGCAAGCTCAAATAGTGCCTGTTCACTCTCGTCTTGAAGATTCCTAAATTATACGAATCGGGGAATACAGACGCCGGAAGGGAATTCCACTCCTTGGCCGTTCGCATGATGAACGAAGACGCAAAACGTTTCGTGCGTAAAGGTGGACCATTGACGACAAAGGAATGGAACCGCCCTTTGTCGTCGTTGTGGTTTGTGGATTTTAAAATATATTTATAGCATTTTGCCCGACACATAGTTATCAAAGAATATGTGGCGGCAACTGCAGTAACCCGCCACTGAACATTAACACAAGCGACGAGATAACAAAAGATATACGACATCTAGACCGCGCTATTAGAATTTCTTCAGCGTTGAGTATATATACAAATACCAAGCATCAACGATTGGTCCACGGCCGCACCCCAGGCATACCACCTCGCCTGGCGGAGATATCTCCCTTTGCTCTCGTCGAGTAGGAACGCATCGTTACTACATTGGTGACCCCGACGTTGATACTTCATCATCAAGCCTCCAGCCGGTATAAAGCAAGCCTCAGCAGCACAGCAGTCGCATCGCACTGAAGTTAAATCAGGACCATCGCAACCCGAGACGTCGAGTTTCCTGGCCTGCTACTTCACCTTCGGGCACCAGCAAGTTGTCGGCAGCCACACGCCTAACTCTGCGCGCATCACCTGCTTCCCTTGCCATGACGCCTGACGCCAGCCTTTCATCCCGACTTACCGTAGACATCGACCTGGCACACTGCACATCGACCCGACTCAACGAGGTCGACAGCATCCGCGATCTTAGACTGCCAGCTCTCATTGGATCGACCTCCGGTCTCGGAGGGGGAGTGATCTAACCAGAGGTACCGGGTTCAAAATCTGGACCGCCAATGTACCAATGAGTTTTTCAAAAACTTACGTACATACTTACCGATTGCTTTAACGGTGAAGGAAAACATCGTGAGGAAACCTGCACAACACGCCTGCGAAGAAACTCGAAGGTTGTGTGTGAAGTCGACCAACCCGCACTGGGCCCGCGTGGTCGACTAAGGCCTAATCGCCCTGATTCAGGGTAGGCTCGAGCCCCTCGGTGGGGACGTATATGAGCTGTAATGATGACTTTAGCCTGTGACCGCCCATTTTATACACTTTTTTGAACTTGCAGGTTTGTAAGTATATATATTACTAGCTTTTGCCCGCGGCTTCGCCCACGTGGTCTTAGCTTTTATGACTCTTTTTGAGGGTGAGTGGTGCGCCAGCCGCAATCAGCTCGCAAGCGTGGACATGAGTTTTCTCCAGGTACCTCAGGAACTGTATCGGGCTATTCGGATTAGCAGTCTTTGTCACTTCCCACCCTCTCAACAAATTCTATACAAAAAATCACTTTAATCCGTTGCTCCGTTGCGACGCCACCGACGTGCGCGAGCGTAGAAAACAGTTGTCCCCAGATCCCTCGGGAACTATGTCAGGATATACTTATTAGTAAATTATATCATTTTCCACCTCATCTCTGTGCTAAAAATCACACCAATCTATTTTTTTGTTACGATTTTAAATAAAACGAACAAAGAGTATTGTTTTAGTTTCCTCAGGAACTGCATCGGGCTATGATAATTTCCACAGATAAAAGGTTGACTATTTCATTCCCAGTGATACAGGCTACCTGCATGCCAAATTCCATCAAGATTGGTAGAGGTGTTGAAGTGTGAATAGGTAACAAACAAACAAACACATTTTCACATTTATAATATTAAGTAAGGATTTCTAAATCTAAAATAAAATATAGAGCGTCGGTGGCAAAACGGTTAGGGCCACTACCTCCTGTCCGGAAAGCCGTGGTTAGAATCCTGCCACTTACCAATATATATACGAATATCGATTTCATACTGGTATGTACGTTTATCCGACGCTCTTACGGTGAGAAAAACATCGTGAGGAAACCTGCCCACGCCTGCGAAGAAATTCGAAGCCTATGTGTGAAGTCCATTAACCCGCAATGGGCCCGCGTGATCGTCTAAGGCCAGATCGCCCTAACTCAGGGCAGGTCGAGCCCCTTGGTGGGGACGTATATAAACTGATATGATGAAATAACACATATACCTATATTATCAAAAAAACTAATTCAAATCATTATAGGTATCAATCTAGTAATAAAATTTCCTAACAATATTAATATGGGTCAAATCCTCGAGTGGTATCAGCTTCAAAGGAGCCCAAGACGCACTTCTCGTTGCCGCGCTGGATGGCAATAGACAACCTTAGCAGCAGGTAGGACCTCACGTCACATCTCCTCTCTCGAAGGCGAAGGCCAATCTCCTTTGTGAAGGCAAAGGCCTCTGAGGGTTCAGCAGCCGGTTGTCTCACAGACCAGCGGCACAAAGCAGTAATTTGCCTCCAAGACCGAGTACTTATTATGCTTTTTTCTCACCGCAAATTGAGCAGCAGTACCGTACGGGTGAGGAGTGAGGCAGAAAAAGTGGGTTCCCAAAGCAGACGCGTTCCTCTCTGCCATAGCACCTGTTTAAACCCTCCGGCCTTTTGCCATCAGATCGACTAAAGCCCGGCCGGCGGCTGCATCAAAGATGGAATAATCCATTCTGTCTGGAATCAATTCCATCTCGCCGAGACCAGTGCCCTCCGAGTGAGGTCATTAAGGAATTGGTGACGTGGGAATCTTCACAAACACGACTGCAACTCAGTGAGTGATGGCCAATTGCCTCCACCGTGGACCCGCAAATACATTGATGAGGTTCACAGATATTGATATTGCAGGCGGAGAGCAACTGCCACACGCAAATAGTCGCCGTCAGAAGAGTTCCCATATCTGTGCCTCCTGTTAAAAGATGCTAAACTCGATTTATGTGTTTTTATTTTTTTACACGATTGGAATCTGTAAAAAAATACCTCTCTGTTCGTCTATGAAACACATCGCTATCGTACCACAGTTCCAGAGTTTAAAGTAGCGTATGCTGAAAAATACACAAAAGAAATCCACTCAAAAGTATGAAATAATATTTTAATGTTTTAATACAACTTAAGCGCGTTTTATTATCCCTGCAGTGCCATCTATTGACATTCTGCTACTATGATTATAATGTTTGGTATGTGTAGCTAATATATAGAAAAAAGTACTCTATTTATATTATTGTATAAGTATCGATAGATAATTTTCCACGGGACCTCTTTAGTTTTCCGGGATAAAGAATACCCGACTATACAATGATGGTCAAAAACACCCCATCCCAATGTAAAGGTTTCATATTGTTACGTTGAGTCATTCTAAAAATTAATTTTTTTGCATTCCTGTAGGAACCCTAATTTTTTTGGGAATCACAATGTCCCAGTTTTAGTTCGCGATAAGGGTATCAACGTGTAAAATTTGATTGTAATAGGTCAAGCCACATTTGCGTGGTGAGCCATTCTATTAATGAATACTTTTGATTTTCCCACGGGAACTCTTGAATTTTCCGGGATAAAAAGTATCCTATATGTTAACCCGGGCTATAAGGAACCACCATACAAAATTTCGTCAAAATCGGCCTGGTAGTTTTTGCGTGATGCGCGAACATACAGACAGACAGACAGACAGGCAAAAATTCCAAAAGTTGTTGTTTTGGCCTCTGTATCGTTAGTAATGTCCACCACAGTTATTATTTTCCAAAAATATTTCATGTACAGACACGGCCCCGTTACAGTTTTATTATATTATTATATTATAGATTATATAGAAGATAGATAGATAGATGTTATTTAGTAAGTTTCTTACTTGATAATTAGTTAATTTGTTAAGGACAGATCTTGCGAACAATTTCTTCCAGGGGTCTGATTGAGCTGAAATTTGGTATGAAGCGGTACTCCCGGAGTCAATATAGATCCTTTTTGTATTTTGAAGTTGATCTTGATGATGAACTTTGGAAGTGGAATCAAGGTCACAGGATCGTCGTCTATTTTCGTAGAATCGTAAGAAATTTTGTATTCGTCTTTTTTGAAATTTGCCGTGAGCATTTGGTTTTTGGGCATAAAAACTGTTTTCAAATAAAGTTTGTACCTAAAGATTTTGTTTTTCTTTGACTCATTAACTTCGGCAAAGAAAAAAAACAATCGAATTCACATTAGAGCCAGGATACGTTATAGCAAATTGTTTATTTGTTTATGTATTTGAACAAAAAATAACCGACTTCAAACAGGACACTAAGGTTCCCCTCGACTTCTCTGGGATGCCATCATCAGATCCTGGTTTCCTTATCATGGTACCACGCTTGGGATATCTTCTTTCCAACAAAAAAGAATCATCAAAATCATCATCATTCAAAATTGGTTCATAAAAGACGAAGTTATCCGCGAACACACATGAAAATAATATATATACGGTCGAATTGAGAAACCTCTTCCTTTTTTTGAAGTCGGTTCAAAAGCTTTTAGGAAAAAAATTTGAGAAGTAATAACTTTATGCAGACTCCTGTTTGAAAATTATAAATGGAACTAATTTAATTACTTTTCGATCCACCAGCAATAAAAACTCGTGACGTGTCAACATTTGGATATTATAACAAATTGCATTAAATTCGTGTCATTGTGAATGAAAGAACCCCCTCCCCCCCTCCCCACACCTCCCTGCATTACTCAGCACTTTTTACACAAGTCTGAATGTGACACAGAAAAAGCTAAAGTATCCCCTATGCTCACACACACGCACACACACACAAAACATATATTTACAGAGTTTTTAGAGTTGTTATCCAAAGGGTAACAACGGGAGACTATTACTAAAGCTCAAGAGGACTGTGAACCCACGGCGAAAATTATACTTTACATACAAACGGCGTAAGCGATTTTCATCTATTAAAAATTAGCCGATTTTGACCAATTTTCGATAGGTTATCAGTCAGTACAAAAACTATGTTAAAAATTAACAAATAGTGGACGAAATTATTTTTTGTATGAAAAAAAATTAAATTCAAAATTTTTTAACTTTATTGAAAAAACAAAAAACTCTAAATCTAGCTTTTGTTCTGACTAAAAACTTATCAAACATTGGTGAAAATCGGTTAACAAAAAGTAAAAATCGCTTACACCGTTTTTATGATAAATCGCAGCTTCACAGTCCTCTTAAACTGTATGTCTGTCCGATTATTAAAGGGCTGTTTGTTTTAAACTGTAATAGGTAGCTGGCTAAAATTTTCACAGAAAATAAAAAAATAGAGAGGTCCACAAACAAAAAACGTGTTTATTTAAAAATTATTTTGTTTTATAGCTCCATCATAAAAATACTTACAAGCGTGAACCTAGACTGGCGAAGTGTAAAGTCATACTCGCGCTAAGGAGACAGAACTAAATAAAACTAAATCATTTATCCGTCGCTCTCGTTGATGTCTTTTATTTGAAGTTAATAGATATCATTGTTGTACTCATGTGAAGAGGTGTGGTGGTATTTGGAGTAAGTCTGACTCGCACTTGGTCGATTTTTATTTACTTATTTATTTAACAGTTTATTGTGTACAAAAAAGATTACATCACAGGCAGAAAATAAAATTATACGAATTTCTAATTAGAAATTTCTTCCAGCAAACCCGGGAAATAGTAAGTTTTAGTTGAAATGGCAGACATGTACACATGTATTTTTGGGTAGAGTTAAACCATCACATCCTATCATTTTAAAGCTGCATATTTTCTTTTGACAATATTTTAATTTAATCAAGCTTTGTAATCAACAATAGAAACATTCGCAATAATGGGATGAAAAAAAAACCACAAAATAATATACATATGAAGAGATCTCCTACGGCCACAGCACTCAGCACACCCCATAACTTGCGTAAAACACGTGACAGTTCTTGAAACAAAAACTAGTTCGTTTATCCAAGTGTTGAATTCCTCCTGTTGAATAATAAAACCTTACAGGCTTACAAATAAGGTCTCATATCGCTAATAACTGAGACTTGATGTGTTTTGTGCACGTTTCGTACCCACTTTATACAATGTTCAGATAATGTGATTGTGATCGTGTACGGGAATTAATTAAAAACACCCTGTTTGTCCACTGATTAAATGATTAGAAAACATAGGTTACAGGAAGTTTAATTAGAATATTTTTGTGGAACTTTTTGTTGTTTCATTATAATTTGGCCATTATAATTAAAAACACAATAAGTAGGTAACTTAATTTACTAATTGGGTAGGTAGATTCTAGATTGTTTCTGACGTATGAAACATAGAGCTTAGAGTTAGAATATTGAATTACCAATATATAGGATACATTTTTACCCGACTGGCCAAAAAGAAGAGTTAAGTTTTTATGCAGTTTTTAATTTTTAAATAATTTGAAGTTGAAAAGGGATAGGTTCCTAGAATGCTTATCACTTATGTCAATCTAACCTACTGTAATATTTAATTTAATCTTCTGGTGTGCTATAGGCACAAAACTAATTAAGCAAACAGGTCACAAAACAACAAACATATCGACACATATCGTAACAAATTAATTACGATATGGGTAACTAACGTCATGATGACGTATGTGGACGTCTCAATTAAGGAGATATAAGCAAAGCAAGCAGAATTATTAGTTTTAGTACCCATCTGTTTAATTAGCATATTATTGATTGGTAATTTTTGTCAAATTAAAACGATTTATTTATGTTTTATTGACCTGGAATTGTCAAGATAACTGGGATTTGTTGCCAATTATAATTAATTTTGTATGCCTATTTTTAGCGTATACTTTGTGTTGTTAAGTTGATAATGGAAATAGTAATAGTGACTTAGTTTCACAAACCACAAATTTAATTAGACACTAGAAGATACCGAAGGATACTGTCAATCTGCAAGTAACAACTAGAATTTTGAACTACGATAATATATTCTACTAGCTGTTGTCCGCGGCTTATGGGTTTATAGCAACCCTTCCAGTATTCAGGAACCAAGGTTCCAGATCTTACCGCTGGATGAGGGCGACACAGGACCGGTCGTTGTGGAAATCCTTAAGGGGGAGGCCTTCGTCCAGCAGTGGACGTCTTTCGGCTGATATGATGATAATTCAGAACAAAAAGTTATCTTAAACCATTCCGCTATTGAGAGTAGCGAACGATCTGGATTCGGGTATAGTTTTCGGTTTAATATTCAAGACTTCATATAAAAAGCTTTCTCTACTGAGTAGAGTCACAAAGCAGGTGATAGAGTCTACTCAGAAATCATAAAAGTATTTAGGTGCGAACTGAAACGCGGGAGGGATTTCTTCACTATGCTCAACGAAGTCCCCGATCTCAAATCGCAATCAGCACCTTTTTCAAAGTAATATTTTTTACTATTTATCAGCACGTAGCAAGGGGAATTTTAAGTAAGACAGAAGAGAGATAATATTAACCCTAGGTTACTCGCGTTAAAAAACTAACACTACTGCTCGCGTGGGGTACAATCTTACCCCAACTTCCATTATTCAATAAAACCAAAAGTGCAAGCGAAATCAGACTTTTAATTAGGAAACATTATGTATAGAACAATCATCTTTAAGAAAAATTATTATCTTTCTTAAAAATAATCAATTTAAAGAAAAAAACACTTATTTAAATTTAGGCACTGTTTTTAGCATGAAAATTTCGGCATACAAGGATTTGATGTTCCTTGCATACATTAATATGGTATATTGTACACACAATCTTTGTTTTTTATCCTGGACCCTTGCGCACATGTGACATCTGCGAAATTGCCCTTGGCCTTGACAAATTTCTTAGTTAACGAGCCATTGCTGTCCACACCGGAAATTTTCTCTTCATAAGAACTCGCGTGGGGTCATATTTTACCCCAAACACACTCTCTAGGCACTAGGCACAACCACACTAATCAGCGCTGAGCCCGCTACTAATAAATAATCTAAGGTCGCGGCGTTTTAGGAAGCTACAAGAAAAAATATGACGGTAGAATCAAAAATTAACGACAATTTATGACTGTATAAATACCCTCTGGGGTAAAAAATACCCCACGTGAGTTATTAAGGGTTAAATAAAACAAAAGGCCTTTGGCCTTTGTCCAGCAGTGGACGATTTGTAGCTGATATGATGAAGACAAAAGGATTCTCAACTGGACTAGAGCTGAGCGAGCGACGCGAGCGATAAGAGATCCGTTAGGTTTGTTGATGATACTGTTAATCAGACTCGAAGCGAGGCTACGCCCCCTGGGTGGCGGATCTGACAGTTACGAAAAAAGTTGCTGTTTGGTTAGTCGCTCACTTAGTATTTCAGTCGCTCACTTGGTATTTCAATGATCCATGTTCATGAATTCATATCCATAAATTGCGTTTCTAAAGCCTCGGATCATTACAGAACTAAAAGCAGGTTAGCATTTAATCCATCAAACTGCGCGTTCAATCGCTTGAATGCTCCCGCAGCTCAGAAGAACTGGGGTTCTGAACGCCCCCGCGGATATCGAAGGTGAGCAGATTTTCGTCCATGCTGAAATTCGATTCTAACTATTGGTGAAAGTTTTTTTCTTAATTCAATGTATTTATTCAAAATAGGTGCAAACTACACTCTTTCTCGTAGTCATAAAATAATAATACAATTGTCATTTGTGAAGAATTAAGAAATAAACAATAATTACCTATTCAATTCAATATATTTATTCAAAATTGGATAAGAAGTTTCGAAGATTATTACCTCCTACATAAAAACACACAAACTACCTCTTTATAATATTAGAGCTTAGAATATACATAAGCTAAAGTATTAGAGAGTATAGATTTGGTACCGGCACCGTGAACAATTGGCTTTTGAGTCTAAAACTCTTTTTGTACCTAAAACTCTTTATAATTATAAGCTTGTACCTAAAACTCTTTCCAATAATTATAAGCTGTACCTAAAACTCTTTCCATTTATTAGCTTGTACCTAAAACTCTTTATAATTATAAGCTTGTACCTAAAACTCTTTCCAATTGTTAAAGTTTTAGGTTTTTCTTCAAATGATTTTTAGGTCAATCAGCAAATAAGAACTAGGATATTAAATGCATGCAGTGTGTCATTTTTGAATTAAGATTATTCTATGTAAAAAACCGGCCAAGTGCGAGTTTTCAGAAAATAAATGTGTATTTTAAAAAACTACTGGACTGATTGAGTTGAAATTTGATAAACGTACATATGTAGTCGGTGACCCAAAGACGGACATATAACGTAAATAAATTATATTAAACATGGGGGTCACTATTTCGGTCCAGTAGTTTCGGAGCAAATTGGCTGTGACAGATGGACAGACAGACAGACACACGAGTGACCCTATAATGGTTCCGTTTTCCTTTTGATATACAGAACCCTAACAGGACATGCCAATATGGTGGTAGCACTAAGGTTTACGACAAACCTACGATCACTTAGTTGCGACAAACCCATCAATTAGACTCTGTGTGTGTGCGCACAGCCCCGGCGCGATAGAACGTAAACAAACACGGGATCACGAATTATTATAACTCGATATTACACTATCGAGTATCGACTCCATCCATCATCGGGCGACCGATAAAATAAAAATAACTTGGGTCCGCGGAGAGTAACCCCATATCTACACTCTACAGGGGCCAGGGGATAGTGGGGTTGTGTTTTTGTCAACAGGACAAAAAATATGTCAGAAATTACAGCTACGACTTTTTGTTTTTTTATTGTTTGTGTTAAAAAAGATTGTATGCTTGCGGTAGTAGGTTCTTGGTGGAACACTGAACTGAACATATTTAGGATTTTCCTTACACTATTCCACAATTAATATAAGTAAAACACAAATTTGTTTATACTGCAACCGGTTTCGTGATCATCTTCAAGCAGTAGACTCTAGTCTCGAGTCTACTGCCTGATAAATATATATATTCCATAATAATTTTGATTATTTTTTTAACTTTTATATTATCTCAGAAACGCGACACTTTAGGCCAAAATGTTATATGACATTTTTTGTTCTTCTATAGGTCCTCTATCCAAAAACACAGGTTAGATTGTGCGACGCCATTTTGAAAAAAATCAAAATGGCGAATCCTCAGTACGCCAATACGTACGCCTCTTTGTGTTTTACTTATATTAATTGTGGAATAGTGCAAGGAAAAACCTAAATATGTTTAAAAAAGATTGTATTTGTTTTACAAATGACAGGTTCTGTTGAGGTGATGTCATCCATCACTAGGAAGCTATTTCATCATCATCATCCATAAGATCATCCGTAAAACGTCCACTAGTGGACACAGGCCTTCTCGAAGGACTTCTACGAGAAGCGGTCCAGTGCTGCTAGCATCCAGCGGCTTCCTGCGACCTTCGCCAGGTCGTCGGTTCACCGAGTGGGAGGCCTGCCTACGCCACATCTTCCGGTGTGCGGTCGCTACTCAAAAACTTTACTGACTGATGAAGTATTCTCTCCGACAGGTAGCTCGAGTTACAAAATCGCTTCGAATGCCACCATCATCATCCAAACCGATATCGGCTTCGGCGACTGCAATCAGAAACTGATGTACGTGGCCAATTTTGCTGATAATCTGCAGCCAGATTCACAGCACTTCCAGGACTCCGACGACGTGTTAAGCGTGGCTATTTATTCAATAGACATACCTGATAAGTACTTACATACTTAAATAATAATTGAGACCGACCGCTAAAAACGTTGAGAAAAACCGACCGTTGAGAAAAACTTGCTAAGTTAAAACAAATGTGGATTAAAAAAAAGTATTTTTCCAGTGATTTGCACACACTCAACAGTATACCTTAGAAACTACTGAACTGATTTTGATGAAACTTACATTGTTTTTTAAGTTGAAAGATACTTACTAAATAAAATTTTAAAAAATATTGCATTTTGATTTCTAGTATCAGAGAAATACATGGACAAACAATATATATCTATAAGTATTACATCAGATCATATATACGTCCTCACCAAGGGGCTAGAGCCTACCCTGAATTAGGGCGATCGGGGCTTAGTCGACCACGCGGGCCCAGTGCGGGCTGGTCAACTCCACACACAACCTTCGAGGTTCTTCGCAGATGTGTACAGGTTTCCTCATGATGTTTTCCTTCACCGTGAGAGCGTCGAATAAACGTACATTGAGATCCAAATTCGAATAGGAGGTAGGGGCCCTTGCCGTTGCGAGACCGACGCTCTTATATACGAGTATAGCGTGTATATAAAAATATAAACTTGTAAAATTTAGCACACCTGTAATGTTTAGAAGCCCACATATACTAACAAGGAAGGGTACCCAACTGTCCGACTCCGATTTGATTTATTTTGATATATGTTATAGAGTAGTCTAAAATAACGGACACGTATTTTTTTTAGCTGCCCAAACTCAACCTGTTAGGAGAAAATGTCCTTCAAAGTATTGAAAATTGACCAAACCTTCTAATTTCTGAGAAGAGATTTGTTCAAAAAAATTGATAATTAATTACTGGTTTCGTTATATGTTGGAGAACATGAATAAAGAGTGTTTTGTCATTTCCCACAAACTATTTTTTTTTTTATTATATAATAAATTAGTTTGTATATAAAAAAAAAATTATATAAAAAATGAGTTTGTGGTGAAATGACAAAACAGGTCCCCATTCTTTATTCATGTTCTCCAACATATAACGAAACCAGTAATTAATTATCAATTTTTTTGAATAAATCTCTTCTTAGAAATTAGAAGGTTTGGTCAATTTTCAATACTTTGAAGGCCATTTTCTCCTAACAGGTTGAGTTTGGGCAGCTAAAAAAAAACATGTGTTCGTTATTTTAGACTACTCTATAACATATATCAAAATAAATCAAGTCGGAGTCGGACAGTTGGGTACCCTTCCTTGTAAGATATACGAAAATTATGCAATTCCAACAATATTACGAACATACGTGTCGATTTCAATACCTCCTTTTTTGAAGTCGGTAAAAAGTAGAACGAAATTGATCAAAATACAATATCTATACGTATAATAAAACTGTAAAGAGGACGTGTCTGTACATGAAATATTTTTGGAAAATAATAACTGTGGTAGACATTACTTACGACGATATAGAGGTCATAACAGTTTTTGGAAATTTGGTCTGTTTGTCTGTATGTTCGCACATCACGCAAAAACTACCAAGCTGATTTTGATGAAATTTGGTATGGTGGTTCCTTATAACCCGGGTTAATATATAGGATAATTTTTATCCCTGAAAATTTAAGAGTTCCCGTGGGAAAATCAAAAGTATGTATTTCTAGAATGGCTCACCACGCAAATGTTGCTAGACCTATTGCAATTAAATTTTACACGTTGATACCTTATATCGCGAACTAAAACTGGAACATTGTGAATCCCAAAAAATTAAAGTTTTCTGCAGGAATGCAAAAAAATTGTACCGTATGAAACCTTTACATTGAGATGGGGTGTTTTGACCATCATTACATAGGAACTAAAGCGGTCCCGTGGGTAATAGATCTATTTACACGTATAATACAATCGATTTAAAACGCGCTTACTTTCTGTTTTCTCCATAGAACCTAAAAATACCAGACATTATGATCATAGCAACAGACTGCCAATAGATGGCGCTGCGGGGATATTAAAACGCGCTTACGTTTGCGGCGCACAAACTGCCTTACCTAATTGATCTGAATCACTGTTATTTCGATCTAAGAAACTAAATACAATTTATTGGACAAATCTGTAAGTATATGTTTGTAAGTTTCGAAAAACTCATTGGTACATTGGCCGTTCGGATTTGAACCCAGGCCCTCTACAATTCTACATTCAAATAATCCATAGAAAAGAGCAAACGTTCACCATTATCAAATCAAATAGAATTTATTTAGTTTTCTTTATAAATAATAATCAAAGCAACCTAGTCACAGAGAAAAAATCGGTAATCCGCAGAAAAGATCTGGTTCGCATTAGTATCAAAATATTAATGCAAACATCGTGAGCAAACCTGCACATCTGATGCACACGTCCGTAGGTGTAAATCAGCGTTGCCAGACGTCCCGATTTTTAAATCAAAATTAAATGTCCCGCGCGGGACAGGCCAAGTCTCGCTTTTCGGGGATAACTCGACCGTGCGTGCAGCGTGCTGAGGAAGCACGGCCGGGACACCAATATTTCTAATGAATAAAAAAAAATTGACTTTGATTTTTGTTTTTTAATATTTTTATTTACAAGACTAAGAAGACTCAACTAGGTATGTACCTAACGATCTGATTTTAAATATTATATTTTTATTATAATAAATTTCTATGGCTATTTTTCTATCTATTTACGTAAACGTAATTTAAAACTCAAATAAAAAGATAAATATTTAGAAACTTCTGATTAAATAACGTTTTTTTACTATGTCCCGCTTTCGACGAAAGAATCCCGCTTTTTTCACTCAAAATAACAAAATCTGGCAACGCTGGTGTAAATCTAAATGCCCTACACGTGATGCTAAGACCGCCGCCGTCTATTCCTTGAATAGCAGGGTTAATTGTGCCACATGATAAGAAAGAAAGAAGATTTGTATTTATTTGAGTAAATTATATCTCTACGTATCTTTATCTGTACTGTAGTTTGTTTATTATATTCAGTGTGGTCACTTTCCTATTTATTGGTTTTTTTTTGCTCTCTATATATTTTTTTCTTTAAGTATTATTTGTTTATTTCTGTTTCTTTTTTCTATATTACTATCGTGTAAATATCGTTAATCAAAACCTCCACGAGGGCGAAGTCGCGGGCACAGCTAGTTACTCGTATGTTAGATGTAAACAAATTAATGTAGGACACATGTAACATTAGCAAAGAGTTTTCAACAGTTTTACGTTTTGCTCTCGTTCCGTACTAACTGCAGACGACACAGCTAGGTCCAAAAATAGTGCATACATATATGTCGCAGGCATATAGTGTAACTCGTCATTTTACAAATGGTCAGGCAAATTATAAAATGTCATACGCAGATTTCTGGTACCCAGGGGGGGTATTTTTGATTGTATTGTCAATCAAACCTGACCGAACCTAACATCGCTTTTTACGCTCGCTTATATAGATCTGCATACGGCATTTTACAATTTGCCTGACTCGCATTTTACAATTTGCTTGACTGTTTATATACGGACGTATTATACAAACTGCCTGACCATTTGTAAAATTAATAAACAGACAATATGTTTTATTAATTTTACAATCTGCGTACTGCATTTTACAATTTGCTTGACTATTTGTAAAATGACTAATCATACATTTGCTTGCTTATTTTACAATCTACAGCATTATACAATTTGCCTGACCATTTGTAAAATAACTAAGCATACAATATGCCTGCCACATATACATATACGTACACTGTCACTGGCTAGGGCCCTGCTATAGAGTATGTGATTGATACCGGTACAGTTAGGCGCATATAAAGTGTTCTGCGAGGCTCCCGACTCCCGGCGGATCTAATATTAAAATGAACAGCAATTTGTGTACCGTCGTCGGACGATCAATCACTCCGGGACACACACACACACACATACACACACACTGTGTGTTGCATGAATTACGTGGGTGATAGAATGCAGCTCCTCGTTTAAAAAACCGTTGGAAATATGGAGTGGGGAATATGGATGGATCGCAAAAAGTAGCACGTGTATACTGTCGTGTCGGGGTCACGTAGCTCAGCTGAAAACCTATCAAAAGAAAAAACAAAACGCTAAACAAGTTAAAAAAAAACGTCTTCCAGCGCAACAACTTGGTACATTTTTGCATTATTATTTTTGGTTTTTGTTAATTTTCTAATAAAGTACTACACCGATTTTGATGAAATTTATATGAGACCACATGGGAAGCACTAGCTTTATACATAAAAAATCATATAAATCTGTTCACCCAGTCAAAAGTTCTGAGGTAACACACATAATTTTTTTTGGAGTCGGTTGAAACGACTGCACGTCTTTAGTTTTTACTTATTTTTACAAGCTTTTATTTAATTTGCGAGGTTCGTATGTATATGTATGAAACTTTGATTATAAAATTAAAGGTATGGAAGTTGTTCGCTTCAAAATTTGCAAGTTGAATTCGACTAACTTCCCAGTTTTCGATTGAGCTGAAATTTTGCATACATTTGTTAGCTAAGTGACGTTATACTAAAGTGGCTCGCGAGTGTGGACATTACTTTTCTCCAGATCTCTATCTCAGGTCGGGCAATTCTGATTAGCAGTCTATGCCATTTCCCACTCCCTCAACTGTACCCAAAAGTTTTAGTTTTTAAATGAGCTTAATCTTATAACTTTGCTTTTCTTTCTTTGTAAGTCGATCACATTTAGGATTCCGGCGTCCGATAGGCGAGGATCTGAAGGTCAGATGGAATAAATGCAGAGGTCATTCCATACACGAGCCGTTGTTATTTAAAATTGGGTTTTATTATTATCGTGCAGTTCGCGTGCCGCGTGCAGAGATATGGTATATATAAGGGGCAAAAAAAAGATGCCAATTGGCATCTCTTTTCTTAGTAACATTCAGTGCAATAGAAGGGAACTACGTATAACATTGTGTGTGTAAATGGCTTCGATTTTCAAATGTTGTTTGTTAGTGCATAACCCATCTATGGTAACAAATCTCTGGCCGCGTGCGTAAGGAGATGCAATGGCCGATTGTAATGAGATCATTATAGTACCTCTATTAGTGTAACATATTTATTAGAAATCTTCGGTAATATTTCTAGCTAACCATTAATAGAACAAGGCTAAAACATAGGTTACTTTACTTATAACCTTAACTAAAATTAATTAATGTTTAACTGGTGCTGGGCACTAGTTAGTTACTAGTGCCTCGCCCCAAACTGTGAACTCGCGATGTACTTGTTTTAAAATTATTGGAAACGCTAAACATGATAAAAAAACCCGAGTTCCAGCGCAACAACTTGTAGTACAACTTTGTATTATTATTTTTGGTTTTTGTTAATTTTCTAACCCCGATTTTGATAAAATTTATATGGAACCAACCTGTCAGCATCAAGTAAAAAAAAAACATGAAAATCGGTTCACAATCTGCGAAGATGTCACATAATTACAAACATACAGAAAAAATCATATATAGTAAAATTGTGAATCTCCTCCTTTTCAACCGACCTCCAAATAGGAGGAGGTTCTCAATTCGACTGTATATTTTTATTTTTTTGTTACCTCAGAACTTTTGACGGGGGAACCGATTTTTTTGATTCTTTTTTTATTTGAAAACTAGTGCTTCCCGTGTGGTCCCATATAAATTTTATCAAAATCGGTGTAGCACTTTATTTTAAAATTAACAAAAACCAATAATAATGCAAAAATGTATTGCGATGGAAGTCGGTTTTTAATTGAAAGTCGGTTGAAAATATAGTTACGCTGACTAACGCTTGCGCGATGTAGGATGCATCCAGCGCCATCTACACTAGATGGCGCTGGACTAAGTCATGTTTCAACATTCACAATCTCCTGTATCTCTCCAACCCATTGACCAACTTTGCTTATTTCGAAATTAAAAATTATTTTGGTCTTATGAATTCGCCCACCAAATTTCACGACGATCCGATCAACGATAAGAAAATTAAGTAAACTTTGCACGTAGCTCAGGTAATCGTCAAATGTTCCTTTAAAAAAAAATCTAAAACATCCTTTACTGACTAGTATCAGGTAGATAAATAACATGACAGATAAAGTTAATGGTGAGTTGTCACCAAAAATGTAAGGTAGCAAAATATGATAAGTAGCCGAGGACCATTAATTACGGAGACAGGGAGAGCCAGCCGGTTACCGACTACCGACTAGCTGCTGGTAACGTGATAAATGGAGCTGGAAACAAAGCCGCCGGCTTATTGTTCTTTGTTGTATTGTCAAGTAAAATCTGTTCCTTTTTTGTGGGGCTGATTATACTTTGTCACCGCCAACCACAAGTACGTGGTAGATAGGTAAGGTCTTGTACGTTTAAAAATAAAACCAGTATTAATAAAGTTAGATTTATGACAAATATGTACCAAGATATGGACGGCGCGAGAGCACAGAGGACAAATCTTAAACCTTCTGTTGTTTTTGTACTACACAACAACACATGGTAAAAATTCCATGCTTTTGACTCAAACTATTCTAGTCCAATGTGCTCTACTAGTTGCAGATACGGTTTTCATCGCACCTATTCGAAAAACGACGATTGGTTACTCAATAAGTGCGAACAAAATTCTACTTTGCTTCCTGTGGGGAGTTTTTTTCTTTCTTCTGATTGGATGATTGTTCTGATAGACTAACCCATCCGCTTCACACCAGAAGGTCGCGAGTTCGTTTCCCGGCGAGGTCAACTTTATAAGACTCGGTTTGGTTGGTGGCAGGGCATTTTCATAGCCTGCCTGGCTAACTACTACTATATTATCTAAGTCTTGCCGCCAAACATCAGTGTTAACAGCATTGATGTGTTCCGGCTTGAATTTAAGATAGCCAGATCCCCCATTGCATTGGGGAATCTTTGTAAGCCCGCTTCCATCTTCGGCATCATCGTCACTCACCATCAGGTGAGATGATGCCAAAGGCCTTATCAATTGTGAATAAATAAAAATCTTCGCGCGATGCGGGTGTGATCGGGGGTGGTCTGCGGTGAGGAGTGAGGACGGAGTAAGTATCACTCTACTTTCGTAAAAGCATCATGTAAGTCAAATTCAAAATCAGCTTCGTCCTCTGATGAACTGTCTAGTATGTCCAATAGCAACATACGCAATCCCATTTTCTTAATCACCTGTATAAAACGTTGTAAGCGTGTAGCTCATTCAAAGACTCGTAACAGAATGTTCGGTTTTCATATATTATAGTATCTGTCCCGTGTGTGATACCTTACGATACTATAAGTTTATTCTTAAGATACACGCAGATACTCGCAGATAAAGTATTATAATATCTGTACCGTGTACCGTGTGTGACAATATTAACCCCTAATCATACTTTAACCCCTTTAACCCCTTGTTGCACAAATAACTATTCCATCTTTTCTGACCGCTTATACACACCATGTACACGTGATGCTGAGACGGAGTCCTATTTCCTGGCACCACAGCACTCCTGGCTTGTTTTTTACTTTCTGTTATTTTTTAAATTTTTTTACAGATTAGTTGTTTTATTTTTAATAAGCTTGTTTTAAATTTTCTTTTATTATACATTATACGTATTTGTTCCATTTCATGTTTTGTATTGTATATTTTTGGTGCCCAAAACAAATATTGTCTATTAAGAGGACTGTGAACTCACGGCGAAAATTCGACTTTTCCGATGACGATTTTCACCTCTTAAATGTTAACCGATTTGGACCAATTTTTGTAAAGGTTGTCAGTAAGAAAAAAAGCTAGGCTTGTACATTTCATTTTTTAAATTACTGATTATAAATTTAAAAAATGGCCATTAGTTTTGTATGAAAATATGTGAACGACAATAAAATTAAACTAATTCACTTTATCAAAAAAACAAAAACGTACAATCGTAGCTTTTGTTTTGACCTTTATAAAATTGGTCCAAATCAGTAAACATTTAAGAGGTGAAAATCGTTATCGCCGTTTGTATGAAAAGTCGCAGCTTCACAATCCTCTTCAGCGCCTTTATAGCGGAAAACACAATGTGCCACCAACCACTGTGGTTGGCAATCACACATACGAACAATCGCCTCTCATGTGTGATGCAGCTTTTTATAAAAAAAAACCATTACTTACGGAAAAACTTTACGGGGATTCTACCAAAATTTGCAAGTTCGTAGACCTATCAGCAACATCAGGCCATGCAGGGTTCAGGCAACTCGCAGCAGGTAGCGTCTGATCGCGACAAAACTGGCATCCATTACTCGCCGCATTGTTCAGCCACTCAATGCATGATTAATGACAGCCTTCGAAAACATATTCATTCGCGGCAGCCCCCATTCCTTTTCTGCTTCCTAGACAAACCAACAATACGAACACCCGCCGATATTTTCAGCGAGAGGCGAAAAATGCGATGTTTACCGCCGCTCGATTAAGCGCCGAAGATGGGTTTTGAAAAATCGACAAACGTACGCCAGACAGAATACGTGCGCGTGCCGCGAACACAATGCGGTATTTATCGATTCTGAGTCGTGGCACTATCAAAATAAACGTCAAAATAGGGAAACAAAAGTTTTGCTACGCACACTCGTTGCTCGACGAAGCGTAGCAAGGATGTTGTTTTATTGGAAACGGATAATTTATTTTGGGTATTTATTTTGTTGCGGCACGTCGGATTCAATAACGTGGGACTGTACGATTTTTTCCCACTGATATGTGTCGTTAATAACCGCCCTTTATCAACCGCTTTGTTTGATTCGGTGCCCCCACAAGAGTAACGTTACGTGTCTGCCTGGATTGAAATTGGATTTTCTTTCTTCTTCCCAGACCCGATTAAAAGGGAAAGTTACTGTTCCTAAGAAGCCTACAAATTTTCCCAAGCGTAAAATTACGCGTGTAACTGAATTAATTTAAAACTGGGTCGGTTCGGGATGGTCCAATGTTTACGTTAAACCAAATTTCTTAAAGTAATTCGTGCCTCGGCTGTCGTCGAAGTTTCGAGGTGGCTATTTGGGTGAAACTTCAGTATTTACGGGTGGGATTTTGGATAAACTCCATTTGGAATCCCAGGGGCTGAGAGTTGAGCGGAAATTAACTTAGACCCGTGTCAGGAGGCCGTTGATTCCACGGCCGTTCTATGAAGTATCTTTATTTAAAGACAGAAGTTATAATTTACATACAATGCAGACATGTTTGTGTTTTGAACAATCACGAAGTAAACAAGGCACAAACAGCACAAAGTAATAGCCGCAGACTCGCACAATATGAAGCTTAACGAGGAAACTTCTCAACCCTTTACGACCCCCGTCCCGCAAAAACTGCCTCAACCCGAGCGAATGCGATGTAAGCATTTATCCCACATACAGGGTGTAATGAATGAATGATACTAGTTTATGGCCTGTTTGTTGGGCCTTCCACTCGTAACACTGATCAAGTTTCTCCATCATGTCATAATTAAACATTTTTACAAAAAACTCAAACTCAGACTCAAAAACCGTACCATTTTGTGTCCTTGCTTTGTAGACTGTTTAATTATTGCTGGATGTAATAAACTGTAAATAAATAAATAAGGTCACCCTAAGCTAAGGGGCGATGGAGCGAGCTATGCTCGGAATCAGAAATAAAAATAATTGAAAACGCTAAACACGTTAACGGCAAATAAGTTCTTGTTTGATAATTAATTACGAAGCAGCGAAAAATAATTCTTCTTTCGTAGCCAATTACGAAACCGCAATTATGAAAACGGACTAAACGCTTCTATCGCAACAACTAAGTACATGTTTGCATTTATATTTTTGAATTTTATTAATTTTCTAATAAAGAACTACCTACACCGATTTTGATAAAATTTATATAGTACCACAAGGAAAGCACCAGCTTTCAAATAAAAAAAGAATCATAAAAATCGATTAACCCAGTCAAAAGTTCTGAGGTAACACACATAAAAAAACACATGCAGTCGAATTAAGAACCTTCTCATTTTTGGAAGTCGGTTGACAAGGTAACCTAAACTAAACTAAACTTAAGTGGCAGTGGGCAGGGCACATAACTCGTAGAACAGATTAGTAAAGTTCACGAGTGACAACCGCGCACAGAAAGACGTAGCATCGAAAGGCCTTCCACACGGTGGACCGACAACGTGGTGAAGGCCGCGAAGGGGTCCTTGGGGAAGGCTTTTGTTCAGCAGTGGATGTCTTTCGGCTGATATGACAATGATGATGAAATAAATAAATGAAGTGATAAATTCTGCCAGTGATCAATTTGTTGATCTATGTTGTAATTATTTTCTAACAAGACGGTCCGTGGTGCGCGAGCTGCAAGCGTCTCAAGGCAAATTGTTTGTTTAGGTGTATTCTTAAACCTTCCTCATAATTCACTCCATCCATTAGTGAAAACCATTTGAAAATCCTTTTGGTAGTTTTTGAGTTTATCGCGATCAGACATACAGACAGACAGAAGCGGCAGGAGTACTTTGTTTTATAATATCTACAGATATGTCTCATATTGTGGCCAAAGGAAGAAAATTCGGCTGCCGTCAAAGAATTTTACAACACCATGTTTGAGTGACGGATGTAAGTGGAATTCATAACAAATTAGCAAATAAAGCTGACTGCCGAAGTTCTGCGATTGGGCCCGACGATAATGTTCGACGAAGGGGCTCCGCATTTCATGTCCCTCGCTGCTGTTCGGACTAAGCGACTTATAATTCCATAGGATTTTACAGTATTTTTCTTTAGAGTTTTAGTGATAAAGCGGGGCATTTATTGGAACAGTTGTCTCTGTCTTTTTCTCATCGTGTAAAGAGTAAATAAAATAACCACACTTTTGCACTTTTTCAATGTTTTCAATCGACTTCCAAAAAAGAGGAGGTTCTCAATTAGACTGTATGTTTTTTTTATGTGTGTTACCTTAGAACTTTTGACTGGTTGAACCGATTTTGATGCTTCTTTTTTTATTTGAAAGCTAGTGCTTCCCGCGTGGTCTCATATAAATTTTATCTAAATCGGTGTAGTAATTTATTAGAAAATTAACAAAAACCAAAATTAATAATGCAAAATTGTTCGAAGTTGTTGCGATGGAAGTCTGCTTTTTAACGTGTTTAGCGTTTTTATTACGTTTTAATTTAAAACTACAATGAATTATACAAAATCCAACTGACATATTTAAGTGTGTGTTTAGACTGATCGACTTAGAAAATTAAGAGATACTAAATCTTTCTGGTATGCCTGTAGAATGCAAATCTCTGTTTTAAAAAAGGCTTCTTTGATATATATTTTTCTGTTATAAAATTTAGTAAATCATGTTTGTGCAACAAAAAAAATGAAGTCATTGAAATGAAGAATCAGGTTTTAAAATATCACTTTCATTTTTTTTTGTAATTGCTGAGAAAAATCGAGATCCCTGCGACCATAGTAGTAATCTATAGATTCAATTAACTTTTGTTTCATATTCCCGATCCTTTTCATTTTAAACCAAACCAATTCGTTTTCAGTTACTTTCACCCTGAGGGAAATATATCAATTCCGTGTAGGAACATGTTGGTGGTCTACATTTATCAATGTCTTGTCGATTTTATTTCCGATGTAATTAGGTCAGGGCCTGACAAATTGTTGCTGTGATTCTCTCGCAAGGGAAGACCACGGTTTTCCAACAAAAGTACCCCATAACATGTATAGGTAAGTTTTTAGCGTAAGTATAGGTACTTATTTAAGTACCCAAGGCATAATCTCACCCAATGGTATTAAGTGGCGATGATGCCGAAGATGGCAGCGGGCTTAACAAGCTTCCCCGACGCATTGTGGAACTGGCTATCTTATCTTTATACCAGAACCTTACCGGAACACATCAATGCTCTTATTTTATGGTTTTTGATGTCTAACATCTTTCCTTTTGCTTTCCTGTAAGCTGTGGGAGTGATTACGTGATAAGGGACGGAAGTATGGCCATGCCGACTAATTTTATTTTCAGTTACGAAGGCTTAGGAAACATGGCCATGTCACCAAATGCGAGGCCGGAAGGCCGGTAGGTTTTTTACTTATGTCAGATGTTACACATCATATGCGACTACTGTAAGGCTACCTCGTTTTTACTCCTATGCACATTTTTAAAAAATTTTAAAATCCTTTTTTGTTTTCAATCACCTCCGTGACGTAATGTTTAGTCCATTCTCTTCACACCAGGAGATCGCGGGTTCGATTTCCAGCGGGGTCAACTTTGTAAGACTTTCTTAGCCCGCCTGGCTAGCTACCACCATCTTATAAAGGCATGTCCTTAAAAGTTTTTAGGAGTTTTTAAAATTATTTTAAACTAGCTTTTGCCCGCGGCTTCGCCCGCGTGGACATCGTTTTTATGACTGTCTTTAAGGGTGATCAGTAAATTATGTCGTTTCCCACCTACTCAACCATCTCTGTACAAAAATCACAACAATCAAGTATTTTTTTAGTTCCCAGGGAACTGCATTAGATTATGCTATTTTCCCGGGATAAAAAGTAGCCCATGTCCTTCCCCGTGACACAGACTACCTGCATGCCAAATTTCATTAAGATTGTTCAAGGCGTTGAAGCGTGAAAAGGTAACAAACAAACATACAAACACATTTTCACATATTATAATATTACTAAGGATGTACTAGATGCCTGAATAGAGGTAGCCTAATAGGAACACTCTGTCCCGCCCCGCCCCGCCCCGCCTGATGGCCACTTGATGGCCACCATTACAACTTGCTCGTCGTCTGTTACGATACAATTTGAGCCGAAATTGGCACAACTTTGAAGGCAGTGAAGTCGAAATTGTGAAAATAACGTGATTTAAAATTTTAAATACGACAAAAAAACTGGGACTACTCGCCGAAACCGTCGTCGATAGAAATCTTAAGTATACTATAGTCGAGTTCATCAATATCTGTACATACATGTTCATGATTCAAAAAAATAAATGCAATGATAAGTGTCAAAAAACTCTAAACAGCTTTGCCTTGCAATAAATTGAGAACAGCCTGTGATGTCATAAATATCTGACTACACAATATATCATTAACTTAGATATCAGTCAGTCAGTTAACAGTTTTATCCAGTAGACGGATTTAATTGTCTACACTACCGTAACATATTAATGAACCGTTTAAATGTAAACATTTTATTGATATCTAAGTTTGTATAGAACTTTAAGTTTATTTTCACGCTTAAAATGTTTTTAACCATTGGCCCTGCCAATATAATGTTATGGTCGTTCGAGCGATGATGGGATGTGGGCATGCCAGGTATGTGGCCGTTTGAGGAAAGTGGCCCTAACAGGTATGTGGCCGTTTGAGGAAAGTGGCCCTAACAGGTATGTGGCCGTTAGAGGAAAGTGGCCCTAACAGGTATGTGGCCGTGCGAGGAAAGTGGCCCTAACAGGTATGTGGCCGTGCGAGGAAAGTGGCCCTAACAGGTGTGTGGCCGTGCGAGGAAAGTGGCCCTAACAGGTAAGTGGCCGTGCGAGGAAAGTGGCCCTAAGTGACCGGATCCTATTAATGAACTTGATTGTACAAGTAGGTACTTACATAATTATCAACAAAAAAAAATACTGAGTACTTCCTATGATGCTTCTATAACAGTATTATTATCAAATCATGATATATGAAATACTAGATTTTGCTCCCTACTTCGCCCGCGTGGAAATTGTTTTTATGACTGTCTTAGAGGGTGCGCGGTGCGCTAGCCGCAAGCGGCTCGCGAGCGTGGACATAAATTTTCTCCAGATCCCTCGGAAAGTATGTCAGAATATGCTTTTTAGTAAGTCGTGTCATTTTCCACCCCCTCAACCATATCTGTGCAAAAAATCACACAATCCATTGTTCCGTTGTGATGTTAAAGAAATTAACCAAAAAAGAGTATTGCTTCAGTTCCCTCGGGAACTGCATCGGGCTATGCTATTTTCACGGGATAAAAAGTAGCCCATGTCCTTTCCTGTGACACAGGCTACCTGCATGCCAAATTTCATAGTGATTGATCAAGGCGTTAAAGCGTGGAAAGTTAAAAACAAACAAACACATTTTCACATTTATAATATTAGTAAGGATTGCATTACATATTCTTGAAAAAACAATGGAGAAATCGTTATTTTACCAAACAAAAAAGGTTCAATCTAAAGAAACAATCTTCGACAAAGTTACCGTCAAGAACTTACCATGAACAACACAAAACTATGGTAAGAGCGAGTGCCAAGTTTCTTCTCACAAGCCACTTCAGCTATGGAACCCCCATCCCGTGTGCCGTAAGACAGAAGCACGGAAACACCCAACAGCGGATAATCTCGAGGGCGTACGTCCGCTTACGCAAATGTCATTCACGGATCACGACCGGGACACCCTAGCCTCACCCATTGACCAGTATATCTAGGCCTCCCCTGCCCCCGCAGAGCTGGAAATGCGAGGAAAAGGGGGCAGTCGAACAAATCGCAAAAGTCCGCTCTGGCTCAAAGGTCGTGGATATGTAAGAGGGCGCAATTCGGGATAAAGCACAATCCTTCGTGATTGCACCGCGTCCCATTTTCAGACCATACCGTGCATGAAAAAAAAAAGATTGCGGCGCTCTCTACATTTTTTATTCCATGCTATCCATGTAGTTTTATTGTTATACTTAACTAGATTAAAAATAATTTTCGGAACCTAAAAGTTTTTATTTGAAAAGAGTTATTCAAGAAGCCAAAATCTCAAATGAATAAATAAAAATACTCGGTACCTTTGGTCTAAAAAGGTAAGCAAAATAAAGTCCAGGTGGTTGGATTGAAAAATAAAAGATGATTTTAAGACCTTGATTCCACCTCAAAAGTTCATCATCAGATCAACTTCAAAATACCAAAAAGATCTATTGTCACCGCGAATACGGCTCATTCCTAATTTCAGCTCAATCTGACCCCTGGGGAAGTCACTCTTAAAACGATCGCAAGATTTGAACTAAACAAAAATACTTACATACGAACATTGCAAGTTAAATTAAATCTGAATTTCGAAGGAGTTCTCAAATTATTTAAACTTCTCAAATAGGTTCTCATCAAAGTTCTTGATCCCTAAAGTTTTATGAGGAACCTGTAAGAAAACTGGGATCGTACAATTTAACTTAACAATCCAACTTGCCCTTAACTCTGTAATTACAAATTCCGGTAGTCCATTAGGGCGAATTAATCAAAGGGAAGATAGTCCGAACCTAGACAGACCCTCCGAACTTCTAAATAGTATTGTCAAACCAACACACGATCGTTACGAGAATTGGTCGGTAATCCTACATTTGTGCAATGTGTTGCCTTTCTCTTATAAGCATCTACTAAAAGTATACACATTGTGCACACCCGGTGCCACAGGGCAAGATCATCTCCTACATCAGACAAGGCAAAATAACAGTGTGTCACACAAAACTGTTGGATTCCCTACGCTCTATGGTTCTGTTTCGAATATGGGTGCTCCGAAAAGGGACCACTATCACGTAATTAAGCACCCGGACCCGCTGCTCACTGGACCGCAAGGGCACACCGGAATAGAATAGCTAAGGAATTATTTCAACTTTAATCAATTTCGCAAGGAAATATCTACTCTAGTTCAAAGAACAGACGCTCTATTTTCGTTTGTAGGTGACAAGGGTAGTTCAGGGTATGTTGAGCAATTGGGGTAATGCCCAGTATAAATTACTATAGTTTTCTTTGGGTGAAAATTAAGTGCGGATGAAGGTAGTTAGTGCCCAGCTTTACGGCTGTAAAACCACAGGCCAAGTGTGGCTTTGGGATAAGCTTTATAAGTACAGCTTACTACTGAATTAAGGTTGTATTAGAATAAGTACTTTTTTGCGTTTGCACTGGAATAATTAATAAAAAGCGGTCTTAGCTCAGTGTGACCTGTGTGGTTGAGTCAGTTAGGGTAAAACCAGGATAGTTGCCCCAGGGGTATAGTTGCCCCGATTGTAATTAGGTACTCTAGTTTCACGGATGAATCGCATGCTATTTTATTAATCTATCAAAAGACTCTTCAATTACCACTAAGTTGACCATGTCTCATGTGCGTTTGCATGGAAAGGATCTAAGATTTTACGGGATAGATGTCCTGTTTCTCGGCGGTACACCTATCCTAAACGTAATTTACATGGATTAGGCAACTATCCCCTATGTGTGATAGATGTCCCAAAATAAATAGGTTCGCAAAAATCGCTAATACTTTGGAAATATTAAAGGTAATGTTTTTTACTCTTCATAAAGTTATAGGTAAAAAATTGAACTACCAGCCCGTTTTACAAATAAAGTATTTTGCTTTTTGTACTGAGAGATATATAAGGTGGTTTCAAAAGATGTGGCAACTTTTTTTAAATCCACAATTGATAAGCCCGTAGCGTCATTTCACCTGATGGCAAGTGACGGTGATGCCGAAGATGGATCTATCCGGATTTTACCCTATGTAGGTTATCTGACCTGAAGCACTGTCGTTACCTGGATGGGACTGTTAGTGTCATTTTTCTCGAACGTTTCCGTGCTTCACAAGCCGTTGGTGCCAGTTACTATCACTGATGGCTATCGTTGAGCCTTCTATAAGGCATGTCAGATTCAGATTTAAATATTTATTAGACATAACACTACAACTCAACACAAAACAATATAACACGAGTAGACAAAAAACATATAGGTACACAAAGTAAAAGATATAATTAAAAACGCTAAACACGTTAAAAAATCGACTTCCATCGCAACAAATTAGTACATTTTTGCATTATTATTTTTGGTTTTTGTTAATTTTCTAAAAAAAGTACTACACCGATTTTGATAAAATTTATAAGGGACCACACGGAAACCACTAGCTTTCAAATAAAAAAAATCATAAAAATCGGTTCACCCAGTCAAAAGTTATGAGGTAACACACATAAAAAAAAACATACAGACGAATTGAGAACTTCCTCCTTTTTGGAAGTCGCTTGAAAATAAACTAAAATAAAATAGTCGCTACATATGGGAGGTAGGTGTGCGTTGCGCTGTAGTGTGACGCCAAACAGGACCCATTTCAGCATATTATGCTGCAGCCAGAGCCACAGCGCTGGTTTTCGAATGAGCCCTAAGGAGCTTTCGTAAATAAATTAAATCGGAACATGCAATAGGTACTAATAAGGAAATAAGATATTGAAAGAGGTTTGTAGATGATAGACAGCAACAACCAGGCTGCATATAAAATAAAATGTGATACACGAAGACAGTGCCAAGTTCTCCACTAGCCCTGCAACCTCCAGCAACCCGGACTTGGCTCCCCGCCCCGTGGGTGGAGCATGACCTAACCTTCCCCAGTTTGAAAGAGATCCGTTCACCAGCAGTGGAGACGTTACGGGTTGTTAACGGAGTAAAAACTGTTAAAAAGGTCAAATCAATACTAGACAATGAACAGCTCAGAAGCTGTATAATAATAACCCGGGCGACCAAACGATGCTCGGAGTCTCCTAGACATGACAACTAAAAATGTATTTCAAAATAAATAAATCATATTATCAAAAAACTTTAAACCATTCACGCCTTCACCGAGGTTCAAACCTAGTTTCAATTTGATTGTGGGCTAGACTCGTAACCGCTCGGCTAAGCTCTCTTTTTTGGATTTACAATTGATAAGCCCTTGGCATCATATCACCTGATGGTAAGTGACGATGATGCCGAAGATGGAAGCGGGCTTACCAAGATTCCCCAACGCAAAGGGGATCTGGCTATTTTATCTTCAAGCCGAAACACATCAATGCTGTTAAGACTGATGTTTGGCAGCAAGACTTAGATAAGATGGTGGTAACTAGGCTAGGCGGGCTATGAAAACGCCCTACCACCAACCAAACCGAGTCTTACAAAGTTGACTCCGCCGGGAATCGCACCCGCGGCCTCCCGGTGTGAAGCGAATGGACTAACCATTACGCCACGTAGGCGGTTCCCTTCTGGAATGATAATATGGTAAAATACGACACCTACGAGCAGGTATTACGCGGAAAAGACGCAGTGTGTGAAAACCCGGAAAAACGCCTTATAACCCAGAAACCCCCTATACAGCAATTTTCAGGCAAATCGTTAAGAGCTATTTCCGAGAACCCAATTTTATCATATAAGCATTGCTAGTTTAAAGTAATTAAATAATAATAATAATAGATCACCGAATTCATCATGGAACTTCTCAAAAAAGTGGCATTTACAGTTCAATACTAAAGCGATAAAATTGTTATTTCTAAGAAATTGATAATGGTATGAAATGTATAATGGAAAGAGGTATAATCTGTATAAATTCGAAAGAGGTTAGTTGCTACTGCTATGTATATTAGCGTTCTTTCAAACTTTGATGAATAAAAAAATCCAGGTACGTTTCATACGATCGCTTTTTCTTTGACGAGTTGCGCGAGGCTGCTGCATTGCATCTCAGAACGCACCGAGCGCACGCCTAGTTATACTTTCAAAGGGCCATTTCCAAATTCAAATTGGTTTGAATCTCGAAACGGATCGTATGAGTTGAGATCACAGATGTAGTACACCGTACAGTACAATGGCTTATTTGACTAACAAACAGGTTGCGGTACGAATAGCCCTGTTGTGCCTGGTTGGTGCATAATGCATGAGCCTCTTCCGTCTCCGGTCCTGGGGCTGATGTTGATGAGCGATTGACGTCGCTGCCCACGCGCATTGCATGGCCTTATGGTCACAGGGTCACCGAATGAAATAAAATTTAAGGATTTTTAGGTGAATAATTCACAGAGTTAATAGGCGTTCTTAGTTGGATTATTTGCAGATAGTGATTCTTAAAAAAAAAAAAAAAAATTATTTTCATTTATTAACAAAACCAACAACTACTTAATTACACAGCGTTAAAAAAATAATGGTAACAGATCATGAGCAATTTACAGGTTTACCTAAATTACTTTAAGATATTTTGATTAAAACATTGCAAAGACAATAAGGGGTTTTACTTAAACAATATAGACAGTAAACATATATATACATAGGCCCAGACCTAAATACATAGTTACATAATAAAAACAGTTGGAAGAAGTCAAGGAGAACGACACCAGTTCAAGTAAATTATCTCTAAGCTTAGGAACAGTTAGGGCTACGATGACTCGCCTATAATCCAATGATTTTGCTATGCACCTATAAATATATACAGGTGTTACAAATTCATGTATGACTCGTAACTGGGGCTTCGATTTATCATACTGATCAACTTTCCCTAAGGAACCCATAGTATGGACGTACGTAGTCTTTTTAATAAATAAATGTAATTAAAAAGTCAATTCTCAAAAAATATTTCAACGCTCCATACAAAAATGCACAGAATTGGTCAATCAGCTGATCGATTTGTATTAAGATTTCAAATATTCTTTTGAGAATTGACTATGTGCCTCTTGGGACAAGTTGTTCAGTATGTTCAGTAAGGAGAAACCCCATTATAGCGGGTCCTACGCCAATTTTGTTTCACTCTGTATAATATATACTTAAAACTGTCTGCCTTTTCGTCGGTTGCAGAATCGATCATTAGCATTTTAATCCGCTATTAAACACTAATGGATATCAAACTCATACAATATTGACACTAATGGGGTCTTTAAATTTAAGGGCATTTATACAACTCTCAATATGTCACATTATAAATAAACAATTTTATTTCACTTACCGCCTACGTACAGCAAGGCCTCGCGGTCGTAAAGTAGCGCCCGCGCCGTCGCCGCCACCTCTAATCACACAAATTGGTCTGTAAAAGCCTTTTACAGTCGATATTAGTACACAATTAGGCCGTTAAAGTATTAACGAGTGTGACAGACAGACGGACGGACGATGACGAGGCAGGAAAGAACTGGGTCGGCGGTGGAGTGGAAAAAAGCTTTTAAGAAAATTACCGTTTTGTTAATCAGTGTACCGTGGAAATGGGGAATCAAGGAATAAGTATGTATACTGTAAAGATCGTATAGATTTACATTTACGCATTCGCGCCTCCTTTTATACAGGGTGACTTTTAATTAGTTCTTAATAACAAAAATTATGCATGTTCTCGTGATTACAAATAATTTTTCCAAAGTAACTATATGTCAAATCAGAAAAAAAAATGTTTGGTCCTCGACACATAATAAGTTATTAAATCAGCAAAAATAGCAAAAATGTATAAAGAAACAAAGAAGTTTTATATATTCTTGCGAACGCGGATCGTGTTAAAAAGCTAAGTTTAAATTCAAATTAGTAAGTCGTTCGAAAGCCGAAACAGTTGAGATTCATTCCATTCGTGACCGCGAGCCAGGACAGAAGTCCATTTCATGTGCGATTACCACAGCAAGAATATATTTTAGCTAGTTCGGATAATTCTCAATCCAATAATCAGTCAGATGGCAAAGCATATAATCATTCAAAGTGAATAAAGAAAGCTCCACCTCTTTATTCATCATATCAGCTCATATACGTCCCCACCGAGGGGCTCGAGCCTACCCTGAATAAGGGCGATCAGGCCTTAGTCGACCACGCGGGCCCAGTGCGGGTTGGTCGACTTCACACACATCCTTCGAGTTTATTCGCAGGTGTGTGCAGGTTTCCTCACGATGTTTTCCTTCACCGTTAAAGCAATCGGTAAGTATATGTACGTAAATTTTTGAAAAACTCATTGGTTCATTGGCCGTCCAGATTTGAACCCGGTACCTCTGGTTAGAAGGGCCGAGCCACCAACGCTTTTTACCTCTTTATTCATAACATACAAATGCATTTTTATTCAGGTTTCTCAGCTATTTCCCCCTGACGACTCGTCAATGGTGGAGACGCTGGGTAATGTTTAAGCAATGTTTTTATCTAGGTATACCTACATGCATGTATGTAGGTCAAGATAAGAATGAGTGGTGTAACTTGATTGATTAATTATTGATTTTTGACGTCCACTGTACCAATGAGTTTTCGAAACTTACGTACATATACTCACCGATTGCTTTAACGGTGAAGGAAAAACATCGTGAGGAAACCTGCACACGCGTGCGAAGAAACTCGAAGGTTGTGTGTGAAGTCGACCAACCCGCACTGGGCCTGCGTGGTCGACTAAGGCCCGATCGCCCTAATTCAGGGTACGCTCGAGCCTTTCGGTGTGGACGTATATGATGAATTATTGATTTTTAAACAAATTCTTATAAAGGCGGAACACGTTTTTTATAGACCACAATTTATTGATCTCCTTGGCATCATCTCACCTGATGGCAAGTGACGATGATGATGCCGAAGATGGAAGCGTGCCTACCAACGCAATGGGGAAGTGGCTATCTGATCTTCAAGCCAGAACATATCAATGCTTACATTGACGTTTGGCAGCTAGGCTTAAATAAAATGTTAGTAGTTAGCCTGGTGGGCTTAGAAAATGCCCTGTCACCAACCAAACCGGATCTTACAAAATTAGGCCCCGCCTGGAATCGAACCCGCGACCTCCTGATGTGAAGCGAATGGACTGTACATTGCGCCACGGAGGCGGTTAGGTAAGATATGTATTCCTACGATGATGCTCATCAAAGGAATCGTGTCCTCGCGACTTGGATTCATGATAAACGTAGAAGCGCTTCTTCCTTTATCATGAATGCGCATTTCATCTATCTTTTTATCTATTTATTTATATAAAAGCGAAAGTTCACTCACTCATAAAACACGAATTTCGAATACTTTTTTATGACATATGAAGCTGAAATTTGGCAGGCAGGTAGTTTACGGGTAGGAGACGCCGTCAGTTAAGAAATGAAGAATTATTGCTGTTACTTAGTTATTCTGGTTAAAAATATAAAATAAATTAATAGGTTAATAAGATTTTTTCTACAGGGACGGATTAAGGTAGTCAAAATAAGTAAGTTTTTTTTTATTAATAATCTGAGTGCGTTTGGATGCACCTCACCTGATGGTAAGTGCCGATGCAGCCGATGATGTAACACGCGAGCTCAAATAGTGCCTATTCACTCTCGTCTTGAAGATTCCTAAATTATACGAATCGGGGAATAGTCGCCGGCAGCATATTTAAATTCGTACAGTTTACGCGGAAACTAAGTCGCGGGCAAAAGCGATATCTACTCAGACGAAGTTAGCTACTTAATAATAATTACACATAAAAAGTTTTTTTGCGTTTTAAAACCCACTCCAGATCAGACTAAGTAAGTATCTCACTTATATGATATACTTAAGCATAAATTCCCTACTGTAAAGGAATATTCACCTAATCGATCTCTTTCTCTTTCTTCCTTTCAAATGATGACCACAATTGTTGACTCCACAGATCTCTTTAATCCATTTCAATCAATAATTCAACAGCGCATAAAGTGAAAAAGCGCAGTAAGCATGAGTTGCGTATGCGCCATGCGCGCGCGCAAGCGGCGAAGCTTGTTTGTTTATCGTCATTGTCTTGTTGCACCGTTGGGCCTGGACCTGCCTGTCTGCTCTGCATACAATGTCTACGTATGTAAGTCTACTCCTACGATGATGAGGACACGGCTTGGATTTATGATTTTAAGCCATGGGATGGATTTCTTCATGTCAAGAATAGGACATAGCCATGCTTTTGTCATGCTGATGAAACGAAAATTGTAATAAAAACGTGATACTCTCTAGAGTTCGAAGTGAAACTCCTTAGGGTCTGAAGACGTTATCAGAGGAGTGTTTCCCTAGCTCGTTTACTTATCACATACTAACGAAGTATCCAATCTTACTTATGTTAGTGAAATTTTGTAAAGACGTTCTAAAAACTAACATCAACTTTTATCAGTTTGTAGATTGTCAGATTTCTGTAAAAACATGTAGTTTTAAAGTGACACAAACGTAGCGTAGGCAGGCCTCCCACGCGGTGGACCGACGCCCTGGTGAAGATCGCGGGAAGCCGATGGATGTGGGTAGCGCAGGACCGGTCGTTGTGGAAATCCTTGGGGGAGGCCTTTGTCCAGGAGTGGACGATTTTCGGCTGATACGATGAAAGTGACACAGGCTCAGAAATATGGAATTCTGGCAAACAACATAGATCAAACAACTGAAAAGACTGCGGTGCTGTCGAGTCGTATCAAGACCTGAAGACGATGGCAGAGGATAGGAAAAACTGGCGATTACTCCACAGACAAGAGCGGTGCTCATATATCAAAGCCATTAAGTAGTTCCTAGAACGCACTGAAAAAAAATTCAATGACTTTGATTGATTAATATTCAATTAGGGACTAAACTTTTTACTTTTTACCTATTATTTTTTTGTGTTTAATTAAGTTGTGTACACCTTCTGCCATCTCAGTCAAAACTTTCTTCTTTCCCAGGTCTGCTGGAAGAAATTTCTTTAGAAATAAGCTGTATACCCTTCGTGTGATCTTACTTTGTAAAATGTGAATGAACGTACAAATATTATTTTAAGTCTTCATTCAGAATTGGTAAGCCCTTGGCATCGTCTCACCTGATGAAAAGTGACGATGATGCCGAAGATGGAAGCGGGCTTACCAAGATTCCCCAACGCAATGGGGAACGAAATATATATTTTTTAAAGGCATAATAAACATTCAGTCCGCAAAATAACTACTTGAGCGGCAAGATTTCATGATTGAGCGGCAGAAAAACATGTCTATAAGCAGCAACTCAACACTGTAGGAAGAGTGTGGTACGGGGAGTTCTAAATGGAAGCGGGAGCGAGCGAAGCGAGCTCGGACTTGCGGAGCACCCCGACTCGGATCCGTTAGGTTCGGAGACTGTGCGGGGAGGCGAGCTAAGCTCGCCTCCCCGCACAGTCGTAGTGTTAGGTTTAACACGAGAACACAGAAGTAGGAGCCCCGAAGGGGCTCCGTCGACCACTCAACACTGTAGGAAGAGTGTAGTACGGGGATGTTTAAAATAATTACAGCAATCCAGAATGACATAAATTGCTGATTGATTTTGAAATGTTTGCTGACCATGAGTTGCTGACCAATTAGCTATTTCTGCTGACCGATTAGCTATTTCTGCTGACCGATTATATTTTTCTGCTCACAGAAATAACAATACTATGCTAACCATTTAATTGACACCCATGGGGAACTGGCAATCTTATCTTCAAGCCGGAACACAACAATGTTGTTGGCATTGATGTTTGGCGGCAAGACTTAGATAATATGCTTCTAGTTAGCCATCAGGCGGGCTTAGAAAATGTCCTTCGGAATGAAGGAACAAACAAATGGCGGCGAAATCTCATACGTTCGACAACCAAACTGTAACCAATCTGTACCAATCTGGGTGACGAGGAGTGAGGTCGGAATCTATAGAGCGACAGGGAGTGTCCAAACTGTATGTTAGTACTAATATATATAAATACTTTGCCACGGAGGTGGTTATAAACGCTATCATCGATATGGGAAACTAAATTCACATCTCTCAGTTAGAAGCCAAAAAATCATATTTACTTCGACACACGAATACAAATACTCGTACAAATCATTCATTATCCACAAAAAAATCTCAAATTACCGAACAGCAATAAATTTGTTACATTTTTCACACACATATTACTATAGGGGGTGCTCGCCCATCGATCAACGCGCCGCTCGCTCTCAAGTTACGAGATTCCGATAAGCGATAAAGAGATACAAATTTATGACGAGCTCGTTCGCTACACGCTGTATATAAGCGGCCTTTATTTATGCTCGGGGTATCTAACCACACCACACCACACGTGGTCTTCTATGTGATATTAGGGTGCGGTCATGGTGGTGAGCGGAACGACGACGGCACGGACGGTGGTCGGTATAACAATTTTGGTAAGTATCAAATTACAAGAGAGGTCAGAAAAAAACCGGCCAAGTGCGAGTCAGAACCGCACACGTAGGATTCCGTACCATCATACTAGATGGCGCTAGTTTCTTCAGTTCCGTACTATCACACTAGATGGCGCTAGTTTCTTCACGTAAAAAACACTTTTTTGTTTGGAAATTTTCACTTTTTCTAATTTTTTGAAGACGTTATCAGAGGAGTGTTTCCCTAGCTCGTTTACTTATCACATACTAACGAAGTATCCAAGTTTATGTTAGTGAAATTTTGTAAAGACGTTCTAAAAACTAACATCAACTTTTATCAGTTTGTAGATTGTCAGATTTCTGTAAAAACATGTAGTTTTAAAGTGACACAAACGTAGCGTAGGCAGGCCTCCCACGCGGTGGACCGACGCCCTGGTTAAGATCGCGGGAAGCCGATGGATGTGGGTAGCGCAGGACCGGTCGTTGTGGAAATCCTTGGGGGAGGCCTTTGTCCAGGAGTGGACGATTTTCGGCTGATACGATGACACAGGCTCAGAAATATGGAATTCTGGCAAACAACATAGATCAAACAACTGAAAAGACTGCGGTGCGAAAAAAATTTATTTGTCGTTATAGCGGCCCCTTTGGGTACGGAACCCTTAAAAAAGAAAGAAAATCACTAATATACAGGTTATAAAATAAAAGGTGTAGGACCCGTAACTGGGGGTTCTACTCATCATACCAAACAACTTTCCCCAAGGAACCCATAGTCAATTTTCAAAAAAAAATTAGACCCTCCATGAAAAATGGTCAAAATTGGTCGTTCAGCTGATCGATTTTTATGAAGAGTATTTTTTTGCGATTTTAGCAAAGTCATAGAACAAAAGTTGTTCAGTGTGATGAGTAGAAGCCCCAGTTAACGGGACCTACACCAATTTTGTTTACAATCTGTATATCCAGATATTGAACCATTTAGTTTTCTTTTAAATACTTATGCAATTTGTTTGGAATTCACTACTTCTTGTGAGTTTCATTAAGTTATTTTATGAAGCTAAATTATTAAAAGACTAATAAATAAATTCAATTCAATCCAATTCTCGATTCGTGACCCTTTTGTATACAGTCCTTGCTATATACCATTAGCAGTTCTAAGCCCTATAGTAGGAACGTATTAACCTCACTAATATCTACAAATATGCGATACAAATTAAGCACATACTTAAAGGTTGTCTCACACGGGCGCTATACTATAAGATATCTTTAACGTAACAGATATCTTACAATATCGCTCTTCATAGAAATCAATGAGAGTACACACACGGGGCAGATAATATATATTTCATCGCCGTCTATCTTATATATATCGCAAAGCTCAACCGATATTTATCTTAAGATAAATACGGCATGATTAAAAAGAGTTTTTAACCGCCTGCTGGCGTAATGGTTAATCCATTCGCTTCACACCAAGAGGTCGCGGGTTCGATTCCCGGCGAAGTCAACTTTATAAGACTCGGTTTGGTTGGTGGCATGGCATGTTCATAGCACACATATACTCGCGAGTATCTGCGAGTATATTTAGAAAAAATAGCGCCCGTGTGTGCCAGCTTTAACACTGACCACTGAACCACCGAACATAGTTTTTTTCTCTGACCCGCTCAGTATATTAATGTGACGTGGAGTGCGTCAGCAACACACTTAGACAGATACATACACACACAGAACACATTGACAAAATGCCGTAACCCAACACTGAAAAATCAAGTCGTAAATGTAAATGTGTTCTCAGCTTTACAGTTCAATAATAGATACATTTTATGTCTCCAATTTGTTTGAGTAACATGTTCGTAAATCGATGTATTTAGACGTCATGCAACATTCTATGTTTCCCCTTGATGCCTTAATGCTGCGAGTACAAAGGTTGTCCAACTTTATAATCGTTTAGTGTTTTCTTTAAACCTACTTTAATCTTTTTGCAAAGTCTATTTCAAAGATCAATACAGCATGCCCCTGTCGAGTCGTAACTCAAGCGTGAATCTGTTGTGAAATCAGAATGTGTAAAAGTATCATAAAAACCTACATTTAGATTGGTGGGTGTTTAAAATAATTTTAATTTAGTGCCGCTTAAAACTGTCGCGGCTATTGGAATAACCGCTTATAACGCCGCCGAGTTAAACGTCAAGAATGTTTTGATTAATGTGTGGTGGCCACTTAACATTCGTTTAGTTAGACACTACAAGTACTACTAGGGACGGCGAAAATGAAAGTTATATAAAGAACTTATATCACCCTCTTGATTAATATTTATACAAGCTTTTATTTAACTTGCAATGTACGAGGGCTGTTTGATAAGTACCCGTTTATGGCAAAAAAAACATTTTTTTTTGTATATATGCATTTATTTTTCTACGTAGTCACCTTTTAACTCTATACACTTGTTCCACCTATACTCAAGCTTCAATAAACCATCCAAAAAGTATGATTTTGGAAAGTCATTAAAATAGGCCTCTGTGGCGGCAATGCTTCGTCATTTGATCCAAATCGCTTACCACCGGGCCATTTTTTTAGGTTGGGAAACAAAAAGAAATCGCATGGGGCCAAATCTGGAGAATACGGGGAGTTATGCAATAGTTCGTAGCGTAACTGTGCTAATTTAGCCGTCACAACTCTTGACGAATGAGCCGGGGCGTTGTCGTGATGAAAAAGTACTTTTTCTTTTTTAAATGGGGTCGTTTGTCCTTTGAGACGGCGTCAAATTCATCCAATAAATTAGCATAGCACTGCCCTGTTATCGTTTTCCCCTTTCCTAAGTAGTCAATATGTATAATACCCTGCGAATCCCAAAAAACAGTCGCCATGACCTTTCCAGCCGATGGGACGGTTTTTGCTTTCTTTGGAGCAGGTTCAGCAGGTTCACTGCTTCGACTGCTCTTTCATTTCCGGGGTGTAGTGGTGAACCCACGTTTCGACGCAGAAACTCCTTCGGGTTACGTTTGAACACGGCCAAACACTGCTCCGAAGTAGTCAGTCGGTTCCGTTTTTGCTCCTCCGTGAGTAAACGCGGCACCCACCTCGCCGATACTTTCTTCATACCCAATTTTTCTTCTTATTATGTGTTGTACCCTCTCGATTGAAACGTTTACACCATCAACGATTTCTCGAAGTTTAATTCGGCGGTCGGCTAAAACGATATTTTCAATTTTCTTAACCATATCGTCTGTAGTCACCTTAATTGGCCGGCCTGGGCGATCCTCATCAAAGACGGTTGTTCTCCCCCGCTTAAACTCGTTATACCAATATCTGACGGTTGTCATAGAAGGAGCATATTCATGGTAAACCGCTTGCAATCTTACTTTTATTTCATCACATGTTTTTCCTTCCAAAAACAAGAATCTAATTACAGACCGATACTGTTCTTTCTCCATTTTAACAATTTTAAGTTCACGCTTTCACTAAATCGCTGTCAAATGAGAAAAAAAACAAAAGAATGCAATTTTTTTTTCTTTTTCCCACCTCTGAAAAATGGCTTAAAAAGGTGGTATACTTATTTTCGGTCAGTGATATTAATATATTTAGTAAACGGGTACTTATCAAACAGCCTAGGTATGTATGTTTGTTTGGGTAAAATCTTGCAACCCAATTTTGAAGCAGATATCTTCAACCGATTGAGCTTAAATTTTGTATACACGTTCAGTTTGAATGACAATGCATGATATTAACTGTGTGACGTCATTCTAAATCCAACATGGCGGCACACTCAAGATGGCGGACTAGTTATTTTTAATTCACTCCTACAATATGGGTATCAAATGAAAGGGTTTTTTGAGAATTTTCAAATTAAAGCTTGTACCTAAAAGTTTTTAGGTTCTTTGAAAATTATTTATCAATCACCTACAGATTGCGATAAAGAAGAATTGGAGAGCTGCTGTTGCTGTATTTATTAAAGTTCTGCTACATAATTTTTAGGGTTTCGTACACCCAACGGGTGAGCAACGGGAACCTATTAGTATGCCTCCGCGCGCTGTCTGTCCGTCCGTCAGAGGGCTGTTTTTCATGAAATATTTATAGGTCAATAGTTGAACTTTTAAAAAGGTGTATTTCTGTTGCCGCTATCACACAAAATGCTAAAAGTTAGAAAATGTAAAAACAAATAAGGGGGGTCTCCATACAAGAAGTGTGTCTTTAGAGGTATTTCTGATTTAGCTCTATTGTAAAAACCGTATATTACATATAAGCGTTAAAATTTGTGTGATTTTAGTACTAATATTGAAGTAACGCAACAAAAAATAAAAATTGGCCAAGTCTGAGTCGTACTCGCTCTAAGGAGTCCCAACTGAATGACAAAAAAAGCATATTTTTATCGCTCGCGTTGATGTCTTTTGTATCATTTTCATTATGTTATGTAGTTGTGAGGAGAGGTGTAGTGGTACAGAACCCTCGGAGTGCTAGTCCGTCTTACACTTAACTGGTTTTATTTTATAAGCCAAACATGGTCATAGAGAGATAAAGCGAAATACAGCTAAATGCAAGGATAATACAAAGAAATAAAATGACCTACGTAATACAATCAGACACGGCATCGTGTAAAGTGACCCACATAATACAATCAGATACAGGCATCGTGTAAAGTGACCCACATAATACCATCAGACACAGGCAACATGTAAAGTCACCCACATAATACAATCAGACACAGGCATCGTGTAAAGTGACCCACATAATACCATCAGACACAGGCATCGTGTAAAGCGACCCACATAATACCATCAGACACAGGCAACGTGTAAAGTCACCCACATAATACAATCAGACACAGGCATCGTGTAATGTAACCCACATAATACAATCAGACACAGGCATCGTGTAAAGTGACCCACATAATACAATCAGACACAGGCATCGTGTAAAGCGACCCACATAATACCATCAGACACAGGCAACATGTAAAGTCACCCACATAATACAATCAGACACAGGCATCGTGTAAAGTAACCCACATAATACAATCAGACACAGGCATCGTGTAAAGTGACCCACATAATACCATCAGACACAGGCAACATGAAAAGTCACCCACATAATACAATCAGACACAGGCATCGTGTAAAGTGACCCACATAATACCATCAGACACAGGCAACATGTAAAGTCACCCACATAATACAATCAGACACAGGCATCGTGTAAAGTGACCCACATAATACCATCAGACACAGGCAACATGTAAAGTCACCCACATAATACAATCAGACACAGGCATCGTGTAAAGTGACCCACATAATACCATCAGACACAGGCAACATGTAAAGTCACCCACATAATACAATCAGACACAGGCAACATGTAAAACGACCCACATAATACAATCAGACACAGGCAACATGTAAAGTCACCCACATAATACAATCAGACACAGGCATCGTGTAAAGTGACCCACATAATACCATCAGACACAGGCAACATGTAAAGTCACCCACATAATACAATCAGACACAGGCATCGTGTAAAGTGACCCACATAATACCATCAGACACAGGCAACATGTAAAGTCACCCATAATACAATCAGACACAGGCATCGTGTAAAGTGACCCACATAATACCATCAGACACAGGCAACATGTAAAGTGACCCACATAATACCATCAGTCAGACACAGGCAACATGTAAAACGACCCACATAATACCATCAGACACAGGCAACATGTAAAGAACGAAATAATTAACTGCTCGCAAGAAGCTTCAGCAAACTCAATCCACACAACGATACACAATTGGTAAGCCCTTGACAACATTTCACTTGATGGTAAGTGACGATGATGCCGAAGATGGAAGCGGGCTTACCAAGATCCCCAACGCAATGGAGAACTGGTTATCTTATCTTCAAGCCGGAACACATTAATGCTTGGCGCCAAGACTTAGATAAGTTGGTGGTAGCTAGCCAAGCGGGCTTAGATAATGCCTTTCCACCAACCAAACCGAGTCATACAAAGTTAGACCCTGCTGGGAATCGAACCTCCTGATGTGAAGTTAATGGACTTAACCATTATGCCACGGAGGCGGTCTTTCGAGTCAAAGGTTTTTTTTTATTCTCAATTGGGAAGCCAAAAATAAACGTATCGCGGTTATTTGTCCAATACTATTTATTGTTATGTGATTCGCACATTGTAAATTCGTCGTCGAGCTGTCACTAATTTTATTCTAAAACGTATTCGTAACATGTGCATCTGTATGTTACGAGTAGCTCGGACAGTCGTCATATCCGCAATTAGAACTTCAGCGAGGGCTGTTCTGAACTCGATTAATGGGGAATAAATTAATCTAAGTGTGTATTAAAGTGCAAATGTTTTAACACTTTGGATTTTGTACATTACAAGCTGTTGGATATCGAGGGTGCGCGGTGCGCAGGTTAGGTAGCGCTGCGAACCTTGTCCTGACAATTACGAACAAAACAAAAAAATCTGCCAAATCGGTCCAGCCGTTCCTATGTGATGAATGAAGTGATAGTATAGGTAATCATGATTTTAGTTCTGAGCACTGCATATAGCTACTGCTACTGGCTATAGTGATAAATAACCTAACCTAACCTAACCACTACAGGAGTGCCGAAAGAAGTAAAACCTTTTTTACAATATATAAGTTTCGACCCTTCGAGTGGTCCTGGTTAAGGTTACGGCGACAGGTAACGGTAAGGGTGTCGCGAGTTCAATGGTTTTTCTATCTTAAATACAGTTTTATATAATTTTTGCCCTCCGAGTGTTCCTGGTGCCCAACTCGCCTAAAGAAATTTTTCACTTGAAAAAAATACTTACACGTCACACTTGTTAGAGTTCCATACCTCAAAAGGTAAAGGCCCCCTAACAACTAAACCGCTGTATTTGGAAATTTGAAAAAAATCATGAAAGTAGTCTTTATAATGAATTTAAAAGGAAAACTATCAAAGCTTACCAGGCTTTTCTAGTTGACGAGCAATAGTCGATCAAAAAAATTCTTATATACACAAAAGTAGTCAAACGCACTCAAATTTTCAATAAAAAAAAACCTGCACAAAAATGTTGCTAGCGCCTTTTAGAATATATCAAAATTTAAGTAAATCACTATAACAAACATATTGGCAACTACGAAACATTGCGCGTGGCCCGACACGCACTTGGCCGGTTTTTTTCTAGTATGTAATATTCCATTATTAATCAATTTATAAAAAACTAGACTTGATTAAAGATTGCCAATTACTCGTAGATGATCGATTTGTAAAAGGGTCCATGTGAATTGATTATGGGTTCCATGAGGGAAGTTTTAACCGCCTCCGTAGCCCAGAGGCAAAGTTCACTGGCTTTACTCAGGAGGTCGAGGGTTCGATTCTCGGCGGGATCATTTGTACGACTCGGTTTGGTTGATGGTACGGCATTTTCTAAGCCCGCCTGGCTATCTACCACCATATTATCTAAGTCTTGCCGCAAAATATCAATGTTGATATCATTGGTGTGTTCCGGCATGAAGATAAGATAGCCAGTTCCCCATTGCGTTGGGGAATCTTGGTAAGCCAGCTTCCATCTTCGGCAACATCGTCACTTGCCACCAGGTGAGATGTTGTCAAGGGTTTACCAATTGTGAATAAAAAAAAAAGATGGTCTTTCCACGAGATAAAGTGATCCCTTGCAGCTTCGGTAGATATTTTGAGAGCACCATATTGATATGAATTCAATAACTCTAGTAGATTACCTGAGGACCTTTGTGCCATCACTCCGAAATTTCAGGCACCTATTAATTATGCAATCGTTAACGCAGATGAAGGCATGCACGGCACATGCCGTAGTAGTTAAGCGGCAAAGCACATATATCTATATATATATAAAAATTAATCCCTATTTCCCTTGGTCACGGCATCACGCGTGAACGGCTGGAACGATTTCGCTAATTCTTTTTTTGTCGAGTTCGTTATTGTCAAGAGAAGGTTCTTATGTAGGGTAGGGTAGGCTAGTGCAGTTTAGTGTAGTGTAGTGTACGGTAGGGTAGGGAAGGGAAGGGTAGTGCAGGGTAGTGTAGTGTAGGGTAGGGTATTGACTACAATAACTAGTAGTGTAAGGTAGTACGAAGTTCGCAGGGAATACTAGTATCTAATAGATATTGATCACAGAGAATCACTGGCCATTAATTTACTAACCAATTAAAATGGTAATGTAGACGTTGGCACTGTTGAGTACAAAAGCGCTTACGGAGCGAGTGGGCTGCGCATGCGACGCACTTCGATGCTTTATTTTGCCGCGCATAAATAACGACGTCACATTTGTCTCTGGCGCCGCGTCCGTCGCTAACGAGTTCTCAGTTGCGCGCGCGCACGCCGCAGACTGTACACCAAATACCTACCGTTCATACAGGGTTGTCATAATATTAATAATATTACGGGTCCGGCTGTTTGGATCAGGGTACTACGGGGTCGGGGGTAGCCAACTGCTTGCCTGCCGTTAGATCTATCGCCTTCGGCACTCTGGCTTGTCGGTCCCCCGACTGGGTCGTGGACTCGTAGTGGTATGAGGTTAGTTGCAGGGGTTGGGCAATGTGTGTTGCCTGGCACGCACGTTGCGTCCAGGCATCCTTCCCCGCGCGCAACTAGTGTTGTCGTAGCCGGCCACGTGGACTCTGGGCGAAAACAACGCGGGGCACGTTAGTTGTCCATTGAGCGGAACTGCTGGTTTAATTACTGGCAGGGAAGCATCTCCGGCACTTGCCTGGATAGAAAGTAGAGCTAAGCTAATACTGCTCCGGCCGATCCAGCCGCGTAGGAGTAAGTCTGGACGAGTGCGATAAGCGCCGGGAAGTGAGCGTGCTTACAGCTCCGGTACCACACCGGATATGTGGGAGCCAGCTTCTATGGCGTCCCGAGCGGGTATCGAACCGCCAGCAGCGAAAGCCGCGGGAGGTGAGCGCGCCAATAGCTCCGGGACCTACCTGGACAGTAGGTAGTGGTTCTCTTCCACGAGGCACTCGCCTTGCAGAGTACCGGGACAAGCGTCTTGGCGGCAAGACCTACCGTAACTGGTCCTTGTCTTCACCTTATGGTGTTGGCAGGAATAGCGGCCCTCACTGTATGACCTAGCTGTCGGTGAGTGAGGACGCTATATCATAAACCTGGTAGTTTAGCGTGTCTGGTAGATATACGAGAGGGGAATGTACACCAAATATCTACCGTTCATACAGGGTTGTCATAGTATTATGGAATCCTGGAGTTCTGAAAAAGATTATGATCTCTTCTCTTATCGTGTGGCTCAATTAACCGTGCTATCCAAGGCATAGACGGCGGTTGCCTGGTGTTGCACTTAGCGTCACCCGCGGCCACATGAGATTTAGATTTACACCTATGCACGAAGATTATGATAGCGAAAACTGGAGTACTTCAAATTACATTGTTGCTTGACTTGTTTTGGACCTTCTGAACATCTCGCAGATCTTACCCTATTAAGTTGTTTAAACAGTTTATCGGTAATTAACAGGGTTTAACACAAGTGGTGTTAACAGTTAGCTGGGGACTCTACTCATCACACTAAACAACTTTTGTTCTACGAATTATTGAGATTGACTCCTAGTTAAGATTTAGCAAATCATCTGATGTATCAGTGTAAGAAAGTCAAGAATTTATTTTTTGTGATTTCAGCTAAGTCGTAGAACAGAAGTTTTTCTGTATGAGGCGTGAAGTTCCAGTTTATTCCATAAAGTTATAACGAAGTTAATCTTTTTGGATTTTATTTCTAGCCTGCTTTTAAATCATATTTTTGTCTATTTTTACTTTTTAACACGCTTTTATTAGCTTCACTTGTAACTATGTAAGAAAATCTTGGAATCTTCCATTAGGATGAAATTTTGCACACGCTCTGAGTTCTGATGACAATACATGACAAGCTAAGAAACGTCATTACAAATCCAATATGGCGGCCTCCCCAAGATGGCGGACTGGCTGTTTGAAATCCACCCCCATGATATGGGTATCAAATGAAAGGGTTTGCTGTCAGGAATACGCAAAAAATAGTCACGTGACTTAAATCCAATATGGCGGACGTCCAAGATGGCGGACAGGCTATTTGAAATGCACCCCCATCATATGGGTATCAAATCAAAGGGTTTGCTGTCAGGAATACGAAAAAATAGTCACGTGATTTAAATCCAACATGGCGGACATCCAAGATGTTTACTAAAAGCGTGTTTTTTAGTTTTATAAACTAATTGATGATTATTGTTATTTTGTTTGAATTTGAAATTGACATTCCTATCATCACTTTTCTTTGGTCTGTTCGTTTTTTATTCATTTTTACTTGTCATCTTTATTAAACTAGTGTTGGTAATTAAGTTACACTTTTTCGCTCCCTCCAACACCTACTCCTTTTTCGGCGTAACTGGTGAAGCAAGCATACGTAGTAGGTAATTACTGCATGTATAGCATCATTACTTATAGAGCAAGCATACGTAGTAGGTAATTACTGCATGTATAGCATTATTACTTATAGAGCAAAAATACGTAGTAGGTAATTACTATTAGTAGATATGCAATCAGAATAGAAAGCTAATGACGGCGATAAAAGCTATAGGAAAAAGTCAGTCTATAAGATAATCGAGCAGCAGGCCCTTATAAATACATCCTGTGTGTAAAACTTGGGAACACCGCCGAGCTTGGGCCGCGAGTCGCGAGTCGCACAAGCAATGCGCGCGCGCATGCAGTCTGTGGGAATGCAAATAGTTGATTTACTCGCCCACTGCCGCGGCGCTACACACAACACGGCTGGTGCCGTGTCTCTGTGCCATTTTGATAAATAATGCCGTCTCCTTGCTGCCACACTGAAAAACAGAATGTAAAACTTCTATGTTGCTAATATAGAAGGCAGAGCTGAATATACTCAGAATTTGACGTGCATTGGGTAAATATGTATACTTAAAAGAACAGAAAGTCTGATGGTATGATATTTAAACGATCTTGGTATGATACTTAAACGATCTCAAGTTGATTTTTCTTGAAAAATGCTCTATGTGTGAAATCTGAAACCAAATTGGGTCCACCACTTTTGTGCTATTAAAACATGAAATTTCAGAGTTACTGTCACTAAAACAACTGTAAACCGCCGCAGCGAACAGGATATTGGTTCTTATCGCAGATCATTATCCTTCAAGGCGAGAGTGACTATTCACTATTATGCCTATGCATTATTTCAGTTTTCGCTTTGTACATACAAATCGAACGCATCGTCACTTCACATCAGGTGAGTTGTAGTACTCAAATTAAAAAAAACCTTTTGCCACAGATAAGATACCAATATTGTAAATGTCATTACAATATTGGTATCTTAACTGTGGCAAAAGATTTTTAAGCTATTGCATAGATTTTATCGCAGGCTTTGAGCGCGGGGACCGAATCCAGAAATTCCGTAACGAAGAAAAACCTGACGCTCGGTTGCCATGGCAACAATATCGGTTGTCAAAACAAACATTTAAGAAGATTTGATCATTTTCGGAGAATAATAAAACTCTTTTCATAAACTGTATATACCTCCATATGACAAAAAAGATTTGATTATTTTTTATTTATCAAATGCAAAAAGATTTTATTTAAGACACAGCTGTTTGTATTTATAGAGATAGGTACAAAAAGATTTTATTCCATATTTGGCTGTATAGTTCCAACTACCATTGCTTAAAAAAAATTACAAAAAGATTTTATTCCTTAATTGGCTGTATAGTTCCAACTACCATTGCTTAAAAAAAACAAAGATGTAAAAAAGCGCGGTTAAGCGAAAATAAATAATAAATATGAATGAACAAACTGCATTTATTATTAATGAAGAAAGTAATAAAAGCGCGGTTAAGCGAAAATAAATAATAAATATGAAGGAACAAAGTGCATTTATTATTATTAATGAAGAAAGTCACGAAAAAATAGTGAAAGAAAATGAGTGAGTACTCTATATACATACATTTTATTATTATCACAAATGCAGTATTAATTTTGAATTGAAAATATAATACTGCTATAAAGGTGACCTAAATTTTTGATATTAAAATGAGCGATATTAAAAGTAGCCCTCTTTTATACACACAAACACACACTCGCGTATAGTTTAAATTCTCAATTTAGATTCTTTCTATATAGATAAATATATATATTATAGATAAATAAATTCATTCTTCATTATGTATATAACAGAAACCATCAAACCAAGCACGTGTACTATTCAGTACCTTTGTTTTTGGTGTATAGATAATGCACATGAATGCCGCGCAGAGAAAGTATATATGATATTATATCTATATAAATGTACATCGCGCGAAATTCGATAATCACTTCTAAATATTGTTATTTATTTAATAAAAGAAAAAATTGTTTTCTTATCGGTCACCACGCTCAAAAAGTGTAACTTGAATTAATATCAAAGAAAAAGAAATACTGCATGAATAAAATAAATAAATAATTATAATTGCATAAGTTGATACAAAATGCTATGCAATAGCTTTACCGCGGCAGTCCCCGAGGTAACTAATTAGTAATCTGTGCCCCGAGTGCCACACGTCTTTTTTTTTTTAATTTGAGTACTACAACTCACTTCTCACTGAGTACCTACGAAATCAATGTCAGAAACTTTCCGCTTTACGTTGACAATTTTATAGATTTTGAATTTTTATTAGTACGAGTTCATTCAAAATAGCAGCTTACGCCGTTATTTTCCTTTAAAAACTCACACTGTTTCTCTTAGGTGTATGTAATTGCTTTGTTTTGCTGCTAGAACCTGCATCACGCTCTCACTTGATCACTGGTTAAGTGAACCCAGTTTGCCGTCTGTCTTAGAGCTTCTCCCTCTCAAATATTAGCAACTCGATTCACGATGTTTCTAACGTCGAACGAAATAGCTTGGAAATAAAGTTCTTGTCAGCTCGTACTGCAACGTGGCTGTTACGTCGATCGCTACGGGCGAATCGTGCGAAAATTGTGGTTTTTATTTCATTATAAATAAAATAAGAAGAATTTAAAAAAAGAAAGAAAACAAAATCATTCTATATTGTTTTCATAAGAAGTTCATAAATTATCACAACGTTAAGATTAAAATTGCAGCAGTTACATGGTTACAACTAAAAAAAAGGGGTGCATTAGGATATTTTTTCTTTAGTTCTGTGTATTAAAATAAAAATGGAGGAAATCAAAATCACTTATCCTGTTAATTACAAAACCATTTTTTTATAAAAAAATAATTATATATATATATATATTTATTTATTTATTTATTAAAAAAATTGAGTGCGTTTGACTGCAACTCACCTGATGGTAAGTGATGATGCCGTCGAGGATGGTACACGCAAACTCAAATAATGCCTATTCACTCTTGCCTTGAAGATCCTCTAATTATAGGAATCGAGAAACACTGACGCAGGCAAGGAGTTCCACTCCTGCACTGTACGCATAATAAATGAAGAACCGTAACGATTCGTGCGAAAAGGTGGAACATCAACAACAAAGGGGTGCAAACCCTCCCTGCGTCTCGTTGAACGACGCTGAAAAAAAACCCTTAATTGAAGTAATAAGTGGTTACATAGTTGGCCGTTGGCGGAGGTATAGGAGTTAAACTCTGTGTCCACTATTTACACAGTCTCATCGGTGCCACATTGATAAATATGGCGTCTCGCGCAAGACGCATGCGCCCGAGACTGCGATGCGATGCGTCCGTAATGAAATGAGTAATTGGGGACCGGGAGAGTACTCTGAATGGGATATCGGGTGCAGTGGTGGTTTATATTAACTTAATTGATGTTTGATCTGCAAAAAGTAAATTGAAAAAATGGAGACAATTGACCCCAAGATTCCTTGCCCTATGGAAACGTGAAACTGAGAAATTATTGGTAGGTACATAGTAAAAGACAGTTAAGTCAAGCCCTAAAAAAGTACATTTAATCCAATGTAATAATATTTCCAGGGCTTTGCTCGAACTTTCTCGCTATTGGAATGTTTGCAGACGCCAGCGTGGACGATTTTTATTCATCATCATCATCATATCAGCCCTAGGACGTCCACTGTTGGACATAGGCCTCCCCCAAGGTTCCTCGACGACCGGTTCTGCGCTAACCGCATCTGCATTTTTATTCAATAATGCGCAAAAATTGGTTTGGTTTTGTGGCGCGTAAGGGGAGGTTGGAACAAGTGCTGAACATGGTTGGAGACAGGATGTCCTGCTCAGCAGGTTCAGCCTACTTCTGTCCCCTGAGCCTGCTACCCGTAGGTCTGGCGGAGGGCCATGCTGTAATTATGGCTTTTCTTTTAAATTTAACCGCCTCCGTAGCTCGGAGGCTAAGTTCACTGGCTTTACACAGGAGGTCGCGGGTTCGATTCCCGGCGGGGTCAATTGTAAGACTCGGTTTGGTTGGTGTTAGGGCATTTTCTAAGCCCGCCTGGCTAGCTACCACCATCTTATCTAAGTTTTGCCGCCAAATATCAATGTTGATACCATTGGTGTGTTCCGGCATGAAGATAAGATAGCCAGATCCCCATTGTGTTGGTGAATCTTGGTAAGCCCGCTTCCATCTTCGGCAACATCGTCGCTTACCACCAGTTGAGATGTTGTCGAGGGTTTACCAATTGTAAATTTTAAAAAAATGAAATTTATGGTGTGAACTAACTTTATTTAACGTATTTTTGAAATTGCTTACATACTCGTAGATATAACTGAAAGTGTTATTTACAAACTATGGACTTCCAAGTTGTTTTCATTTATTAACTGTTGTTATCCTGAAAACCAGAAAAATCATCGCTAGTATAAATTTTCTTTATGAATCACGATTATTGACCGCTAGATAGACTGCCTAATCTGTCAAAGCTTTAAGCATTGTAGAGAGTTACAAAATAGCTGAGTTTATCGCGTGCGCATGCAAGCACGATATCGAAGCCAACGCCGCAAAATTAATCTCGAAACTTCGACGACTAATTAATATGTTTAGAAAGTAAGTAGTTTTCAAACTTACTCCAGGCGGGGACGAATGGCAACATTATGTTTGCTTCGTTTCGCTCTTAATTGGGATTAATTTTTAGGGAACTTCATTTAATATTAAAACAAACTATTCTACTCGGCTATACCTGAGTTTGGCCAAGCCTGTGGTCTCCTTTTTAAAAATAAAAACGCAAAATAAGACATTGGGATTGAAGCTGCGCACTTTTAAGTAACTTTAATTAAATATAAATAAAATAACATCAATTTAAAAGTAAATTTAATTAAAATTTCAATAAAACATTTGATTCAAATCCGTTCAGTATTTTTGGAGGAGAGTAACTCTTGTTGTTAGTAGAGATGATTATTATAGGATAGGAGGGTGTCAAAAACAGGGTATCAAAAAAAATGGGCCATGTGCGAGTCATACTCACGCACTGACGGTTCTGTACAAAAAAACTAATTTTCATGAAATGAAATGAAAAAAATGAAAAAAGTTTTTTGCGGTATCTCATTGTAAAAAATATTACATGTTGCAGGAGACTTCATCGACAGCGCTATCTAATAGATATAAAGGGGAACTAATTGCTGCTGTCGCATCACTACGCTTATCAACTATGTAGAAGATAATTAGATCCTCCAAGGTGTCACTAGTTACTTAGCAAACTGCAAATTGACTGTACGGCAGCCGGCATTAAACTTTTTCTACAATTTTTTTGTCATTATTTTATTTCATATAAAATTTACAAAAAAAAAAATTTTGATGAATTCATCTTGCATGACCAAATATATACTTATTCGTAACCAAAACTACAGAGTGTAACAAAATTGGTGTAAGTCCCGTTAACTGGGGCTTCTGCTCATCAAACTGAACAACTTTTGTTCTATGACTTTACTGAAATCGCAAAAAAAAACTCTTCATACAAATCGATCAGCTTATCAATTTTGTGTATTTTTGTATGCAGGATCCAAAGTTATTTTTTTAAGAATTGTCTATAAAGTTGTTCAATTTGATGAGTAGAACCCCCAGCTAACGGGTTCTACAACAATTTAGATATACCTTGTATATCTACTTATTCGTAATACATGAAAATTCAATAGCTCCAAAGGGCTCCAACTATTTGTGAATAAATCACAAGTTTCAATTTCATTTGTAGGAGAACCATACAAACACGATTTTTCCCATGCCAATGGGTGCACCTCGTAGTTGCTATCTATGTAATAATAATAATAACTACAAGGTGCAAAGTTTCATCAAAATCGTTAGATGCGTTTTTGAGAAAAAAAATGTCTTGTTGTATGAAAGCTATTCTTCGTTTTGAAGGTACAAATAAACTTTTGTAAATTCCTCTATGAAATAATTTAAAACTCTTAACTTCCAAATTTGGTATGTATTAATAATTTATGTTGTTGATTTATTTGAACACATTTCCACAATTTTTTAAAAAGAACCCTTTTTTTTCGCCTTAATTATACTTCCTCTACCCCTAAATACGCGTACGTAGTAACGTGCGTACTGTACTACGGGGTCGAGAAAGTAAAAAAACAATTCTAGTGGATTTAAGTTGAAATTTTTTTCGGTATTAAGAAATGTGTTCTTAATAAACGAATTTTTATACGAATTATGTCACAGTCTGTATAAGTATTAAGCAGTATACCTACTGTCTATACTGTGCTTCATAGTGACGACAAAGTCGAGAAACTTAATGATCATTGGAATTTCCTGATTGCTGAACTGAAGAAAGCTTTCAAGTGTTTGATGTTACATACGCATGTACCCCATTATGGGTTCATCAACTTGGTGTAGTCAGTAGGGATCGGGAAATTGTATGTCTCAGTAAAAATATTCATTAGTTCGTGTAACGTCCTCCTAAAATGTAAAAGCAGATATGTAAAGTCTACTTGTTTGGAAATGGCCAAATATGTAAACAAATCGTGAAATGTTTTCTTAAAAATAAACTATTCAGTTCAGTTGGTATTTATTTAAGTCTTAAATAAACTACACACGGAAATTATATTAATAAAATTCTCGCAAGAACATAATATAAACAAGCACCATAATATGAAAGATACCAATTCATCAGCTGATTAGCCAATGATTTATTATAGATAATACCTATTATGTATACAAAGTTTTTGAGAATTAATACAAGATATAATCAGTTTTCGTTTTCAGATGCGCGGTCGTCATCTTTACTGCTCAAGGATCATCTCTTTTATTAGCTATGCTACTGGAAGAAGTAGCGTAGAAAGGCCTCCCACTTGGTGGATCGACGGCCTGGTAAAAGTTGCGGGAAGCCGTTGGATGCGGGCAGAGCAGGACCGATCGTTTGTAAAAATCCTTGGGGGATTTGTCTAGCAGGGGCCGTCTTTCGGCTGATTTGGTGATGATGATGATGATCAATCAGTTTTCATGAGTAGAGAAGGATTAGCGGTAGTCGGTAATTACATTTACAAACAAAGTTAAACAATATAGAAGGTTGAAGAAGCATTTGACGTCTTTCGGCTGGCTGATATGATGATGATAGGTTATTTAAGGTTTAATTAACCCTTAAGCTCAGAGGCGATAATTAATACTCATGAAACTAAACAACTTTGAAGAAAGAAAAAAAAATGACATTTCATGGACAGTAGGTCGATGAAGCTGCGCAGCCAACATGAATGTTAAATCAGAATTTGACTAATTACTTACATCAAAAAGAAAATATAAGACAAGACAAGACGAGACGAGACGAGATGAGACAAGAACAGGCGAGGCCAGGCAAGACAAGACAAGACAAGACAAGACAAGACAAGACAAGACAAGACAAGACAAGACAAGACAAGACAAGACAAGACAAGACAAGACAAGACAAGACAAGACAAGACAAGACAAGACAAGACAAGACAAGACAAGACAAGACAAGACAAGACAAGACAAGACAAGACAAGACAAGACAAGGCAAGGCAAGTCAAGACAAGACAAGACAAGACAATATTTATTTGGCAAAACTGAGTACTTAATATATGTAGTTCATTTTTAACCCCCGACGCAAAAAGAGGGGTGTTACAAATTTAACGTGTGTATCTGTGTGTCTGTCTGTGGCATCGCATCGTAGTTCTTAAACGAATAGACCGATTTTGATGCATTTTTTTGTTTCAGTACAAAATGTTGTATTTGACAGATGACAAAAAGTAACTCATATGACTAGCAGTCATCATCCGTATTCAATTGTCCCTAAAACCCATATTACAAATCAACTACAAACTCAATATCCCCAACAGAAGCAATCAGTAGCATCGTTTTGTTTGCCAACAGCCGCTAGCCGCTAGCCGCTAGCCGTACGGAGCCCAATCCCGCGCGCTGCATCACGTCACACGTGCTGCTAATGTCAATTTACAAAACCCTCATTATTGTACGGATTATTGCGAGCGACACATGAGATTGGACATTATTGCTTAGTGGATCGATTGGTTGCATATTTATTTTTGAGCTGCTGAGGAGCGTTTGACGCGATCGATTAGTTTACACTAATCGAGTCTGAGACGTTATGAAATAATGTATGTTACAGAGTGCGTGAGTGCACGTGCGAGTGTGTGAGTGCACGTGCGAGTGTGCGAGTGCGAGTGCGCTAGTGCGAGTGCGCTAGTGCGAGTGCGCTAGTGCGAGTGTGCGAGTGTGAGAGCAAGTGCGAGTGCGAGTGTGCGATTGCAAATGCGAGTGCGAGTGTGAGAGCAAGTGCGAGTGCGAGTGTGCGATTGCGAATGCGAGTGCGAGCGTGAGAGCAAGTTCGAGTGTGAGAGCAAGTGCGAGTGTGAGAGCAAGTGCGTGTGTGCGAGTGCGAGTATGAGTGCGAATGCGAGTGCGAGTATGAGAGCAAGTGCGAGTGCGAGTGTGCTAGTGCGAGTGCGAGTGTGCGAGTATGAGTATGAATGCGAGTGCAATTGTGAGAGCAAGTGCGAGTGCGAGTGCGAGTATGAGTACGAATGCAAGTGCGAGTATGAGAGCATGTGCGAGTGCGAGTGTGAGAGCAAGTGCGAGTGCGAGTGTAAGAGCAAGTGCGAGTGCGAGTGTGAGAGCAAGTGCGAGTGCGAGTGTGAGAGCAAGTGCGAGTGCGAGTGTGCGAGTGTAAGTGCGAGTATTAGTTCGAGAGCAAGTGCGAGTGCGAGTATGAGTGCGAATGCGAGTACGAATGTGAGAGCGAGAGCGAGTGTGAGTATGAGTACGAATGCGAGTGCGAGTGTGAGAGCAAGTGCGAGTGCGAGTGCGTGTGCGTGTGTGCGAGTGCAAGTGCGAGTATTAGTGTGAGAGCAAGTGCGAGTGCAAGTGCGAGTATGAGTGCGAATGCGAGTGCGAGTGTGAGAGTAAGTGCGAGTGCGAGTGCGAGTATGAGTACGAATGCGAGTGCAAGTGTGAGAGCAAGTGCGAGTGCGAGTGCGTGTGCGTGTGTGCGTTGGGGCTAGGTCGATTTTTCAGGGTTGTCACCATAGTAAAAAATATATACAATTTTTTCTTTTAAACATGGCTGGCGATTTAAATTAAACTTGGTACGGCCGACTACGCTGTGAAGTTCATCATTCCAGTAAAAACTGGATATTTATTTAGTAGAGTACTTAATTGTGAAGGCGACCGACACGCACTGGGCCTGCGTGGTCGTCTAAATCCCGATCGCCCTAATTCGGGGTAGGGTCGAGCCCCTCGGTGGGGACGTATAAGAGCTGATATGATGATGATGATGATTCCATAAAAATCGTTATAATAAGGTACCTCCCATACAAACCCATCAGGTGAGTTGCAGTCAAACGCACTCAAATTTTTAATAAAAAAAACCCAGATTATATTTGTAAATTAAACAAGTTTTATATGTGCGCGCGTGCGTGCGTGGGTGCGTGCGTATGTGTGTCTGTCTGTCTGTCTGTGGCATCGTAGCTCTCCAACGGATGGACCGATTATGATGAGGTTTTTTTTACGTGAAACCAAGTTTCTTTGAAGTGGTTCTTAGCTATAATTGATGAAGATCTGTTCAGCCGTTTGAAAATCATCAGCTCTTATCTAGGTAATTAAGGGATCTGGGAAACTTATACTGGCTGATCGATTCAAAATTTGGTAACCTTGAGCTGATTCTGCAGCATCTCCTGGAATCTTCAGGATACCCAACTCCACACCAACTTACAGTAGAGGTATTGTGTTTGGGCTCCTTGAAATAGTCTCAAGGAATAGGTGTTAGATAGAACATGGTAACCTTGACCTGATGCTGCAGCATCTCCTAAAATCGGCAGAATACGCAACTCCTCAACAACTTACAGCAGAAGTATCGTGTTAGGGCTCATTTGAATAGTTTTAATAAATAGGTTTTAGATAGAATACAGTAACCTTGGCCTGATTCTGCCGCATCTCCTGGAGTCGGCAGAATACCCAACTCCTCAACAACTTAAGTATCGTGTTTGGGCTCATTAGAATAGTCTCAACTATCATTTCAAAGGGCTTTTTAGAAACAGTTGAACCGATTCCGATGCGGGTTTTTGCTTTATAAAAGCGTCATTTTGTTCAGTTTTGCAGCCGCAGACCATCAAGGGGTGCTGCAGCTCAATAAAATATCATTAGCATGTTATATGTTATGAATGTTCATCATGTTTAAACTAACAATTTTAATAATGTATTGTATAATGTGGACGGTATTATTTGACATTTATTTATTAAATGACATTTATTTTTGATTTTCTTGTATTGTGTTGTAAGATAGTAATTTGTTTTCACTAATGCCTTAAAAAACGTTATTTGTAATTGACATACCATATAATTTACATATGTATTGTGAACTTACTATTGCAAATAATATGTGAATAAATAATTATGAAATTATGTTCGTAAAGAAGTTAACAAATAATAAAACCTTTAGAGAGTAAGTAGTTCAACCTGTATTTAAAAAGGTTTAATTACAATATGAGTCGATGTAACATTCTCAACGTACACTCCCAAAAACTTTAAGGCGAAGTACTGATTGCAAAAGTTGTCTCTAGCAGTCTTTTTCTTTACGTGTAAAGAGTAAAAAAAGAACCATACTTTTTTTAATGGCTTTTCGTTTCATTCAAAAACTAAAACGAAAGTATAAAAAAATAATAACATTACTCACTTTGTATTATCATAACAAATATTTTTATTTATTTTTTTAATTTATACTTCAAAATATTAGTCATAACTAGATTTGAAAGTAAGGGTGTAGACCTATCTTTGGGATTTTTTTTTATCGAGCCAAAACTGCTCAAACATGTTTCTAATAGTTTTTGACTTTAAGGAACATCATCAACAATAAGGATATTTTTTTTAAACCTTGGTTTTTCAATCGTTTAATTGATGACAAAAATAATGAACATAAGGAATATTACCACCTTAAAATAAAAAGCAAAATTAAAAACTTTGAAAAAGCCCAGGCCGTACTTAAAAACGTAAGTACAATTACAAAACCAAGAAAATCCGTCAAGGGCTGCTATCGCCCTCTTTGTTATAAATTTCAGTTAAAATGTAGCAATTTACATTAAACTAAAACTACATTAATTTACATACTGAATTAGACAAACTCATAAAATTGCGTATGTTCAATAGGGATGACGAATTCTAGTCATTTGAGTTACTTTTTATCATCTGTCAAAAACGACATTTTGTTCTAAAAATGTTTGAAAACCTAGGCGTGACGTCATAGTTTTGCAGCGTCATTTATGTAATCATTTTGTGATTTTGGAGAATTAAAAATCGAAGACTTGATGGAAAACAAAACGAGTAGGGTTTTCCGAAGTGTAGGAGGGCAATTTAGTGATCAAGAGTTCATAATTTATTTCTGATACTGTCGTCATCCCTATTTATTATAGAGCAGAGAATGGCAGCCCCTAACGGGTTTTCTTGGATTTGTAACTATATTAGTAGAATATTTTATTATATTAATGTTTTTCTATTCTATATATCGGGGTACTTTGAAAAAAAAACTTACTCAATTCTTTTTCGACTATATTTTATATCCGGCGTGGCCTTTTTAAAAATTTCCTTTTTTCAGTTAGGAGTTCACACCATCGATCTTTTTAAAATATACAAGTACCTATTTGGTAAGTAGGTCCCGCTACCTACTATCACAGCCTACTATACTAAATTTATCGAAAACCATAAAAGTCTTGGAAGAAAAATTACACCAACTTAAACAGAAACAAAAATAATGTCACCCCAAGGAGTTCGCATATCGAATTTCCGTCGTTATCGCGTCGAGCCCCAAATAATTTGAAATTCGAACAATGCCGGACATTACCGACGGTGGCCGAAGGGCGGAGCGCAGTGGCAGCGATAGTCGCTCTGATTGAGACGTCTGAGTCACCAGGTCAGGGGTAATCCGCCCCCGCGTTTACTGTGGCACAGGACTTAAGTTTGTGACAAGAGCGCTAAAACTGTGCTGAACTATGGAGAAAAAAAATGTGTGGCACTCGGGGACCGCCGCGGTAAAGCTATTGCACAGCATTTTTTATCAAATTATGCAATTATAATTATTACAATTTTTTTATTTATGCAGTATTTACCAGTACCATATAGTCCTTAAGGGAACTGAAAAAAACACGCATTTTTTGGTTAATTTCTTTAACATCGCAACGGATCAATGGATTGTTGTGATTTTTTGCACAGACACGGTTGAGGAGGTTGGAAATGACATAATTTACTAATTAGCATATCCTGACATAGTTCCCGAGGCACCTGAGGTAAACTCATTTTAAAGTACTATTTGCAAGAAGAGCGCCCTAGTTTCTGAGGCTCACCGAATTTTAAGCTATTTCATAGCTTTTATCGCGGGCTTTGAGCGCGGCGACCGAATCAAGAAATTCCGTAACGAAAATAAAACCTAACACCCCACGCTCGGCCGAGTTCTAAAAAACTTACAGTGCCATCTATTAGCGTTTTGCTGTACTTTCGGACTTAGTAAATTTTTACTGGTGTAACTTTCTTAGTGTTAATTTATTACATAAACATCCCGCGCCCCAAGGACTATATGGTACTGGTAAATACTGCATAAATAAAAAATAAATAAATAATTATAATTGCATCACTTGAAAAAAAAATGCTATGCAATAGCTTTACCGCGGCAGTCCCCGAGTGCCACACGTCTTTTTTTGTTTCCTTAATTAATAAAATAAAATATAATGAATAGTTAGTTTAGATGGTTCAAATCTTGCGATCGATATCAGAGCGACTTCCAGGGGTCCGATTGAGCTGAAACTTGGTATGAAGCCGCATTCACGGTGACAATAGATTCTTTTGGTATTTTGAAGTTGATCTGATGATGAACTTTGGAGGTGGAATCCAGGTCCCTAAGATCATCTTTCATTTTTAATAATAGTCATAATAGTCATTTATTGGTAAAGGATAATGCATTTACAAGTCAAGAAATAATAGTAAGTATAAAATTAGATTACTATACATTTAAGTAGGTACATCACACATAGCAAAAAAAATTACATTAAATTTGAAACATTTGTCTTTCAAGAATCGTATAATACTGTGCTCGCCTTCTTTGAATTTTAAAACGGGTATTTATATATTCATTTGACTTTTTGTGGCTTTTTGTGTTGTTGTATACCTAAAAGTGTTTCAAAAATGATACATTACCACTTAGTATCTGTTTGCGTAATATTTGTAAGGTGTTTTTGGCACCCGTTGAAAAACAGTGTCCCAATGGAAATGTTACAACTTACAAGGCTCTCCGCCTGGGCTACAGTGTTTGTGAAACCCACGTATGGTAGAGGCTAACGGTCATCATGCACTGAGTTGCCAAAAGTGTTCAGGCAGATTCCCGCGCCATCACGCACTTAACGATATCTTACGGCGTGCTCTGGTATCGGCTAATATTCCATGCGTACTGGAGCCGCCAGGACTTAGTCGTAGCGACGGGAAGCGACCCGATGGCGTAACGCTGGTGCCATGGCAGAAGAGGAGGAGTCTTCTCTGGGATGCTTCATGTTCTAGCACTTTCGCACCCTCTCACCTAGCGCATACATCAAGGGCAGCAGGTTCCGCTGCTGAGGCAGCCGCTCGGTCGAAGCACTCAAAATATGCTCATGGGGAACCGAGGCTAAGGGTTTTGATCGGGACATTGGGCGCCTTCTGCGGGACAAGGGATTTGACCCCCGCTCCGGGGCCTTCCTGGTGCAAAGGCTGTCTATAGCCATACAACGCGGCAACGCTGCGAGCGTTATGGGCACCTTTGCGCCGGGAAGGTGGGCCATTTTAGTTTTAGAAATTTTATAATATTTTGTATGTTTGACAACTGCAATTTACATGATTAAATAAATTTTATAATAACTTACAAGTAAGTCAGTGATCTGTGATTCAATACAAGTTTGACGTAGACACCCAAACTACTTCTAGTACCTACCTTTATCTTCAGGCACAGGTTTCATTGCCTGCCGCCTGCCGCCTGCCGCCTGCCGCCTGCCGCATACCTAGGCTGTTTAATAAGTACCCGTTTACTAAATATATTAATATCACTGGCCGAAAATAAGTATACCACCTTTTTAAGCCATTTTTCAGAGGCGGGAGAAAAAAAAGAAAATGGCATTCTTTTGTTTTTTTTTTCATTTGACAGCGATTTAGTGAAAGCGTGAACTTAAAATTGTTAAAATGGTGAAAGAACAGTATCGGTCTGTAATTAGATTCTTGTTTTTGGAAGGAAAAACATGTGACGAAATAAAAGTAAGAATGCAAGCGGTTTACCATGAATGTGCTCCTTCTATAACAACCGTGAGATATTGGTATAACGAGTTTAAGCGGGGGAAAACAACCGTCTTTGATGAGGATCGCCCAGACCGGTCAATTGAGGTGACTACAGACGATATGGTTAAGAAAATTAAAAATATCGTTTTAGCCGACCGCTGAATTAAACTTCGAGAAATCGTTGATGGTGTAAACGTTTCAATCGAGAGGGTACAATACATATTAGAAGAAAAATTGGGCATGAAGAAAGTATCGGCTATGTGGGTGACGCGTTTACTCACGGAGGAGCAAAAACGGAACCGACTGACTACTTCGGAGCAGTGTTTGGCCGTGTTCAAACGTAACCGGAAGGAGTTTCTGCGTCGTTTCGTGACCGTGGACGAAACGTGGGTTCACCACTACACCCCGGAAATGAAAGAGCAGTCGAAGCAGTGGATTTTACCGGGTGAACCTGCTCCAAAGAAAGCAAAAACCGTCCCATCGGCTGGAAAGGTCATGGCGACTGTTTTTGGGATTCGCAGGGTATTATACATATTGACTACTTAGAAAAGGGGAAAACGATAACAGGGCAGTACTATGCCAATTTATTGGGTGAATTTGACGCCGTCTTGAAGGACAAACGACCCCATTCAAAAAAGAAAATAGTACTGTTTCATCACGACAACGCCCCGGCTCATTCGTCCAGAGTTGTAACGGCTAAATTAGCACAGTTACGATACGAACTATTGCCTCATCCCCCATATTCTGCAGATTTGGCCCCATGCGATTTTTTTTTTGTTTCCCAACCTAAAAAAATTGCTCGGTGGTAAGCGACTTGGATCAAATGACGAAGTCATTGCTGCCACATTGCTATTTTGATGACTTTCCAAAATCATACTTTTTGGATGGTTTATTGAAGCTTGAGTATAGGTGGAACAAGTGTATAGAGTTAAAAGGTGACTACGTAGAAAAATAAATGCATATATACATAAAAAAAATTTTTTTTGCCATAAACGGGTACTTATCAAACAGCCCTCGTACTTTCAACTTCAGCTTTCTTTCACATTTCTACTTCTTACGGACTTTAATCGAAATCATATTATTTATTTATTTTTATTCACAATTAGTAAGCTCATTGCATCATCTCACCTGACGGTAAGAGACAATGATGCCGGCGATGGAAGCGGGCTTACCAACATTCCCCAACGCAATGGAGAACTGGCTATCTTATCTTCAAGCCGTAACACATCAATGTTGTTAACACTGATGTTTGGCGGCAAGACTTAGATAGGATGGTGGTAGCTAGCCAGGCGGGCTTAGAAAATGCCTCACCACGAACCAAACCACCCAACAAGTTATTTTTTGCAAAATTGCTGTAAGTGGCCACTTTTGGCGGCGCTGGTGTGCTAATCGAACCACCTTAAGTTCGCCCCATGCCACCGTGTCGTTTATATTGAACAACTACATAATTATGGGACAGAGACATAAAAAAAATATGTACGTTAGTAAGAATTTGCATTTATTTCATAAAAACAGTGACAGGCATAATTTGAATTTAAGAAATGTAAATAAAATAGATATAGCCTTTTCGAGACTGAGTAAGGTTAAAAAGTCATTTGTGGGTTAGTGTATAAGATTCGACACTAAAATTCCAGAAAATGTAACTAGTTTGTCAGAGAATAAATAAATAAATTCAAGACTCATGTCAAAAAATGCTTGTGCTCTAGAGGATATTATAAAATAATAGATTATGTAAATGACAAAGATATATATGTTGATTCTGTAACAAATACCATTACCTGAGACTGTAATCTGAATCATGACATTGAAACAACATTGATGATGATGATGATGATTCAATAAGTTTTTTCTGACTATTTAAAAGTGTGTGTAAACACCTATTTAAAATAAATTATTTTGATTGATTGATTAATTTGATTGATTGATTGATTTGAGTTAGCTTACTTAATACAGGTTAACTGTGGCCCCACACTGGGCTAGGCCTGGCTAATGGCGGTCAGAAGAACTTAAACATAAAACAGTATTTAACAGGTGGCGGCTAAACAACTTATCGGAAAATAAGTAATCATTACATGAAGTGTAAGACAAGAAAAGGATTAAAGACAAATAATACAACAACATTTTAGCGCCATACATAACTACCCGTCCCCGTGTCGTTATTTTCATACTCGGTACGTGACTACGCATCCCTAATTCAACGTGTCCCGAATACTCCCGGATCACCATCGGCAGGGGATTATAACGAGCGTTAATATTTTGCCCGGTGGGGCACGGGGCAGCACGGGGCACGGGGCACGAGGCACGGGGCACGGGGGCTCCCGCGCCGATACACTTATTAAAGGCATTATTGACTCTCCAACTGGATGTTTCCAATCGAAAATCGTAATTTGTATTTTTGTATCGATTTTGCTGTTAAGGCGAGGTATGGATTGGAACTGGAAATAACGTTTGCCACTTTTTCAATGGTTTTTTGTAAAAATAATAATATTACTCACTATTATCATATTCATAACAAATATTGTTGTATTTTTTTCAAGCGACTTCCAAAAAGGAGGAGGTTCTCAATTCGTCTGTATGTTTTTTTTTTATGTTTGTTACCTCAGAACTTTTGACTGGGTGAACCGATTTTTATGATTTTTTTTATTTGAAAGCTAGTGCTTCCCGTGTGGTTTCATATAAATTTTATCAAAATCGGTGTACTACTTTAGTAGAAAATTAACAAAAACCAAAAATAATAATTCAAAAATGTACTAATTTGTTGCGATGGAAGTCGGTTTTTAACGTGTTTAGCGTTTTCAATTATCTTATTTAATTTATACTTCAAAATATGAGCCATAACTAGAGTTGAAAGTAACGGTGTAGACCTATCTTTGGCCAAAACTGCTCAATTGTGTTTCTAATAGCTTTTGACTTTAAGGAACATCATCAACAGGGGTTTTTTTCAACCTTGGGTTTTCTATTGTTTAGGAATTTGACGTCAAAAATAACGAAAATCTGTAATATTACCGCCTTAAGTGGGATCTTCTTGATACAGTACTACTATTATTATCATCTGCATACTATTATTATCATCTGTATACTATTATTATCATCTGTATACTATTATTATCATCTGTGACAGTACTATAAACTCATAGTCGCAAAGAAAACAGAGAATTGTGGTAAGTATTGAGAATGATGATTTGGGATGTGCTGTGTAGTAGTTTTAACTTAGTATTAAACTTTAAATTTTTAAGATTTTCCTTTAATTTGAAATCATAATTGATCAATCAGCTGATCGATTTGTATCAAGAGTTTTTGGAGTGAAAACTTATTTAGGCGCGTTAAATATTTTTTGAGATGGGAAAAAACCATTGAACTCGCGATAGCTTTACCGACACCCACACCGACACCTTACCAGGAACACTCGCAAGGTCAAAATTTTGTAACGTAGTCATTTGCCAGGAACACTCGGAGGGTCAAAACTTATAAAAAGTTCTTTTTATTAATTGACTCTTGACAAAAGTTGCTCAGTATGATGAGTACGCGCTTACGGTAAAGGAAAACATCGTGAGGTTGCACACGCAAGGCTGTGCGTGAAGTCGACCAACCCGCGCTGGGCCCGCGTGGTCCACTAAGGCTCGATCGCCCTAATTCAGGGTAGGCTCAAGCCCCTTGGTGGGGACGTATATGAGCTGATATGCCCCAGTTACGGGTCTTACACCAATTTGTAAAAAGTACAAGTATATATTATAGTACAGTCAAGAAATACATATGTTTGGCAGATTCATGTCCCTTAATTTTGCCGGGTTATGAAATCGAATAGAAAATCTTTTATTTAGAGCACAAGCAACTTGTGGAATTCCCTTCCAGAGACTATTCAACGCTCTCCTTCACTTCCTGTCTTTAAAGCTCAAGTAAAACTTTATTTTCTACTAGCTTTTGCCCGCGGCTTCGCCCACGTGAACATAGCTTTTATGACTCTTTTTGAGGGTGAGTGGTGCGCCAGCCTCAATCAGCTCGCAAGCGTGGACATGAGTTTTCTCCAGGTACCTCAGGAACTGTATCGGGCTATTCGGATTAGCAGTCTTTGTCACTACCCACCCCCTCAACAAATTCTATACAAAAAATCACTTTAATCCGTTGCTCCGTTGCGACGCCACCGACGTGCGCGAGCGTAGAAAACAGTTGTCCCCAGATCCCTCGGGAACTATGTCAGGATATACTTATTAGTAAATTATATCATTTTCCACCTCATCTCTGTGCTAAAAATCACACCAATCCATTTTTTCGTTACGATTTTAAATAAAACGAACAAAGAGTATAGTTTTAGTTTCCTCAGGAACTGCATTGCATGTATAAAAGGTTGACTATTTCATTCCCAGTAATACAGGCTACCTGCATGCCAAATTTCATCAAGATTGGTAGAGGTGTTGAAGTGTGAATAGGTAACAAACAAACAATTACATTTTCACATTTATAATATTATGTAAGGATTTCTAAATCTTAAATAAAATATAGAGCGTCGGTGGCAAAACGGTTAGGGCCACTACCTCCTGTCCGGAAGGCCGTGGTTCGAATCCTGCCACTTACCAATATCTATACGAATATCGATTTCATACTGGTATGTACGTTTATCCAACGCTCTTACGGTGAGAAAAACATCGTGAGGAAACCTGCACACGCCTGCGAAGAAATTCGAAGCTTATGTGTGAAGTCAATCAACCCGCAATGGACCCGCGTGATCGTCTAAGGCCAGATCGCCCTAACTCAGGGCAGGTCGAGCCCCTTGGTGGGGACGTATATAAAGTGATATGATGAAATAACACATATACCTATATTATCAAAAAACTAATTTAAATCATTATAGGTATCAATCTAGTAATAAAATTTCCTAAGAATATTAATATGGGTCAAATCCTCGAGTGGTATCAGCTCCAAAGGAGCCCAAGACGCACTTCTGGTTGCCGCGCTGGATGGCAATAGACAACCTTAGCAGCAGGTAGGACCTCACGTCACATCTCCTCTCTCGAAGGCGAAGGCCAATCTTCTTTTTGAAGGCAAAGGCCTCTGAGGGTTCAGCAGCCGGTTGTCTCACAGACCAGCGGCACAAAGCAGTAATTTGCCTCCAAGACCGAGTACTTATTATGCTTCTTTCTCACCGCAAATTGAGCAGCAGTACCGTACGGGTGAGGAGTGAGGCAGAAAAAGTGGCTTCCCAAAGCAGACGCGTTCCTCTCTGCCATAGCACCTGTTTAAACCCTCCGGCCTTTTGCCATCAGATCGGCTAAAGCCCGGCCGGCGGCTGTACCAAAGATGGAATATTCCATTCTGTCTGAAATCAATTCCATCTGGCCGAGACCAGTGCCCTCCGAGTGAGGTCATTAAAGAATTGGTGACGTGGGAATCTTCACAATCACGACTGCAACTCAGTGAGTGATGGCCAATTGCCTCCGCCGTGGACCCGCAAATACATTGATGAGGTTCACAGATATTGATATTGCAGGCGGAGAGCAACTGCCACAGGCAAATAGTCGCGGTCAGAAGAGTTCCCATATCTGTGCCTCCTGTTAAAAGATGCTAAACTCGATTTATGTGTTTTTATTTTTGGAATCTGACGCGATTGGAATCTGTAAAAAAATACCTCTCTGTTCGTCTATGAAACACATCGCTATCGTACCATAGTTCCAGAGTTTAAAGTAGCGTATGCTGAAAAATACATAAAAGAAATCCACTCAAAAGTATGAAATAATATTTTAATGTTTTAATACAACTTAAGCGCGTTTTATTATCCCTGCAGTGCCATCTATTGACATTCTGCTACTATGATTATAATGTATGGTATGTGTAGCTAATATATAAGGTCTAACAAAATTAGCTGAAACTATTTTAACTGGTGCTTCTACCCATGAAACTGAACAACTTTCCCCATGGGACCCATAGTCAAATCTCAAAAAAAAAATTGAACTTCCCATACTAAGTTGGCTGATCAGCTGGTCGAGTTAGTATGGGAGAGCCATTTTTTTTTTGCGATTTGACAATGGGTTCCATGGGGAAAGTTGTTCAGTTTTATGGGTAGAAGCACCAGTTAAAATAGTTTCAGCTAATTTTGTTAGACCTTATATAGAAAAAAGTACTCTAGTGATATTATTGTAAGTATCGATAAATAATTTCCCACGGGACCTCTTTAGTTTTCCGGGATAAAGAATACCCGACTATACAATGATGGTCAAAAACACCCCATCCCAATGTAAAGGTTTCATATTGTTACGTTGAGTCGTTCTAAAGATACAATTTTTTGCATTCCTGTAGGAACCCAAATTTTTTTGGGATTCATAATGTCCTAGTTTTAGTTCGCGATAAGGGTATCAACGTGTAAAATTTGATTGTAATAGGTCAAGCAACATTTGCGTGGTGAGCCATTCTATTAATGAATACTTTTGATTATCCCACGGGAACTCTTGAATTTTCTGGGATAAAAAGTATCCTATATGTTAACCCGGGCTATAAGGAACCACCATACAAAATTTCATCAAAATTGGCCTGGTAGTTTTTGCGTGATGCGCGAACATACAGACAGACAGACAGACAGACAAAAATTCCAAAAGTTGTTGTTTTGGCCTCTGTATCGTTAGTAATGTCCACCACAGTTATTATTTTCCAAAAATATTTCATGTACAGACACGGCCCCGTTACAGTTTTATTATATTATAGAAGAAGATCTCTGTAATTTCTGTTCCATCCTTTCGTGCTCTTTTTATCACTTCGCCATCTTGTAATTGTACGAATTTGGTATAGGTATTATTTTATTTCGTGATTTGTCTATGAAATTTAAATATGTATTAGTATATATTTATTTGTATGTATATTTATAATATATAATTCATGCACATATATATTTATATAATAGTTATTATATACGTATAGAATAATAATATTAGCATGTATTATTATAATTAAGTTGCTTATTTCTCTGCCCTTATTATAAAATTAAGTATTTTGTGCTTTCCTATAATGAAAGGTTGTCTGGAAGAGATTGCTTTTAGCAATAAGGCCGCCTACTGTACACTTTATTATAGTATCTCTACGTATTAACATTACAAAATTGTTTTGGTGTACTATAAGTGTAAATAAATAAATAAATAAATAAATAAAGCAAATAAGTTTCCCTGTTTCATCCACATTGTATCTGATAGCTGACAAGTAACGTCAAATAAGATCGGAGGTTAAAGAAAAAGTTTAATTATCGATTTAGTTTGTTCTTGGTTAGTATAAAAAATAATTAAAAAATCTGGTAGGATGTCAAAATAAAATTTGTGTCAAGAATTAATTTTATACCTCTATAACCTATACTTATAACTACAGATAAGAAAAAAAATTGCCTTGCTTATAACCCGGCAAAATTGAAGTTTTGTGAATATGCTGAACAATTAAATTCGGTGACTATACGTACCTACATGTGTTTACATCCACGTTTGTTTTATTTCCTTCAAAGATATCTCAAGCGGCAGCTTTTTTATGTTCACGGAGTTGTTTATTTCCTGTTATCAACTTATTCCATCAGCACTTAACAAGTTCGGTATAAAATTCACCAGTTACACCCAGAGTCAGCGATGTTTCGCTTTCAAGCAAATTGCAAAATAAAAGTTTGGCAAAAACAAAGTGGTGTCGTGGAAAAAATATTATGATCACGTTTATGAACGCCATCTAATTCAAGTTGGGCGGCGCGGCGTTGAGTTGGAGACCGGAGATCATTTCCCAGGGGGATGGCGCTGCCCCCTTTTTTATGGAGTTTCACGACTGGACCGGCACGGCGGCTGAAGTGTTTTTCCCAATTTTTCCAAGTCCAATTGTCACTTAAACAAACTTGTTTAAGAGTGATGCGTATAGTCTTCGAGTTGAAAGAAACTCCTGGGAAGTTTCTAAATTAAAAATTAAAAACCCAACTGAATGAACACTTAATCCCATTTTTTTGCCAGTCGGGTAAAAATGTATCCTATCTTACTCACGGGGTCAAGAATAATGTAACGACACCTCACACTCCAAAGTCCATCAAGTCGTTTAGGCTACAAGCCTGCCAAAAAAATATACATACATACAAATATACACTAGAAAAACATAACCGGCTTTCTGGTGCAGTCGGGCAAAAGTTTTTAGCCGGAACGCCCGCAAAAACTAGCCTGTAATCGATCCAATAAGCCAGAAATAAAGTGAATAATCATCAATTAGTTTAAAAAACTAAAAAAACACGCTTTTAGTAAACACGTTAAGTAGTTATCTTGGATGTCCGCCATGTTGGATTTAAGTCACGTGACTATTTTTTCGTATTCCTGACAGCAAACCCTTTCATTTGATACCCATATCATGGGGGTGGATTTCAAACAGCCAGTCCGCCATCTTGTGGAGGCCGCCATATTGGATTTGTAATGACGTATCTTAGCTAGTCATGTATTGTCATCAGAACTCAGAGCGTGTGCAAAATTTCATCCTAATCAAAGGCCGGCAAGTGGGTCAAATTAAGATTCCAAGAATTTCTTACATACATAGTTAGTTACAAATGAAGCTAATAAAAAAGCGTGTTAAAAAGGCGGCCGAGCTCCGCGTTGCATTAGGCGAAACTCGGAGCGCTCCCTGCACCTTGACCAATCTTGATAATATTTGGCATGCAGGTAGCCTGTGTCACTGGGAAGGACATAGGCTACTATTTATCCCGTAAAAATAGCACAGTCGGATGCAGATCCTGAGAGAACTGAAAAAATATTTTTTTTTTTGGTTAATTTCTATAACATCGCAACGGAACATCGTGTACATCTACCAGATACGCTAAACTTCCAAGTTTATGATGCAGCGTCCTCACTCACCGACACCAGGTCATATAGTGAGGGCCGCTATATCTGCCAACGCTGTGAGGCGAAGGCAAGGACCAACTGCGGTACCTAGGTCTTGCCGCCAAGACGCTACCAAAGTATATATATATATTAGTACTAACATACAGTATGGACACTCCCTTAGCTCACTAGATTGCGACCTCACCTCTCGTCACCCAGATTGATACAGATTGGTTACAGTTTGGTTGTTAAAGGTATAGGATTTCGCCGCCATTTTATTTGTTCCGTCGTTCGTTTTTTGAAATGTCATTTTTGGCCCGTTGTGTGAGGAGTCCAGGATGTGACGCTACGGAGCAATGGATTGTTGTGATTTTTTTGCACAGAGATGGTTGAGGAGGTGGGAAATGACATAATTTACTAATTAGTACATCTTGACATAGTTCCCGAGAGATCTGGGGAAAACTCATTTCCACGCTCGCGCACGCGGCGTCGCAACGAAGCAACGGATTGAAATTATTTTTTGTATAGAATTGGTTGAGGCGGTGGGAAGTGATACAGACTGCTAATAAGAACAGCCCGATATAGTTCCTTAGGGATCTGAAGAAAACTCATGTTCACGCTCGCGAGCCCCTTGCGGCTAGTGCACCACTCATCCTCAGAAAGTCATAAAAACGATGTCCACGCGGGCGGAGCCGCGGGCAAAAGCTAGTAAAGGTAAATAAAAAAATTGTGTGTGGTTTTATGAAACCATGGTAAAAGTGAAACTTTTTTTCACATTATAGACATTTACAGAGCACGAAAGGATCATCTCTCGTCTTGGAGCTACGGTATAGAGAACGAAACTATCATGGCTGCTCTCGTCTTGGAGCTACGGTACAGAGGACGAAACGATCATGGCTGCTCTGACGAAAATGTTTGAGACGATGTAATAATCTCTTTACCGTCACGTAACACACAGACGAAAAAGCTTGAGACGATGTAATAAAAGTTTCACTTTAACAAGTAAAGACTGATCATTACTAAATGCTCATAGAGTTCACAAAAGAAGTGCGGACAAAACTCGTAAGTTGCAATAAGCGGGCCGCACAAATGACGGTCTACACCAGACAGATCGCGGCTCAGATTGAGTGATTGTCCCCCACAAGAGGCAATTTTTCCGCTATCCAGATCAATGGAAGCCACACCGGCGGCTCCTGCCCTGCGTCACAGCCACAATTCAATGACGAATGCAATTCGAATGCAGGCGTGGACCCCAAGTCACGAGCTGTCCCGCCGTTTCCAATAAACATCGGTTTCCTAGTGAATACCAAATGAAGTTTCTTCAGATAAGTTTTGCAAACGGAACATGAGTTGACTAACAAAGTTTACGTTTGCGTAGTGAAAAGGATTTTTAAGTTGTCGTAGCAACTTTTGTTTCCACTTTAATTCTTTGATGTCGATAAATTAGAGCGTCTCGGTGGCATAACGGTTAGGAATGCTACCACCTTTCCGGGAGGTCGTCGTTCGAATCCTGCCACGTACCAATGTGTTTTAGACTTTAGATTTCATATGTACGTTTATCCGACGCTCTTACGGTGAAGGAAAACATCGTCGTGAGGAAACCTGCACACGCTTGCGAAGAAACTCGATGGTGTGTGTGAAATCGACCAATTCCGCGTGGTCGACTAGCCTGATCGCCCTGCGCTGCCCGCATCCAGCGGGTTTCCGCGACCTTCACCAGGTCGTCGGACCACTGCGTGAGAAGCCTGCCTACGCTACGTCTTTACCAACTTTACTTCACCAACGGCCATCTGTTCTACGAGCTATGTGCCCTGCCCACTGCCAGTTAATTTTAGCGATTCTGTAAGCCATTGGTACCTAAAGACCTCTGGCCCTGGCAACCTACAACACGCGCACACTGTGTACCGACGTAAAGCTGACAGAACTAAAGGAAGAATCGAACAGGTTACGATGGGATATCGTAGGATTGTGTGAAGGGGGAGGACATTATAAGGGTGGTGCCAGGAACGGTTGGTCGCTCTCCCGGAAGTAGAGCAGGTTTCTGGATTTAAGGATTATAATGTCCTTCCCCTCTCTTCGGACTTCACACAATCCTACGATATCCCATCGTAACCTGCTCGATTCTTCCTGTAGTTCTGTCAGCTTCGCGTCGGTCCACAGTGTGCGCGTGTTGTAGGTTGCCAGGGCCAGAGGTCTTTAGGTACCAATGGCTTACAGAATCGCTAAAATTAACTGGCAGTGGGCAGGGCACATAGCCGTTGGTGCAGTAAAGTTGATGAAGACGTAGCGTAGGCAGGCTTCCCTAGCAGTGGACCGAAGACCTGGTGAAGGCCGTGGGAACCCGCTGGATGCGGGCAGCGCAGGACCGGTCGTCGTGGAAATCCTTGAGGGAGGCCTTTGTCCAGCAGTGGACGTCTTCCGGGTGATATGATGATAACGATGTAGGTGCTAACCATTTAGTTGTCCTGAGATTTAAGTACATATTGTGTCAGTACCTTTATGTATTTCATTCCCTTCTAAAAAAACTCAACAACCAATACCAAATCTTGACAGAAACTGTTCCAACCTTCGAATTCCGAAACAACTGAAAGCAATTGAAGTTAAATTTCTCAATCTAGCAGTGCGCTTTGAGTAAATCTTTATTTATTCAAGGTGAGCGACTGAAAAGTTAACTGAATTTGAGAATTAATTTCCCATAGCCGGCCACTGAAAAGTAGCTATATGAAAACGTCGCCTGAAATGAAACTGAGGCACTTTAGTGAATACAGAATGAGGTAGTCTGTTTATAATTTGCACATTCTTCTACTAATGCAGTTATTATTATAGGTATACATCAAAAAATGTACCATAGTTAAAGTTCCAAGAAAGATAGCCAGATCCCCATTGCGTTATATCTTGGTAAGCCCGCTTCCATCTTCGGCATCATCGTCACTTATCATCAGGTGAGATGATGCCAAAGGCTTATCAATTGTGGATCAAAAAAATTTTTAAAAAAAAGAATTTTGTATCTTTGAACCTAACTTAGTACACAGTGTGTAACAAAATTGGTATAGGTTCATTTAACTGGGGCTTCTACTCATCATACTGAACAACTTTTGTTCTATGACTTTGCTCAAATCGCAAAAAACCACTCTTCCTACAAATCGATCAGCTGATCGACCAACTTTGTGTATTTTTGTATGGAGGGTTCCTTTTATTTGAGAATCGACTATGGGTTCCATGGAGAACGTTGTTCAGTACGATAAGTAGAAACCCCGTTAACGGGTCCTACGCTTACTTCTTTACACTCTGTATATATTTGTACTGACATCAACAACTGCTACACTGCTTAGCTTTGAAAATACAACGAGAACACGACACAAATTTTAGAGTGTAAAGTATTATTGTGTTCTATAGGTGCTATGGACCTCTATCTCTTCCTCCGCCTCTCTCTCTTATAGATTCCTTCAATAGATTTATCCTATTCGAGACTGAGTAAGGTTAAAAAGTCATTTGTGGGGCAGTATATAAGATTCTACAATACAATTCCAGAAAATATACCAAGTTTGTCAGAAAATAAATTCAAGACTCATGTCAAAAAATGCTTGTGCTCTAGAGGATATTATAATACAATTCAATCCATTTCAATATATTTATTCAAAATAGGTGCAAATTACCGGGAATTTCCCGTGGCACTACCAGTGGAACTACTGGTAGTGCCATAGTTAAATTTAATTTACCGTAGCACTACCAATAGCTATTAAGTATACTCCCAATTTCTTCTTCTGCGAAGCATTTTTCTGCCCATCGGGGGAGGCTCTCTTATAATCAATCAAACCTGACCAAACCTAATATCGCTCGCTTCGCTCGCTCATTTACAGTTTTTTGAGATAAAACTTAGTTAAAAAAATAATCTAAAGTAAAGTAATCTGCTGCTTAGCTTTTTTTTGTTTGGTCGGATTGGGAGTAAACCTATCAAATTAAATCAGTAGTGCTACGGTAAATGAAATTTAACTATGGCACTACCAGTAGTTCCACTGGTAGTGCCACGGGAAATGCGCTCAAATTACACTCTTTCTGATAGTCATAAAATAATAATTTCAATGTCATTTGTGAAGAATCAAAAAAAAACAATAATTAGTTTATAACTTAAAAATTAAATCCTTGATATAAACCAGATTATGTCATTAGAATATGAAAACAATATGACACGAAAAGTTATACATAAAAAAATGATTATGTAAATGACAAAGACGTAATGTTGATTCTAAAACAAATATTAATACCCGAGACTGCAATCTGAATCATGACAATTAACACCTATTTAAAATAAGTATATACCTATTTAAAATAATATATTTATTCAAAATAGGTGCAAATTACCGGGAATTTCCCGTGGCACTACCAGTGGAACTACTGAATCATGACATTAAACACCTATTTAAAATAAGTATATACCTATTTAAAATAATATATTTATTCAAAATAGGTGCAAATTACCGGGAATTTCCCGTGGCACTACCAGTGGAACTACTGGTAGTGCCATAGTTAAATTTAATTTACCGTAGCACTACCAATTATGTATATTTGATTTTATTTGATTTGATCTCCTCACCTGCGCCGGCGCCGACGTCGCCCATCTGCTGGCTCAATATATTTCCTTTGTGAGAGGCCATCTCCAACTTCTCTGATTAAAGCCGAGTGCGAACGCGGTCTATCCATCCGTACCCACTATCTAGTCCTTTGTTCTATCGCAGACCAACTTTTATACTTATTACGTTCAAGTAAGGTTTCTATTAGTTGTGACTCGGTCCTCTTAACCAGAGGTCGCGGGTTCAACTCCGGACGGCCAATGTATCAATGAGTTTTTCAAAACTTACGTACATACGAGTATACTCACCGATTGCTTTAACGGTGAAGGAAAACATCGTAAGGAAACCTGCACACACCTGCGAGGAAACTCGAAGGTTGTGTGTGAAGTCGACAAACCGCACTGGGCCCGCGTGGTCGACTAATGCCCGATCGCCCTAATTCAGGGTAGACTCGAGCCCCTCGGTGGGGACGTATATGAGCTGACATTATAAAGTTTTCTATTAGTTGTTGATTACTTCCTGAACAGGCCACTCGACAGCTAGTCATTTGAGTAACTTATTATTATCTGTCAAAAAATATTTGTTCTTGAAATATATCAAACTAGCTGTTTCCCGCGGCTTCACCCGCGTGGACCACGTTTCTATGACTTTTCGAGAGTTACTTTCGCATTTATAATATTAGTAGGGATAGGAGCACGTGACGTCATAGTTTTTAAGGGTCACTGATGTGCTAATTTCGTGATTTTGTTTATTTGAAAATAAAAGACGCAGTGCAGAACAAAATGAGTAAAAAAATTTGAAATTTCGGAGGAGGATAATTTCGGGAATCATCATCATCATATCAGCTCATATACGTCCCTACCGAGGGGCTCGAGCCTACCCTGGATTGGGGTGATCGGGCCTTAGTCGACCACTCGGGCCCATTGCGGGTTGGTCGACTTCACTTCACTGGTTTACTTCGGGAATAACGTTCCATAATTTATTTATTTTTTATTTAACAGTTTATTGTGTACAAATAAGATAACAAACAGGCCTAAAGGAAAGTCATACAAAGGGTTATTTCTAATAACAAATGTCTTCCAGCAAACCCGGGAAAAAGTTAGTTTTAACTTTATTGATTTTTTTATTTACTTAATTAACTTTTAGTATTCGTTTATTTCCTTCAGCGATAGTCATGAGATGAAGTTTTAAGTCAGTGTAAAATCGCAATGAAGTTATTTCTATTAAGTGAAGAGTAAACTACGGAATGCACTTAGCTCAGAAACTCATTAAAAATACATTCATGTGATCAATACAGCTAATAAAATTATACTTCCTGCGTCGATGGTTCCCACAAACAGACATTCCACTTATTCCCCATGCTACACGTAACGCTCCTTAGTAAAACGTAGGAGTGGTCTATCACTATCAGTCAAGCGAAGTGTAAAACACATCGAAACTTATAAACTTATAACCAGCGGTACTCTGCGTGAATATAAATTAGTTTTGCTTTATAAGGGCTTGTCACACAAGATTAGCTGAAAGATGAGATATATTGCTCGATATATTATGACGATATTGATATTCGTGCAATACAGAGAGGGCCTTTCAAGAAACTGACAGAATAGAGCCAGAAGCTGAACGTTCGCGTCTTTTATTCCAGTTATTTTTCACATCAACTCTTTAAGGCTTAAACCGCTTTGTAACCATTTTTTACATATTTTTTTTTTTAGTTTACAGAATACGAGGACTGATTTTGATTTTCCCGAATTCTATTTAATACACAGAACTAAAGAAAAAATATCCTAATGCACCCTTTTTTTGCTAGTTGTAACCATAGAACTGCTGCAATTTTAATCCAAACATTATGATAATTAATATACTTCTTAAGGGTCTAAGTTTCCATACAAACATAGTTTCGCTTTAATACAAAAACTAAATTCCGGAATGAATCCAAACTTTGCAATTAGATTTAGTACACACATATCGATTTTTTAATTTAGTTATCATCGTAGTAGATTAAATATAACTAAATGAAGGAAGGCTTAAATTAATTTTGTACTGAATCTTTGAAACTGCTCTTTTTACGTTTTTACATCGAAAACTATTTACAAACATCGATACTATTACACATATTATTATGTTTGTACATCATTAGTTGTGACACTGCAATGAATAAATGAAATGAAATGAAATATGTGTCTACGCAATATATTTGCAAAGTTTAGATTCCATTGGCATGTAGTTTTTGCATTTAGGCGGAACTACATTTGTATGGAAACTCGAGCCTCCTTCAGCCCCTCAACAACACATTATAAAATGATTTTGTTTTTTTTTAGTTTTTGGAAATTTTTCTTATTTTATCTTTGAATTAAAAACCACAATTTTCACACGATTCGTCCGCAGCGATTGACGTAACAGCCATAATGCAGTACGAGCTAACAAGAACTTTATTTCCAAGCTATTTCGTACGATGTTTGAAACATCGTGAATCGAGTTGCTAATTTTAGGGACGGAGGAGCCTTAAATAGGAATAGTAACACGAAACTTCACTGTGTTTTTACAAACTTTTATTTAACTTGCAATGTATGTATGTTTGTTCAGGTGAAATCTTGCAAGTTAAATTTGACCCACTTTCCGGTTTCTGATTAAGCTGAAATTTTGCATGCATATGTATATCGCGTGACATTGCAATATTAAAAGCTTGTACCTAAAAGTTTTTAAGTTTTTCGTAAATTATTTAAAGAAATGTTTTTCTATTCTTCTTTGCATTTTCCCATCAAGCGACTATCGTTTCTTTCTCAACTTTGCCTTGTTTTGGACGACTCTTCAAATCTCGTAACCTTCAACATCCTATAGAAACTTTCATTTTTTTAAAGCAAGCAATACAAAAGTAACTTTGGTGTAAAGACTAACATTTTTAGCCTAAATTAGGATAGCTACATATAGCATGATATAGCTTAAATAGCTTATAGTAGAAGCTTATCTTTACCCCGCTGCGGGCTGGTTTGACTGTGGCATTCGAGGTTCACTGACGAACGTGAGTGGATATGTATTTATTTGGTAAAGGAATGGTATCAGGAGGTCGTACATTTAGTTTTAAATACACGTACAGCAATGACAGTCGAATATTAAGTTCTCATGAGAACTTCATAACGGTAAATAGCTACATAAATAAATAGAATTAATTTATAATTTAAAACCTCACTGCATAAAAACTTAACCCCTTTTTTTGGCCAGTCTGGTAAAAATGTATCCTATATCACTCACAGGTTTAAGACGAATCTAACGACAACTCGCCCTCCAAAATCCATCAAGCCGTTTAGTTTACAAAGTATATACTATATTAGTACTAACGTACTCCAGAGCGTGCCACAGAAATATACATAAATACATACACTCTAAAGATGAAGAAAGCCGCTGGATGCGGGCAGCGCAGGACCGGTCGTCGTGGAAATCCTTGGGGGAGGCGTCGAGACGTCTTTCGGCTGATATTATGATGTTTATGTACACTCGGAAACAGATCCCTTCTTCTCGCGCAGTGCGGTAAAAGCGCGCTGCATACAAACGTAGTCACAGAAGAGATACTAGTTACGTTGTTTAGTTCTTATTTGAACATTAATTGGTGTAGGGCCCGTTAACTGGGGCTTCTTCTCATCATACTGAACAACTTTCTCCAAGGAACCCATACTCTAATCGCAAATTTAAAATTTCGACGCTCCATACAAAAATGCACAAAATTCGTCGATCAGCTGATCGTTTGTATAAAGAGGTTTTTTTGTGATTAATGTAAACTTGTTGTTAGTAGAACAAAAGTTGTTCAGTTTAATGAGTAGAAGACCCAGTTAACGGGGCTTACACCAATTTTGTTACACCTGTATATGTCTGTTATTAGGCATATAAGGTAATTTTTTTTTTTTTTGGAAATTCGACAAAACAGAGACAAAAACAATTTATAGAATGATTTTACTTTCAATAACTTTAATTGATTAATGATTAAATAGGAACCCAACAATGTAATGCTATAATGAAGCGGTTGAAGGATACACTCCTCTTAAGTGGACTTCGTGAATAGTTTAGTATCGAACCACTCAATAAGAAAAACATTTTAAAGCTGTGGAAATAGATAAGATTTTTTTTTTAATGTTATTATCTTTTTTATACACAATTGGTAAGCCCTTGGCATCATCTCGCTTGATGGTAAAGTGACGATAATGCGGAAGATGGAAGCGGGCTTACCAAGATTTCCAAACGCAATGAGGAACTTTCTATCTTATCTTCAATCCGGAACACATCAATGTAGTTAACATTGATGTTTAGCGGCAAGACTTAGATAAGATGGTGGTAGTTAGCCTGGCGGGCTTAGAAAATACCCTTCCACCAATCAAACCGAGTCTTGAAAAGTAAGACTCCGCCAGGAATCGAACAAGCGACGTGAATCTAATGGCCTTAACAATTACGCCACGAAGGTGGTTAAAATCCTATCCATATCCGCAGCCCCAAATACTTTATTGAGCACAAAGACACGTTATACAATGAACAATGAGCTGCAACTGGTAGAGAGTGCACATTTATCATCAGCCACTATAACGAGTGCACTCTATAGAGGGTGTTTAAACTTTTAACTCCTTGAATAAGACAGTTATACATTATTCACACACTCCCCTACAAATGCAATTCTATGCGACATGGTAGCTTTTTTGTTAGATTCTCTGGACCCCTGTAGCTCCCTCTAAATTCCTTGATAACTTCATTTTATTGCCAATTCGATGGATGATATTATGCAATTCATGATGATGCAGCGTTTCTCATTGACTATTTCGCAACGGCTTTTACATGACTGTCGTGTGATGAATGGCATTCAACAAAATGTTTTTGAATGGTTTTAAAATCGCTATTGCTAAGGAACATCATCTTGTGTCAAGCAGCTTTTAAATTGAAATTGAATGATTTTTATTTATAAATGAATGTAACATACACAACATGCAATATCATTCCTTTGGGTTAGTACCTTTACCTTGGATTTGTCTAAAGTTGGCTAATTTTAAAGTTGATTCACACGTATTAGTGTTATGTTGTTGTTACTTCACATGTAGCAGTGTTGTTACTTCACATGTAGCAGTGTTATGTTGTTGTTACTTCACATGTAGCAGTGTTATGTTGTTGTTACTTCACATGTAGCAGTGTTATGCTGTTGTTATTTCACATATAGCAGTGTTATGTTGTTGTTGCTTCACATGTAGCAGTGTTATGTTGTTGTTACTTCACATGTAGCAGTGTTATGTTGTTGTTACTTCACATGTAGCAGTGTTTTGCTGTTGTTACTTCACATGTAGCAGTGTTATGTTGTTGTTACTTCACATGTAGCAGTGTTATGCTGCTGTTACTTCACATGTAGCAGTGTTATGCTGTTGTTACTTCACATGTAGCAGTGTTATGGTGTTGTTACTTCACATGTAGCAGTGTTATGGTGTTGTTACTTCATATGTAGCAGTGTTATGCTGCTGTTACTTCACATGTAGCAGTGTAATGTTGTTGTTACTTCACATGTAGCAGTGTTATGCTGCTGTTACTTCACATGTAGCAGTGTTATGTTGTTGTTACTTCACATGTAGCAGTGTTATGCTGTTGTTACTTCACATTTAGCAGTGTTATGCTGTTGTTACTTCACATGTAGCAGTGTTATACTGTTGTTACTTCACATGTAGCAGTGTTATGTTGTTGTTACTTCACATGTAACAATGTTATGCTGTTGTTACTTCACATGTAACAATTTTAAGCTGTTGGTACTTTTGGGCGACGAAGGAGTAAAAAAGATGTGTATTGTGATGGCAAAAAACTATACGTATAGATTTTGATGGAGATCGATTTTCTGACATTCATAGAGTCTAAAAAAAAACAAAAAAAGAAAATATATGTGTGTGTGTTTGTGCGTCCGTCCGGTGCTCTAGTTTCCAAAATTACTGAATGGATTTGGGTAAAATTTGAGTTAGGGCAATACTATTTTTATAACTCAAGCCGTATCTTTTTTTTATTTTTTACCCTATCTTGATTTTTACGGTTGCCATGACCATAGCTAAATTGTTTTTTCTGTTGAAAAATGGCTGTAAAAATTTTGATGAAATTCGGTACGTTAATATAAATTGACATGGCTTACAACGTGCGTTAGTTTGTTATTACAAGAAAAATTGGAATACGTTACACCTACCATAAAAATCCAGGTTGTTTATTACTTTTTCTCAAAAATTGCCCTTAAGATTTTAATGAAACTTTGTGAATAACTAGGACCTAGTAAAGGCCTACTGCACTGGGTAGTTAATTATTCCAGAAAAAAACGGAGTAAGGATTCGATATACCCAAATTATTAGTAAATTTTTAATCAAGTTAATTCGAGATAAACCTAACTTTATTCTTTGCTACTAAGCAAGTGTAATGTTTGTTGTTGATTTGTGTATGCCCGACTGCGACAGACGGTGAAGGCTTCGCGAGAAAGTATTTACAGCGTGACTGTACAATTTATTTTAAAGTTTGGTAGTCTTGAAATACTTGTGGGATAATATACCTACACCCTATATTTAATTTAAAATAATAAACAAGTCATTACTTAGTTTTTCAAATCTTTGATGTCATATTACTGTATTTTCAAGCGACTTCCAGAAAGGAGGAGGAGGTTCTCAATTCGTCTGTATGTTTTTTTTTTATGTATGTTACCTCATAACTTTTGACTGGGTGAACCGATTCTTATGATTCGTGGCCCCATATACATTTTATCAAAATCAGTGTAGTACTTTATTAGAAAATTAACAAAAACCAAAAATAATAATGCAAAAATGTACTGAGCGTTTAGCGTTTTCAATTATTAAAACTTCGAATCTTAACAATACAGACTTGTTGCATAAACTGCTTCAACAGAATGCACATATGCAGGTCGGATGCAGCCTGCAGCCTGCAGCGCTCTCCCCAGGGTCCAATTTACCTAACCCTGCCCTGTCTTGGGGGACTTAACTTCACAGCATTTGGTGTTTAAGAGCTGCATGCTACTAGTGTGATAGAGTCTGTTTTGATGTGACCATATTTTTGTACGACATTGTATGCTACTTTATAAGTTCTATAAAAACAGAAAGTGTTGGTAAAGTATGTTCGAGTAGACCGTTTTATATAAGTTCTACATGACCGAAAGAATAAGTGGAGTTGACTAATTCTCCAAGGATGGAATGTGGAGTTTGATTCCAATTTGTTGTAATACTTGCTTAGAAACTTGCGGAAATAAATATTACGTAAAGTTCCTTCGCTGAATTAGCTGCACCTTTAATAAATGCCGCTCGCCGCGTCAACGGTAGTGACAAAGGGGCTGCCCTGGGTTCAATCGCGCCACCGCGCCGCCGCGCCGCCGACGTTATGATAACGTTATCAAAGGCAATAATTATAGCAGTTAATTCAGCGAACGAACTTTACTTGTAGGTAAGATTGTTATCAAGGTAAATAATAATTACTTACTCAATTTGATCTAGGAGTACAAGACTACTGCCATAAATCTTTTAACAATAGCGGTCTAATCAAGTGATCTTTTTGATCTTACACAATGAGATCTCCCGACTGAACCCTGTGCAAGTCAAACAAAAAGCCCGCGCCGGTGCGCTATACACATCTCATTTGGCGCCCAAATAAAAACTAGATGTCGGGGAGTGTTGGACTGTCCCCTCGGGGTACCAGGGCAGTGGGTTCGAGTCCCGACCCCAACATATTTCAAGTGCAGGATTAAACCGTCTATGCCGAAGTGCGAATGCGTAATGTTTGGCTGTGACAGCTGATCGCTTTAAATTTAAAGGGGCACTCTTAAGTTCTCCCGTTGGATAGTTGGGAACAAAATTAAATAAAATAAGTACGTACTTAATTTATAAGCATTTCCTATTAGAATCATCTTTGACCAAACCGAACGACCATATCAAGGTTTAAGGTTTCGTTCATCGGTATGTATGTATGTGTGCATTCCATTACAATAAGAAGATAAGATAGCCAGTTCCCCATTGCGTTGGGGAATCTTGATAAGCCCGCTTTCATATTCGGCAACATCGTCACTTACCACCAGGTGAGAAGTTGTCAAGGGTTTACCAATTGTGAATAAAAAAAAAAAAAAACAATTCCTTGGATCAATATCTGTTTTGTCATGATGATCAGTTTAATAAGTTTGTAAGTTTAAAATTCTCACATTTTTCTTCAACGAACTGATCTATATTTTTTTAAATGATAATTTAGACCACATAGTTTAGGATTTTAGGAACTAATTTCAATATTATTAATTTAGTCACAGCTTTTGTGTTTATAATTTTTGAAATTATAACAAGTGATGACGTCACAGGCTCAAATACTATGAAAGAAACGGCCTCAGTAGTTCACATTCACGATAAAATAATGAATTTAGTTGTTTACTTTTTATCTATATATGTCGAAGGGGGGGTGGTTAGGTTATGGATGGCCTTGTGGTTCAGCCCTTAACTATTTCGGTCGTGGGCGTCGAAATAACAATGCAGCTATATCACAGGGGTCCTTCTTCAATAGTCTAGATCATTCGGCAATCGAAATTGTACAGGATGCCTTGGATTACAATGGATGCAAACGCGGTGATCCCAGCGATGGCGTGACACGTCCGTTTTACTCACAGATCACCACTACTTGTGTTCTGCTCGACGCTAAGTCAAAAAGTGTCTGCCTCGAGACTGACGCCAGCTAATATGGCTTCTCAACTCAGTGTTGCCACCTCAATCACAAACAGCCTACCGCTAATGCGTCATCTTTGCTACCACATACGATCGGCTCACGAGTACAAGCGATTGTCACGCCACCACCGGTTTCACCCAGGTACTATACCTGACGTTTGATCCAAATTAATAAAGTTTAACGATCTATGTAAACGTATCTCGAGCTGGTATTGGTCGCGTTTTCAATGACGCTCCGACATATATAATCTCGTGTCACGGTGTTTGTGTTGGTAATCCTCGACCGATTTTCATGAATTTCTTTATGTGTATTTGGTAGGTATGGGAATAGGTCGTAAAGTATACTTCATTATGGCAAAACAACGTTTGCGGGGTCAGCTAGTTACAATATAAAATCATTATAACATTTTTTTTTTTTTATTTATGTTGCGCTACACTCGTAGTTAGGTGTACTGACTTACGTCGCGTATGAAATGAAAGTTCAGAAGTTCTGGTGCAACTGATAACGGTATAATCTGACTCAGGAAAGGGTTCCGTGGGACCATGAAATGTGCTCCCCACATTTACATGCCTATTAAAAACTGAACAATGTCAATACCTATATTCATTTTCTTTGTAAATAAAAGCGGTTGCAATTTTAACGATAATGGAACAGGCTTTAACAACTTAAGGGGGATCCTCTGAATATCTTTTTAATCTTGCACGCAAGCCCTTTACCAATCCTCGTTAGACAGATGGTTTAAACTTACACTAGGTTTCGCATTTTGAGATAGAGTATATACCTGGGCGGCCAAGCTTTGCTAGGAAATAGAAAAATATACAAAAAGATTTAACCGGACCGGAATTTGAACCCACCATCTAAGAGGTGGTAGTCCAACCCTTCGACCACTGAACTATCGCTTATATACTCTTATATCTGGTGCAGGAAATTACCAATGTTATTGCGCGGAAAAGCCGATGTGCGTGAAAACGTGCGGTAGTACACAATACTTCTATGGTGAAAACGTGCGGTAATACATAATACTTCGATGGTGAAAACGTGCGGTAGTATATAATACTTCGATGGTGAAAACGTGCGGTAGTACATGATACTTCGATGGTGGAAACGTGCAGTAGTACATAATACTTCGATGGTGAAAACGTGCGGTAGTACATAATACTTCGATGGTGAAAACGTGCGGTAGTACATAATACTTCGATGGTGAAAACGTGCGGTAGTACATAATACTTCGATGGTGAAAACGTGCGGTAGTACATACTACTTCGATGGTGAAAACGTGCGGTAGTACATAATACTTCTATGGTGAAAACGTGCGGTAGTACATACTACTTCGATGGTGAAAACGTGCGGAAGTATATAATACTTCGATAGTGAAAACGTGCGGTAGTACATAAAACTTCGATGGTGAAAACGTGCGGTAGTACATAATACTTCGATGGTGAAACGTGCGGTAGTACATAATACTTCGATGGTGAAAACGTGCGGTAGTACATAATACTTCGATGGTGAAACGTGCGGTAGTACATAATACTTCGATGGTGAAAACGTGCGGTAGTACATACTACTTCGATGGTGAAAACGTGCGGTAGTACATAATACTTCTATGGTGAAAACGTGCGGTAGTACATAATACTTCGATGGTGAGAACGTGCGGTAGTACATAATACTTCGATGGTGAAAACGTGCGGTAGTACATACTACTTCGATGGTGAAAACGTGCGGTATTACATAATACTTCTATGGTGAAAACGTGCGGTAGTACATAATACTTCGATGGTAAGAACGTGCGGTAGTACATAAAACTTAGATGGTGAAAACGTGCGGTAGTACATACTACTTCGATGGTGAAAACGTGCGGTAGTACATAATACTTCTATGGTGAAAACGTGCGGTAGTACATAATACTTCGATGGTGAGAACGTGCGGTAGTACATAAAACTTCGATGGTGAAAACGTGCGGTAGTACATAAAACTTCGATAGTGAAAAGGTGCGGTAGTACATAATACTTCGATGGTGAAAACGTGCGGTAGTACATAATACTTCTATGGTGAAAACGTGCCGTAGTACATAATACTTCGATGGTGAGAACGTGCGGTAGTACATAATACTTCGATGGTGAGAACGTGCGGTAGTACATAATTCTCAAAAAAAATTGGACCCTTCACAGTAAAATGCACAAAATCGGTGGATCAGCTGATCGATTTGTATGAGGATAAAAAAATCTTTTCTACGTTTTTAGCAAAGTCATAAAACAAAAGTTGTTCAGTATGATGAGTAGAAGCCCCAGTTAACGGGACCTACACCAATTTTGTTACACCCTGTATAACACATAGGTGTAATAAAGTTGGTGTAGATACCAACTTTATTACACCTATGTGTTATACAGGGTGTAACAAAAGTTGGTGTAGATACCAACTTTATTACACCTATGTGTTATACAGGGTGTAACAAAATTGGTGTAGGTCCCGTTAACTGGGGCTTCTACTCATCATACTGAACAACTTTTGTTTTATGACTTTGCTAAAAACGTAGAAAAGATTTTTTTATCCTCATACAAATCGATCAGCTGATATATATTTAATGGCATACCTTTCACGTATGATCCGGTCCCCCATACTGTGGATCGTGAACCCTTCAATACCAGTGTGGTCTTACGCCAGATTTCGCAGTCTGTTGCCAGTCAGTTTCTAGTATTGGTATCTTCAAGGTTTGTGTGACAAGGTCGGCCCATCGATCGAACTGGTCTTCGGCCACATGGTCTGCTGCCTGCAACTTTGCCGAACAGCATCGACTTTTCCAACGTGGACTCTTTCCGCGCCACGTGAACGAAGCACTGACGTGGTCTTCCGATGTTCTGTGGAACACCAGAGGAAAACAAAATACATATTTAAGGTGACGTTCATTGCGAAATTCTTTCAATTTTAAGTTGAGTCATTGAAGTAGTAATTCAATGAGTTGAGTGAGCTATTTTTTTTTCACAAAACATGTTTACGCCTAAAAGCTTTAAAAAGAGGCGATAGGGCCTGCTACCAATAAATAAATCATTTTAATTCATCCTTGCTAGCAAACTATTTAACTATTTGGGGGAAAAAAACTATACAAATCATCACATTTTATTTATATAGATAGGGCACCATGTTATTTCTTATTTTCAAGCGACTTCCAAAAAGGAGGAGGTTCTCAATTCGTCTGTATGTTTTTTTTATGTGTGTTACCTAAGAACTTTTGACTCGGTGAACCGATTTTTATCATTCTTTTTTTATTTGAAAGCTAGTGCTTCCCGTGTGGTCCCATATAAATTTTATCTAAATCGGTGTAGTACTTTATTAGAAAATGAACAAAAACCAAAAATAATAATGCAAGTTGTTGCGATGGAAGTCGGTTTTTTAACGTGTTTAGCGTTTTCAATTATTATCTTCATCATCATCATATCAGCTCATATACGTCCCCACCGAGGGGCTCGAGCCTACCTTGAATTAGGGCGATCGGGCCTTAGTCGACCAAGGTCGACCACGAGGGCCCAGTGCGGGTTTGTAGACTTCACAGTCAACCTTTGAGTTTCTCCGCAGGCGTGTGCAGGTTTCCTCACGATATTTTCCTTCACCGTAAGAGCGTCTGATAAACGTAATATGAAATCGAAATTCGAAAACACATTGGTACAAGGCAGGATTCGAACCACGACCTCCAGGACAGGAGGTAGCGGCCCTTGCCATTATGCCACTGACGCTATTTTAATGTTGTGATGCAATAAAGTATAATATTGTATTGTATTATTTATTACCATCACTATAATATAATAATAACGATAAAAACTGTATCTGCACAGCCTTTGAGTATACATTGTAACAGAATGAATACTCAGAGTGCACAGCTAATTAAGTACCTGACAAAATAAACAGTATCCCCCGTAATAACTGTTTTTCCCATGTCCCAACACTAAATACTTATAACTGCTTCGTGTTAATTAACCATAAACGTGTTATTTATGCGTAATTTCGTCCCCTCACTGTTTGCGTCAAGATAAAAATAAAACTATATTTGACATGGCTGTGGCTGACGTAGCGTGTCCGAATTCCCATGTCTTTATACTAAATGAAGCACACCCTGCCAATAATTGTTTTAATGTGTGTAATTGGTGTTGAACTTATATTGACACGTCATCATAATATTGGCGGGCTCGTTTGTGGTGCGCCAGAGTCGTATCGAAGCTGTAAAATTCTACATCTTTTTAGATTTGGAAATATAAATTATTGGAAAAATCTGTGTATTAGCTAATGTTGAATCGATAACTTATTCATATACCTTTAGGTCATCCTATTATTGTTGTTCGGGTTCATTCATTAATTACGTAATTACGGCTGATTTTTGCCATTTTTGGCCCCCTCCCCCCTACACCCTCATATAAGGACATGTAAGATTTCTCGGGGATTCCCTCCCCCGTCTTACGTAAGATTTTATCTAGTTTTACTAAGGATCAGGCACACTAACACTCATCATCATCATCATAATCATATCAGCCGAAAAACGTCCACAACTGCACAAATCGAAGATTTTTATTTTTATAAAGATATTTATTTATATTATACTATTACATTTTAATTTCGATAATTATTTATAGTCTTTGAAATATCGGTATTTTAATAAGAGATAAAACAAACAATCTTAAAATGAGGAAACAAATCAGTCAAAACAGTCTTCAAAATATAAAATAAATAACACTATGCGTCATCGCATCATCATCATCATCATATCAGCCGAATGACATCCTCTGCTGGACAAAGGCCTCCCCCAAGGATTTTCACGACGACCGGAATCGTAAACATACTTAATAATATAAATACAATAATAATATAAATAAAAATACACTTTGCGTAAAAAAATTAAAAGCTAGATTTGAAACAATCTTGAAGAAAATAAAGTAAAAGCCAGCTCAGTTCAAATCAACTATCCTTGTCTGGACTGAATGGGTTGGCACGCCATGCTGTCCATTCGGGGACAATTGGCAGCTCATCAAATAGCATTATTTGTTGTAAATTCTCTTACGTAAAATAGCTTTTACTCCCCTTCCCTAGAGTTCATGAAGAGATTTGTTCCCTTCCTGTGAGGACCCTTGACGCCCTGAAGGAAGCCAAAGCTCTTAGGCAAGTTCATAAGAAAGCATTTTTAGAAACGTCAAAGAAGGCATTATTTGGTCAGGAATTACTTATTACTTTACTCTGGAATTTAGTAGGTACATCGAAATAATACAGCCACGTTTCATCACATGTAACAATCGAGTTCACGTAGTTAGATCGGCCGGCTTCAAATTTTTTTAACATATCACCTGACCAAGTCATGATGACGACATTCAAAAAAGAAGAATAAGGACTGATTGATTTTTTTAAAATAATTCAAAGTAAAGAAATTATTTATAAAAAAAACTTTTCCATATTTAACCACTATAACCCATCGCCCCAACAATTAGTGCCTGGGACCGGCGCGCGCGCGTGCCCATCATACTGGACAATTAACTCTTATTATTTAACTGTAGAGGCGACAGCGATGAGTTAGTGCACGCGGACGATATAAATTATATTTAATCATCGAATCTGACGGCTTGGAACTTGGAACTGGACACCGATTCACGAAATGTTGGATGCGTTATAAAAAGCTTTGGTGGGTGTTCGTTTTAATATGTTATGCAAACTCATGTTTTGGGCATGTAGCGCGTAGCAGCCATTTCCTATTTCGGCTTTGTTGTAGCAAATACGTGCTAATACAGGCGTGCAAGTACACGGTGTGATGATTAGCCTTTAATACGTTCAAAATGGGGTGCGCCACGGTGAAGCACGGCGCTCATTAAAAGCACAGGCGCGCACTAAAAAGGAAGTGGGACGATGATGGCAATACTTTACAATTTGATGACTTCAAAGAAGAAATGAAGAAATTAATTGCATCATCAATGGCTTCACATGCACAAGAGTTACAAAAAATTACTCCGGTCCTGTCAGAAATTCAAAAATCTAACCTAAACATACAAAATTCAATAGCGCTTCTGACCGCACAAAATGAAGAGTACAAGAAGAAAATTGAAAAATTGGAGTCTCAAAGGCAAGAAGACAGGCAGTATATCTCTATACTGGAAGAAAAAATCGAGGACATGCAAAAAGGAATGAGAAAATCCAATTTTGAATTAAAGAACGTCCCTAGAAAAGTAAAGGAAACTAAGGAAGATCTCGTTGACATGGTGATGACCTTGACAAAGAGCATTGGTTGTGAAATCAATAAATCAGATATAAAGGACATATACCGAGTACGTGGAAAAAGGGAGGACGTCCGTAACACGCCAATTATCATAGAGACATCATCAACTTTGCTTAAAAACGATGTCTTGAAGATGGCTAAATCGTTTAACATAAAACACAAATCAAAACTTTGCGCAAAACATCTTGGTTTCCGTACGTCTGAAGATACACCGGTCTTCATTTCAGAGAACCTAACTGCACGAGCATCTCGTCTGCACTTCCTTGCAAGAGACGTCGCTAAGACTAAATCTTACAAGTTCTGCTGGACGGCATATGGTAAAGTCTATCTGAGGAAAGACGAGAACTCCCCAGTTATAACCATCAAGAACGAACTCCAGATCCAGCAGCTTTTGCTAATAACCTGACTATCTGCAAATAGGAATTCACTGACTACAATTTTCTTCTGTGCCTGCATAACTGTAAGAATAAAACATACACAAACTCAACGTGCGCACGTTAACTACATTCACGTCACACCATTACAAAAAAACTCACACTTACATAATAACATAATACACAAAATGAATGAAATGTCTGCATCTGCCTTGCCCAACAAATATGGTATCTCTGATACTCAGTCTAACTATTATATGAAAGTTGAATACGCAAATCAAAGTAACCTTGTTGAAGAATATAGACTTTCTTTTATATATCCATATGGATAGTTCTCTCACTACCCTGAATGAAATAGACAAAACTGAAATTGCTTACTCTGTAAATTGTGATATAGGAGATCTTAACAAACATATAGAAATAAATAAAAATGATCTAACAATGATTACCCAAAATATTAGAAGCATATATAAAAACCTAAATGACTTGGAAATTACATTATCAAATCTAAATTTTAACGTTGACCTAATAGTTCTTACTGAATGTCGAATACACCCCACTAAACCAATTTCAAATCTTAAACACTATACATCTTACGTTACTGCTAACCACATCAATCAAAACGACGGTGTAATAATATATGTCAAGGATAATCTTAAAGTAAAAGCAAAAGAAATTATACTTGAACATGCTTCGTGTCTTCAAATTGAGATCTTAAACTATACTTTTCTTGGCATATATCGCTCACCGTCAAATACAAATGCTAACCGATTTATAGAATCTCTTAAAATGCATTTAGAAAAAATTAAATGTTCTCAAAACATTATATTAACTGGAGACATAAATATAAATATAATCCCTAAATTAAATGCAAACATATATGAAATTAACAATAGGTCAAACTACTTAAATATGTTATCTGAGCGTGGATTACTACCTGGGCACCTATTGCCTACCAGAGAAGAAAAATGTTTGGATCACATCAACCTAAAACTTAATAAAAAAAAGGTATCGGCTAACATAGCTGTTTTTGATACCACAATCACAGATCATATGATGGTATTTTTAGGCATATCTAAAGTGAAAGTGGCCACCAAACGCTCTAAAGTTAAAACTATTATTGACTATGAGAAAGCAGTAGAAAAACTAGCCACTAAAAACCTATCTGCTCTATTTTTATGTGACGATCCAGACATCATAGTGCAAGGCTTGATACAAAATATAACAGAGGCTTTAGAAGAGAGTACAATTACAGTACACCTTCCCAAAAGCAAACAAGTAATTAAACCTTGGATAACTGAAGGTATCCTACGATGTATTAGAAACCGTAATAAAATGCAAAAAAGCTTAAAACTAACCCTTACGATGAGATACTTAAAATATCATACAAAAGATACAGAAATTATTGTAATAACCTTATAAAAAAACTTAAGCGGAACTATGAAAGAGAACAACTAGCCAAATCCGTAAATAACCCTAAAAGTCTATGGAATAATATAAAAGCATCAGTAATCTTAAACTAACCAAGACCACTAATTTGGAACTTTTAACAATTGCTCCTTCACCTTCGGACTCTGTGAATGAAGTAAATCACTTTTTTGCCAGTATTGGGAAAGTACTGGCAGAAAATATTCAGTGCCAAAACAAAATACAACACACTAATAACCCTACAATGAGTTCAATTTCTCAACTAACATCATTTGTACTATTGGATACTGACCTAGATGAAATAAACACGATACTTTTAAACCTGAAATCTAACAGTGCTCCTGGATGGGATAAAATCCCTACTAAATTTTTAAAGCTTTCCAAAGACCTGGTAACTCCTGTAATCTGCTATTTGGCTAACTTATGCTTTCATAAGGGAATATTCCCTAAACTATTAAAAACATCACTAATAACTCCAGTGTACAAGGGAGGGGCCAGGGACGATGTCAACAACTATAGACCAATTTCAGTTTTACCGGCTATTTCAAAAATACTAGAAAAACTCATAAACACTAGACTCATCAATTATCTGAATAAATACGATATCCTTTCTACCTCACAATTTGGATTTAGACAAGGAAAATCGACTGAAGATGCAATTTTAAATCTTACCTCAGTAATAACTAAACAACTCGATAATGGGAAAAAATGTCTAACAGTTTTCTTAGACTTGAAAAAAACATTTGACACCGTCTCTGTTCCCACTCTTGTGCAAAAGTTAGAGAACATTGGTATAAGAGACAAATCTTTGCTTCTGTTCAAAAGTTACTTATGTGATCGTAAACAGAAAGTCAAAATTGAAGAATACACAAGCAATGCCTTACCAGTCACATTTGGAGTTCCACAAGGCAGTGTCCTAGGTCCTACATTGTTTTTAATATATATAAACGATTTATGTAATCTAAAGTTAGACACTGGGAAAATTGTATCTTATGCTGATGACACCGCTATTGTTTTCACTGGGAAATCTTGGGAAGACATCAAGAAAATTGCTGAAAAAGAACTGGCTTACGTGGCAAAATGGCTTAATATTAATCTGTTAACACTAAATGCGTCAAAAACGAATTACATATGCTTTACCATTAACATCATGACCCAACCTAAAACAAACTTAAAGATTAAAGTTCATACATGTAATAAAATTCCAAATGATAATTGCAACTGTCCTACAATAGAAAAAGTAACTTCAACGAAATACTTGGGAATTATCATAGACCAAAGATTGTCATGGCATTCTCAGCTGGAAATGGTTACAAGCAGAATCAGGAAACTAATATGGATCTTCAAATCCCTGAGACATGTTGCCCCGGTCACTTTACTACATCAAATTTATATTGCCCTAGTACAATCAGTATTATCATATTGTATCACTATCTGGGGAGGAGCCTCAAAAATGAAGTTTCTTGAGTTGGAGAGAGGGCAACGCTCTTTAATAAAAACTATACATTTTAAAAAGTACAGATTTCCAACGGAGCAACTGTACTCATTATGCCGATTACTCACAGTAAGAAAACTCTATGTCCTACAAATCATACTTAAGAAGCACAAATCACTACCCTATAACGCTAACATAACTAAAAAGAGAAGACAAGACATAGTATGTAAACTAGATCCAGTTAAGACTGCTTTTGCTAAAAATCAATATAACAACCAATCTAAGTATCTATACAACAAAATAAATAAAATACTTTGTATATACCCTTTAGCACTAAATAAATGTAAAGAAAAATTAATGTACTGGCTAAATTCCCTCACTTACGAGGAAGTTGAGGCACTGATGCAGGTGATTGTTTAAACTTTAGTTGTTTAGATGATTAAATAAACAAATAAAGGTAAACACACAACACGCACACATACACACACACACATACGCTCACACACACGCACACACACACACACACACACACACATGCGCACACTCATGATTACACACGAGCATACACACACATGCATACATCATATACATCAAAATGTTAAATTTAATTGGCAATTTATTAATTTTTATTGTTTATTTCAAGTTAAGAAACTAGTTACTATAGAAGAGCGGGACCTCCTGGCACAAGTATCCGTATACTTAAAAGGGGGTCCCATCCATGTCTGTAGATATTTTGTATTTTGTTACTGAAATAAACATTTTTCATTTTCATTTTCATTAAGGCGAGTTGTACCACTGATGGCCACACAACACTTGATTTTTGACACAGAAAAGTGAAGGAGTTTTGTGCTTTTGATATATTGAGCAATATTGTGCATAGTAAGAAATCCACGCAGCCTTCAGGGAGAGTGGTAAGTGCTCGCCCATTGGAATAGCCAATTAATTTTTACAGTGTAGCTCTGGGGTTTGATACTTACTCTGTAAGGAAAAGTAAATTATTTTTTCGGCGGTTGTACAACGAATATGTTAAAGCACTTAAGAAAAACCGGCCAAGTGCGAGTCGAACTCGCGCAAAGTAGTGTTCCAAAGTCTTAAAAAAATGTTTTTTTAAACTAAATTATATTTAGAGTTGGTATAATAGAACATTTTGTACGGAAAATCTATGAACTTTTGACAAATACAACTGCACATCTTGAGTTGGTCGACTTTTGCTCCTAAATTAAAAAGCTTACTTAGCCGAGATAGTTTTCCTTTTATATTGATTAATTTCCTTCTATTTACAAAGTAATCAGCACAGTATATTATATATATATTCTTTATTGCACACAAATATTTACATGAAAAACACTTAGAAAGGACATAAACAGAGGTGGACTTATCTCTATAAAAGATCTCTTGTTGGTTGGGTACCTTGCCGGGTGTTATGAGAATTAAAGTAGGGGGGGCAAACCTTGGGGTTAAAGAGATATAGGTAAAAATGTTTTTCTTATTTGGACTACATTTAAACTCATGGGATTAGTAGACAAGTGCAGTGACAATAGAACTTATCATAGACGATAAAGTATCCCTTGTTAGTCAAAGTCTATAAACTTATTAAAATTTGGTCATCTTTGACAGTTTTTAATAATTCCTAACATTAAGTTTAGCAATATTTATTTAAGTAACAGCTCCCAACAGCTAGGAAAATAGAAAAAATCCCGGATATACTAGCTTGTTACTCTGTAATTTAAAACTTGTAAAAATTAAGGTTATCTTTGATTGTTTTTAATCAAAGTTTAGCAGTATTTATGTACTCCCAACAGCTAGAGAAATCCAAAAAAAATCTGGAAATACTAGTTATTCGTAAAAAAACTGGCATAAGTCTGACAGTCGGGGAAGTTTAATAACCCCCCCCCCCCCCCACTTTGCCGTTCTCCTTATAGATTAAAAAAAAGATAATTTTTTATCCTGGTTTGAACGTGTTAAGGCCGCCGCCATCAGTAAAAAAAATATTACTGGCTTAGTATATAATTTATCGAAAATTTTCAACGATAAATTTTAAGAGATGGTACTGTAGGTAATTTAGAATCTATGTACTCTGTCAAACATCATAGTTCATTGTAGTTACAGATAGCACAAGTGTTAAAAGTGGTCGGATTTGGGACTTATGCTATCTGTAATTACAGCTTATATTTCACTGAGTTTATAGTTTTTAAATTAAGTACACTACCATCTCTTCAAATTTATCATTGAAAATTTGCGATAAATTATATAGGTACTCAGCGAGTAATATTTTTTTAATTAACTAATGGCGGCGCTAGTTAACTGAGGGAAGCCCCTTAAAGTGTCACTACGTTTGTGTCAGCTACTTCTATTGTGAAACGTTATTTCATCGTTGGTGAAATGAGTACTTAAGACATACGAGTATGTTTAAATTCTTATATTTATTCATCCTGGTCACAGCGCCAATACGAAAAGTGCTGTAACCAATTCGAACAACTTAATGCCTTAAGATGACTCAGTCCGAGCAGGTTGAGATGTGTTAAAATAATATAGAACGTAAATCTATTAATTTTAAGTTCAAATCAATGCTTCAACGCGGCTGTTACGTTGAAGCCGAACGCCCAATTCTCGATTTTTACATGTTTTTATTACTTTTCTTTACCTTCAAAAAAGTTTTTTTTTTAAATTAAAATGAAAGGTGTTAAATTCACCGATTTTGGTGTGTTGGTTTCATTCAACATTAACTATTTGTTTTCGAGAAATTTTCTAATAAATGCCAAAAACAGGGTCTACAGTACAGTTTTTTACATCAAAAGGGGTACATTTTGAAAATTGTATTCAATAAAATCGATTTTTATAACTTTAAGTATATTATATATTTTTTCAATAGTTGATAGCTTTACACAGTCTCTCAATAGCTTGAATTGAATATTGTCATTTGACCCATCATAAGGCCTTAACATAATCCCATTTTATCCGATTTTTCGTACATCTACGTCAAATCTCCGACTGGCCGTCAATAACTCACAATTGAAATATTGTGTCCTTCTCGTCCTGACAGGTTTTACACTAGTAAAAGAGGGATAGACGATTATAACAACATTATTTTATTCAGCCAGCATGACTGAGTTGACCTCTCACAACAATTACGAAGTGTCAAAACGGAAATGCTTCCATCCGAATTCCGAACGGCAATAATTGTATTTATTTACTTGTGTATGTAGTGATAGACAATAAGGAAATGGGTAGTGTTGGGAACCTTGCAGATATATGTAGTTATAAGGGTTCCGTACCTTCAAAGGAACCCTGTCGTCTGCCTGTCAAGGCCCTGTTTCTCAGGAACGTATCAAGTTGGAATTAATATCAAATACTAAAGGTCTACGTTCCGTTGGAGCTGTAAACAATTCAAGCTATAATCAAAGAAATAAAAAGATCGGTCATTTATGTCACGTTTTTAACCGCCTCTGTGGCGTAATGGTTCTTCCATTCGCTTCACACCAGGAAGTCGCGGGTTCGATTCCCGGTGGGGTCAACTTGTAAGACTCGGTTTGGTTGGTGGTAGGGTATTTTCTAAGCCCGCCTGGCTAGCTACCACCATCTTATCTATGTCTTGCCGCCAAACATCAGTGTTAACAACATTGATGTGTTCCGGCTTGAAGATAAGATAGCCAGTTCTTCATTGCGTTGGGGAATCTTGGTAAGCCCGCTTCCATCTTCGACATCATCGTCACTTACCATCAGGTGAGATGATGCCAAGGGCTTACCAATTTTAAATAAAAAAAAACGTATTTTGATCATCATCATCATCATATCCTCTGAAAGACGTCCAATGCTGGACAAAGGCCTCCCCCAAGGATTTCTATTTCTGGTCTTGCGTTGCCCGCATCCGGCGGCTTCCGGCGATCTTCACCAGATCGTCGGTCTACCGCGTGGGAGGCCTCTCTCTATGCTACGTTTTCACCGACATAGATGTCAGAATTGCTAAACTTAAGTGGCAGTGGGCGGGGCACATTGCTCGTAGAACAGATGGCCGTTGGGGCAGTAAAGTTCTCGAGTGACAGCTACGCACCGGAAAGCGTAGTGTAGGCAGGCCTCCCACTCGGTGGACCGATGACCTGGTAAAGGTCGTGGGAAGCCGCTGGATGCGGGCAGCGCAGAAACGGTCGTCGTGGAGATCCTTGGGGCAGGCCTATGTCCAGCAGTGGACGTCCTTCGGCTGATGTGATGATGATGAATATTATAAATGTAAAAATGTGTTGTTTTCACGCTTCTACAGCTCGGCAATTCTTGATGAAATTTTGGCATGCAAGTAGCCTGTGTCACTGGGAAGGACATAGGCTACTATTTACATAGTATGATGCAGTTCCTGATGAAACTGAAAAAATACTCTTTTTAGGGTTCCGTACATCAAAAGGTAAAAATATATGATCCTTCGTGTGTCTGTCTGTCCGACCGTCTGTCACAAACGATTTGCTCGGGAACTCTGAACTGATTAAGTTGAAATTTGATACACAGATGTAAGGTGACCCAAAGACAGACGTATAAAGTAAATAAATAAATGTTAAATATGGCAACCACTTTTGGGGGATACTATTTTTTTTTTATATATGTTGGTTGTGTGATATAAAATGAAAGGATTGTTGTGAGAATCTGAAATGTAAGGTTTTTATAATTTTAGGTTAAATAGTTTTGAAGTTATTACACAAAATAGGCGAAAATTAACCATTCCCCCCCCCCCCTTATCACCGAAACTACTGGGTCTAAAATCGTCTTTTTCTGTTGGTAGTTTTCGTTTTTGAATTATCTTTTTCCCAACAATCGATCCCCATCAATCAACTTCGATTTGGTTTTGCTATCACAATACTTACCTTCTACACTCCTTCGTCGCTCGCTCCTTTGTCGTTCGAAATTTAAAAAAATTGAGAAAAAATGTAATTACTATTATATACATAATCGAAAAATTCTTACTAATACAGTTAAGTCCTAGAGGCTGTATAAAGTTTAAATACATCATTACAAAGTCATCTCACATAAATACTTTCTGTTCTTTACACAAATGCATTTTCAGAAGTTGCGATAACGGACGAAAGTGAATTTCCGCCACGGATAATCCTGCAAAGTATGGAGGGTCGCGTATCTCCCGCGCGCGTTACCAACGGGCCTGTCCCAATAAATGGTCGGATTATGCTAAACCTACTGTTATGTCTAATTTTACTATTACGGCATTCTTCCCTCCCAGGATCCCTGAAACCGTGCAATCCTCAGAAGTTGTTCTTTTAATAACTATATGAATTATAAATTTAAATAAAGACCAACCTTACTTACACCATCTAAGTATCTACAACTTTTAATTGAGACCATTCCAATGGGCCCAAACACGATACGTATTGTAAGTATGTAAAGATTTGGGGTAGGTATCCTGCAGATTCCTGGTTATGCTGCAGCATCAGGTCAAGGTTACCATGTATAGTCATCAATTTTTAATACGTGTGCAAAGTTTAGATTTAATCCGGTGTTTTAAAGTGGATGAAAATCACGTTTAAAGATTCCATACAGGCGAAGCTAATAAAACGGTGTGAATGGTCACGTTCAAAGATTCCATACAGGCAAAGCTAATAAAACGATGTTAGTAAAATAACGTTCAAAGATTCCATACAGGCGAAGCTAATAAAACGATGTTAATAAAATAACGTTCAAAGATTCCATACAGGCGAAGCTAATTAAACGGTGTTTATAAAATCACGTTCAAAGATTCCATACAGGCGAAGCTAATAAAACGATTTTAATAAAATCACGTTCAAAGATTCCATACAGGCGAAGCTAATAAAACGATGTTAATAAAATCACGTTCAATGATTCCATACAGGCGAAGCTAATAAAACGATGTTAATAAAATAACGTTCAAAGATTCCATACAGGCGAAGCTAATAAAACGATGTTTATAAAATCAAGTTCAAAGATTCCATACAGGCGAAGCTAATAAAACGATGTTAATAAAATCACGTTCAAAGATTCCATACAGGCGAAGCTAATAAAACGATGTTAATAAAATCACGTTCAATGATTCCATACAGGCGAAGCTAATTAAACGATGTTAATAAAATCACGTTCAATGATTCCATACAGGCGAAGCTAATTAAACGATGTTAATAAAAGAAGTTGTTACACATCTAGGCACCAATTAATTTCTAAAATCTATCAATATATCAAAGAAAATATATACAAATATGTTAAACACCTGTGTCGTGCAGGATATTCCAAAAAATGCGTTCTATTAACCATAATTTTTACATTTAGGGAGACTGTTTGATTTACTTTATCGCTGTAAGTTAGTAAAGAAATAGAATGTGCCAAGTGTGAGTCGGACTTCCACACGAAGGGTTTCGTAACATTATATAAGATTTAAAGAAATTAGTTTCTTTTAAAGGGGCTTTCACTTTTAATTTAAATATTGTTTTACTATTTGTTATTATAACGGCAATACACATACACTTTGTGAAAATGTCATCTGTCTATCTATTATGGTGCATGACATCAGCCCACTGATATGGAGGCTTGGTAATAGGGTCCCATTGGCACCCTTCAGGTACGGAACCCTAAAAAGGGTACCAAGGTATCTATTGATATTTCTTATTCTCTTAGAATTATTCTTTATACAATCCCTGACCTGTATCATATGATCCTCCATTACATCTCTCTCATACAAACTCTAAAAAATCTCGAACTAAAACCAGCAATACACACTGTTGATGTTAACGGCGCAATGAAGAAAACAGATTAACCCACAAATAAAATCAAACACCCATAAAGCATAGCGTTTCCTGAATCACGTGCGCGCGCGCGTCAGGCTGAGCTGAACGATCTCCCGAACCGAGGAAGCGAACAAATAAAATGTGTGTAGGAAACAGCAACGTACTGTGGACGTATTTATTGGCATGGCGACCATCCTATTTAGGCCCCTGAGTTTCGATACTATCGGCTCTATACAGCGTGTACCTAAAGGGGTTGGAACATTTTTGTATAGAGCATGGCATAGTGACAATATACCTACCTATATATATGATTTGTTTAGAAATATTTCGCACACATTAATCCACAAAAACTGACAAGTACGAGCTGCACATGAAGGTTTCCGTCGTTCCAATAAATTAAGATTCTTTCCTAATCACGTTTTTTTATTATTTGTTGTTATAGCTGCAACACACTGTAAAAATTTCAACTATCCGGCATATATAAAAAAACCGGCTAAGTGTGAGTCGGACTAGCACTCCAAGCGTTCCGGACCACCACACCTCTCCACACAACTAAATAGTATAATGACAATAATATCTTTTCACATTACAAACAAAAGACATCAACGCGAGCGACTTGGTCATTCAGTTCGGACTCTTTGGCGCAAGTACGACTCATACTTGGCCTTTTTTTTTATTCAGACAGAACAAAAATCGCGTTTCTTGTTGCTTAAAACTGTGTTCTTTCCTTAAAAACTGGGATAAAAGTTGTTTTTCAGGGTTCCATACTCCAGTTTTTAAGGGAATACCATAGTGCGAATTGACCACAGATTGCTTATTGAAGGAAGACCAAAAGACAGTTACATTGACCAAGAGGAAAAAGTAAACGTCGTATAATACCAGGATTGCGGTTACTTAACTTGAACTGGGTAGCTCTTGAGATTATTTATTTTTTTATTTATTTAATAGGAAGACTTACAGTTAATATAACATTATAAAAATCAAATAAAAGACAGAAAGCCACTCAAAAGTCCTCACTAATAGAATCATTATAAGATGTTCAAAACAGCAACTTCGTAAGTTCACGGCAACACGCAAGCATTACGGTATCGGTAGTAAAATTAATTCAACAAAAAGAAGATAGGCTAAAATTAATTAAGGTTAAACAAAATAAAAAGTAAAAATACAGCACCTTTATGGTCAGTGGGCTAGTCCTCGAAGAAAGGCTGACTAAGCATTCGTCTCGCCACCGCCACACTTGTACAGAATAGATCTAGTGGATGATCCTTACACAAATTGTTGAAATTATTGCTTGCTCGCAACAGATATGAATTCTACCTGAAATTGGTAGATGCGGAGGGAATGAACAATAAATTATTGTACCTAAGGTTCTTTTTTTGAGCTCGTAAAGAAATAGAAGTCAATAATTCTGGACAATAATGATGATGTATTCTTACAGAAGTCCCAATACCAATTTAGCGAGTGCTCATTTACACCCTGTGTAAGATGAGTCCCAACAGTTCATGCTTCGTCGACGGTTACAGAAGTGGGACTACGTCGGCTGCGCATGCGACTGCTAGATCGACTGACGACTCAGACATTACCGCGAGGCTCACGTGATTTGTAGGGAGTACAAGTTCAAGGTACCTATAAACATTAAGCATTAGTATAGTATATTTTTGGAAATGTCTATCAGTGCGCCATAAATATAGACAGATTTCATGGTAGCCAGTTCCTTCTGAATAGAAAAAGGTTTTAAAATCGTCTTCGTGGCGAAGTGGTAAATCTATTCGCTTCACATCAGTGTTGCGACATGAATATAAGATAGCCTGTTCCCCATTGCGTTGGGTAATCTTGGTAAGCGCGCTTCCACCTTCGGCATCATTTTCAATTGATATGATAGCTTGTTGAGATGATACCAGGGGCTTACCAACTGTGGAAACAAAAAAAGAAGTAAGTCGCCGCAAAGTCGCCTATCATTCGGTTTTCTATCGAATTCATTTCGGAGAGTGTGCTCAAGAACTTCACGACCTCATTCCCCCAACTCCATTCCACCTTCGGTCAACGAGACGCAGGGGGAGGTTCCAACCGATTGTTGTTGATATTCAACTTATACACACGAAGCGTTACGCGTCCTCATTTATTATGCGGACAGCGATGGAGTGGAACTCCTTGCCTGCGTCTGAGTTTCCCGACTCCTACAATTTGAGGATCTTCAAGGCGAGAGTGAATAGCCATTATTTGAGTTTGCGTGTACCATCCTAGACTACATCGTCACTTACCATCAGGTGAGATATAGTCAAAAGCACTAAAAAAAAAGTAGTAAGTTTGTTTAAAAATATGTATTAATAACAATCGATTCTACTTACGAGAGGTTGCTATTGACAAAGAACAATGATCGTAATTCCCTACTTTGTCTGTCCTCAGCTCGGCCAGCTTCCCTTTCGATACGACTAAGAATCCTTGGAAGCAGAAAGTTTTGTTCCAATTCCTGATTAGTTCTAACATCTCATAAGCGATAAGTCCGCCTTTGCATATCATTGTTTATTTTGCTAGTTAAGTATGTAAATCATTGACTCTGTCGAACAATGTTGGGGTCACACAGGGCAGCATACTTGGCCCATTGTTGTTTCTTTTATATATTAATGATCTCCCCACTGCAATAAATCATAGGTGTCTATTATTTGCAGATGACATATCGGTCATTATTCATGGAAATAAATAAGTTTTATCATTTTTGTATATTTGGTGTGCAATAAAGGATATTTATCTTTATCTTATCTCTTAAATAATCCATCTCCATCGAACCCTTTAACACAACGTTGCATCTCTCGAATAACCCATTGATGGTCAATCTGTTAGCCGCGCGGATGTCGCACGATCTAATAATTAATTATCCGGCACCAGTAAGACTACCACGTATAGAACGATGATTGTCGCTTCCGAACCGTTTACTGCTGCGGTCTCTTTCATAAGCTCGGCATTAAGGCCTAAAGATGGGTCAAATGACAATATTCAATTTAAATTATTGAAAGACTGTGTAAAGCTATTGCCATGGAAAAAAATATAATATACTTAAAGTAATAAAAAATCGATTTAATTGAATATAATTTTAAAAATATTACCACTTTTGATGTAAAAAAAGTAACTGTAGACCCTGTTTTTGGCATTAATTGCAAAATTTCTTGAAAACAAATAGATAATATTGAATGAAACCAACACACAAAAATCAGTGACTTTAAATCTTTGAAAGTGATGAAAAGTAATAAAAACGTGTCATCAACATCATCATCATCATATCAGCCGGAAATCGTCCACTACTGGACAAAGGCCTCCCCCAAGGATTTCCACGACGACCGGCCCTGCGCTGCCCGCATCCATCGGCTTCCCGCGATCTTCACCTGGTGAAAAACGTGTAAAAATCGAGAATTGGGCGTTCGGTTTCAACATAACAGCCGCGTTGACGCCCGCATTGATTTGAACTTAAAATGAATAGACTTACATTCGATATTATTGAAACACGTATCAACCTGCTCGGATTTAGTGATCTTAGCGCCATAATAGAGACGGTTGTTGTTGTTTTGCGTGGACCGCGCGCGCTGCTGTCTCGGCAGCTCATTATGAAATACAGCGCGCATGCATTGTCTATCAAGCTCGAATTTTAGAGTTTCTTGCGCCACCAATAATAAGCGAACTCATTACGTCACGTTACGTGTACCTAATTAACAAGGCCTGTCCTGGTTCAAGGTAATATTGTATATGGTACTTTTTTTTTCAGGGACAATTAAAAAACGTGGATTCCTTGTACATGTGAACCTGAAACTGATGTATAGAGGCCAGCACATCAAGGTAGACACTTTGGACTTTGTACTATTCTTATTACCGTATGCGTATGGATCAGAATTGCACTACGAGTGTCTAGCTTGAAGTGCTGGCCTCTGTACACACTTACATTCGTTTAAATACATTCATATAGATATTTAACTCAGGCAACTAAACCTGTTCGTCACACGGTGGGGATCGAATCCAGGACCTTCAGCCTAACAGGTAGGGGCACTGCCACGGACCAAAGAGTCAGTCAATTACTGTTGAAGTTCGCTCTTCTTTGTAAGAAGTAGACCTTGCTGACCTGGTACTTGTTTGAGAAGGATAGAAATCTCTCAAATGTCTAAAACTAGACATCGGGGGTGTGCGGTGGGCGAACCACCTATGTTGTGTGGTGTGCGAGAATATGTGCGTTGAATGTTCACACCTAGCTGCCCTCCTACTCTAGCAATTTAAGCATGACTTGAGATTGTGAAATTTAGGTTATTTCCAATCATCATCATTGTCATATCAGCAGAAAGCCGTCCTCTGCTGGACAAAGGCCTCCTCTAAGGTTTTCCACGACTACCGGTCCTGCGCCGCCCGCGTCCAGCGGCTTCCCGCGACCTTCACCAATTCGTCGGTCCACCGCGTGGGAGGCTTGCGGAGGAAGTGGTGATGTGATGCCAGTGATGACATACGGAACTGAGACATGGTCGCTTACTATGCGCCTCATAAGAAGGCTCAAGGTAACTTCGGTCGGAGTTTCTCTGTGTGATCGAATCAACGAGATCCGTAGGAGAACCAAACTTACCGACATAGCTCTCAGAATTGCTAAACTTGGCATATAGAGTGTAGAATGGATGGCCGTTGGGGCAGTAAAGTTCTCGAGAGGCGACCACGCACCGGAAAACGTTCCGTAGGCAGGTCTCCAACTCGGTGGACTGATAACCTGGTGAAGGTCGCGGGAAGCCGCTGGATGCGGGTAGTGCAGAACCGGTCGACGTGGAAATCCTTGGGGGAGGCCTATGTCCAACAGTGGACGTCCTTCGGCTGATATGATGATGATGATTTTTGACAAAAGCTTTACACAACGCTGCAATATGTGGTGCTCTTAATTGTTTAAGTATGTTTGTCTTTCCGCCAATAAACGCGGGCGGATGAGCGGGAACCATGGATATTGTTCGTTGCATTAATTATTCATGATTTTCCTATCCATTTGAAGAATTGTCGCCTTTTAGGTTTTTCAACCGACTTCAAAAAGGAGGAGGTTCTCAATTCGACTGTATGTTTTTTTTTTTGTATGTTTGTTACGCGATATCTCCGCCGACTGTGAACCGATTTTCATAATTCTTTTTTTATTCGAAAGAGTATACTCCCGAGGGGGTCCCATTGTCACCAAGTCAGGATCTGATGATGGAATCCTAGGGAAATCGAGGGCAACCCTCAAATTTTATAGGCAAGTTTTACGTGTTTCATGTATTTTCTTAAATTATTAAAGTATTTGCGTCTGTTATGTTTCTCTTATCGCGTATCTTATGTTGATGAGCTGATGAAGGAAGGTACAGCTCCTTAACGGGTAGGAGTTGGAGGATAATTCTTCAAATATTTTACGTAGATACGAAGGTACGTATAGACCAATAGTTGCATTCTTTCAGGTTATTCAGATGAGCTGTTGATGGAAGATTTAACTCCTTAACTTATAAAAGTTAAGGAGTTAAATCTTCCATCAACAGCTCATCTGAATAACCTGCTATTGGTAGCCACAGGAATCTGTATCTGTTAATGAAACACATGCATTATTATTTTCCTGTTCCTGTTGCCGATTGGGTTAAACGTTGTTAGTTCGATAGCAATATCACTAAAAATAAAAAATAAAAGTTTAAATAATTGAAAACGCTAAACACGTTAAAAAACCGACTTCCATCGGAACAACTTAGTACATTTTTGCATTATTATTTTTGGTTTTTGTTAATTTTCTTAAAAAAGTACTACACCGATTTTGATAAAATTTAAATGGGACCACACGGGAAGCACTAGCTTTCTAATAAAAAAGGAATCATAAAAATCGGTTCACTAAGCCCAAAGTTATGAGGTAACAAACATTAAAAAAAACACAGACGAATTGAGAACCTCCTCCTTTTTGGAAGTCGTAAAAACCGACTTCAAAATAAAACTAAAAACCGACTTCAAAATGAAATTCACTCAAAAGTATGAAATAATATTATTACACGTAGATACACGACATTAACCAACAGTAACGAAATCAAAGATGGGTACGAATTAAATTTGGGTCCTAAATTTATTTTTGAGGTCGGCACCAGCACACAGCTACTCACATTTTACCCTTGGCATTGCTGACACCATTCTCAAAAAAAAATTTAGGCCCCTTATTTAATGCGTACCCACCTTTGATTTCGTTACTGTTGGTGAATTCCATTTTTTTACATCAAAAGTGGTAATATTTTTAAAATTATATTCAATTAAATCGATTTTTTATTACTTTAAGTATATTATATTTTTTTCATGGCAATAGCTTTACACAGTCTTTCAATAATTTAAATTGAATATTGTCATTTGACCAATCTTTAGGCCTTAATGCCGAGCTTATGAAAGAGACCGCAGCAGTAAACGGATCGGAAGCGACAATCATCGTTCTATACGTGGTAGTCTTACTGGTGCCGGATAATTAATTAGATCGTGCGGCATCCGCGCGGCTAACAGATTTATCATCAATGGGTAATTCGAGAGATGCAACGTTGTGTTAAAGGGTTCGATGGAGATGGATTATTTAAGAGATAAGATAAAGATAAATATCCTTTATTGCACACCAAATATACAAAAATGATAAAACTTATTAACTAGCAAAATAAACAATGATATGCAAAGGCGGACTTCCCGCTTATGAGATGTTAGAACTAATCAGGAATTGGAACAAAACTTTTTGCTTCCAAGGATTCCTAGTCGTATCGAAAGGGAAGCTGGCCGAGCTGAGGACAGACAAAGTAGGGAATTACGATCATTGTTCTTCGTCAATAGCAACCTCTCGTAAGTAGAATCGATTGATATTAATACATATTTTTAAACAAACTACTTTTTAATAATTTTTTTTAGTGCGTTTGACTATATCTCACCTGAAGGTAAGTGACGATATAGTCTAGGATGGTACACGCAAACTCAAATAATGGCTATTCACTCTCGCCTTGAAGATCCTCAAATTGTAGGAGTCGGGAAAAACAGACGCAGGCAAGGAGTTCCACTCCATCGCTGTCCGCATAATAAATGAGGAAGCATAACGCTTCGTGTGTATAAGTTGAATATCAACAACAAAAGGTTGGAACCTCCCCCTGCGTCTCGTTGACCGAAGGTGGAATGGAGTTGGGGGAATGAGGTCGTGAAGTTCTTGAGCACACTCTCCGAAATGAATTCGATAGAAAACCGAAAGACAGGCGACTTTGCGGCGACTTACTTCTTTTTTTGTTTCCACAGTTGGTAAGCCCCTGGTATCATCTCAACAAGCTATCATATCAAGTGACAATGATGCCGAAGGTGGAAGCGCGCTTACCAAGATTCCCCAACGCAATGGGGAACAGGCTATCTTATATTCATGTCGCAACACTGATGTGAAGCGAATAGATTTACCACTTCGCCACGAAGGCGATTTTAAAACCTTTTTCTATTCAGAAGGAACTGGTTACCATGAAATCTGTCTATATTTATGGCGCACTGATAGACATTTCCAAAAATATACTATACTAATGCTTAATGTTTATAGGTACCTTGAACTTGTACTCCCTACAAATCACGTGAGCCTCGCGGTTATGTCTGTGTCGTCAGTCGATCTGTCTGTCAGCAGTCGCATGCGCAGCCGACGTAGTCCCACTTCTGTAACCGTCGACGAAGCATGAACTGTTGGGACTCATCTTACACAGGGTGTAAATGAGTACGCGCTAAATTGGTATTGGGACTCCTATAAGAATACATCATCATTATTGTCCAGAATTATTGACTTCTATTTCTTTACGAGCTCAAAAAAATTATTTTATTCATTCCCCCCGCATCTACCAATTTCAGGCAGAATTCATATCTGTTGCGAGCAAGCAATAATTTCAACAATTTGTGTAAGGATCATCCACTAGATCTATTCTGTACAAGTGTGGCGGTGGCGAGACGAATGCTTAGTCGGCCTTTCTTCGAGGACTAGCCCACTGACCATAAAGGTTCTGTATTTTTAAGCTATTGTATAGCTTTTATCAAGAAATCAAGAAATTTCGTAACGAAAACAAAACCTGACACTCTAAAAAAAAGTATATTGAGTTCTAAAAGTACGAGCTGCACATGAAAGTTTCCGTCGTTCCAATAAATTAAGATTCTTTCACACCTTGAATTTGATAAGAAGCAATATTCCCAGTGACGACAGATCGTTTAGGTATTTCAAAGTTGATTTGATGAAGAACTTTGAAAGTGGAACCTAGGTCCCAGGATGGTAGATATATTGTTCTTAATCGAGCCGCAAGAACTTCTTACTCAGCCCGCCTCTTTTTAACGCTGACACATACAGAGGTGTGTTCTATGTTTAACGTGTGCATCTGTGTTGGCATCGTAGCTCCGAAACTGGTGCACCGATTTCAGTACATTTTTTTATTTGTAAGGTTGGTTATTCGATATGGTTGTGAGCCATGTTTGACAGAAATCTATTGAGCCGTTCATGGAGATGGTCAACTGACCGCCAAAACGGTAAGAAATAGAGGGGTGTTGCTTTAACTAAAATAATGCACACCGTGGGCAGTTTTTAAGTGCAATAAAGAAATATAATAGTGGAAGTATAATTAGAAATTCGCTAAATATTCAAACACGTTAAAAAGTGACTTCAATTTGGTCTTCGTTAAATAGGTATATAGGTTGTATCAAAATTGGTGTAGGTCCCGTTAACTGGGGGTTCTACTCGTCATACTGAACAACTTTCACCATGGAACCCATAGTCAATACTCCTAAAAAAATTGAACCCTCCATACTAAAATGCACAAAATCGGTCGATCAGCTGATCGATTTGCATGAAGAGTAAAAAAAAATTTTACGTTTTCAGCAAAGTTGTAAAACAAAAGTTGTTCAGTATGATGAGTAGAGGCCCCAGTTAACGGGACCTACACCAATTTGGTTACACCCTGTATAAGAAAGTACTAAACCGATTTTGATAAAATTTATATGATACTAACGTGGTAGAACACAAATAAATACACAAGTAAATAATCATGAAAATCAGTTCACAATCTGGATAAGATATCGCGTAACAAACATACAAACACATACAGTCAAATTAAGAATCTCCTCCTTTTTGGAAGTCGGTTGAAAAATGGCGGCCAAAAGTGAAGTTACTCTAACCTGGCTGAAACATGGGCGGGGCTTGCTTATTTATCACCAGTTATTGGTTTGGAAAGGGCAATGGAGCGTGCTATTCTTGGAGTTTCTCTGCGTGATCGAATCAGAAACGAGGAGATCCGTAGTAGAACCAAAGTAACCGACATAGCTCACAGAATTGCTAAACTGAAGTGGCAGTGGGCGGGGCACATAGCTCGTAGAACAGATGGCCGTTAGGGTAGTAAAGTTCTCGAATGGTGACCGCGCACCGGAAAACGTAGTGTAGGCAGACCTCCCACTCGGTGGACCGATGACCTGGTGAAGGTCGCGGGAAGCAGCTGGATGCGGGCAGCGCAGAACCGGTCGTCATGGAAATCCTTGGGGGAGGCCTATGTCCAGCAGTGGTCGTCCATCGGCTGATATGATGATGATTGGTTTGGAAACATACATTTATATTCAAATTTGTCCTTCATTTGGCACACTGAATATTTGGCGTTTTGAAGTTTTTAGATTTTTATTCGACTTATAGTGTGAAGTGATCCTTAGTTAATTCGCTTACAGTACAATTTTGTATGAAGACCAATGTTTGATACAACCTATATACCTATTTAACGAAGACCAAATTGAAGTCACTTTTTAACGTGTTTGAATATTTAGCGAATTTCTAATTATACTTCCACTATTATATTTCTTTATTGCACTTAAAAACTGCCCACGGTGTGCATTATTTTAGTTAAAGCAACACCCCTCTATTTCTTACCGTTTTGGCGGTCAGTTGACCATCTCCATGAACGGCTCAATAGATTTCTGTCAAACATGGCTCACAACCATATCGATTAACCAACCTTACAAATAAAAAAATGTACTGAAATCGGTGCACCAGTTTCGGAGCTACGATGCCAACACAGATGCACACGTTAAACATAGAACACACCTCTGTATGTGTCAGCGTTAAAAAGAGGCGGGCTGAGTAAGAAGTTCTTGCGGCTCGATTAAGAACAATATATCTACCATCCTGGGACCTAGGTTCCACTTTCAAAGTTCTTCATCAAATTACTTTGAAATACCTAAACGATCTGTCGTCACTGGGAATATTGCTTCTTATCAAATTGCAGCTCAATCGGACCCCTGGAAGTCGATCGCCAAAAGTAGAATTGACCTACACATACTATCCTAACAACAGGAGAATAAGTTAACTCTCTCTCTCTCTCTTATCGTGTGGCACAATTAACCGTGCTATTCAAGAGATCCACTTAGCATCACCCGCGGCCACGTTTAGATTTACACCTACGGACGTGTGCAACGCGACCTTCATACACATCTGGAATTAGATGTGCAGGTTTCCTCACGATGTTTTCCTTCACCGTTAAAGCAATCTGCAATATACGTACGTAAGTTTCGAAAAACTCATTGGTACATTGGCCGTCCGGATATGAAACCGGGACCTCTGGTTAAGAGGACCGAGTCGTTACCGGTTGAGCCACCGACGCTTTTAATCGAGTTAACTAAAAGACGTGCATCGTCTATACGGAAGCCCTAATTACGCTAAATACCTTGAAAACTAAACCGCCTCCGTGGCGTAATAGTTAGTCCATTCGCTTCACACTAGGAGGTCGCGGGTTCGATTCCCGGTGGGGTCAACTTGTAAGACTCGGTTTGGTTGGTGGTATGGCATTTTCTAAGCCCGCCTGGCTAGCTACCACCATCGTATCTAAGTCTTGCCGCCAAACATCAGTGTTAACAACATTGATGAGTTCCGACTTGAAGATAAGATAGCCATTTCTCCATTGCGTTGGGGAATCTTGTTAAGCCCGCCTCCATCTTCGGCATCATCGTCACTTACCATCAGGTGAGATGATACCAAGGGCTTACCAATTGTGAATAAGAGAAAAACTTTCCAAATATACGTCGTGTTTCATGTACAGAGGCCAGCACATCAAGCTATACACTCGTAGTGCGATTCTGATCCATACCCATTCGGCATAAGGACGGTACAAAGTCCAAAGTGTGTAGCTTGATGTGCTGGCCTGTGTACTTTAACATAATATAAATTCAATTCACGAAACCAACCTGAAGACGTTAAGGGCCATTACTCGGCAAATATTATTTTTCACAATTAACGCAGACGCCCAATGATTTATCTTCGTTCCTTCGTGCCGGACATTTTTGAGTCTCCTTCCTGCTCGCAGTAAATAACGAAATTAGGGAGCGCGTGGCGCACTTCCTCTCCTCGTTTCATGTTCATATTTGAACACTAGGAAAAACACTCTGCAATATTCGTAATTTTTGTCACAAAAAAAGTTTAACCGCCTCCGTAGCTCAGAGGCAAAGTTCACTGGCTTTACACGCGGGTTCGATTCCCGGCGGGGTCAATTGTAAGACTCGGTTTGGTTGGTGGTAGGGCATTTTCTAAGACCACCTGGCTTAGCTACCACCATCTTATCTAAGTCTTGCCGCCAAATATCAATGTTAATATCATTAGATGAAGATAAGATAGCCAGTTCCCCATTGCGTTGGGGAATCTTGGTAAGCCCGCTTCCATCTTCGGCAACATCGTCACTTACCACCAGGTGAGATGTTGTCAAGGGTTTACAATACAATATTCTTTATTGCATCACAACACAAAAAAAGAAATTGACAATTGGTTTACCAATTGTGAATAAAAAAAAAGTACCTTCTTCTAACTTTGGCAGTTTTGTCAGTAAAATATAGTCTTATTCTTCTTTCACATGGTTTTTTTTAGAATTATTTAATTCTAGTTTCGCTTATACTATAACTTTAATATTTAGATCAGTTTCTTAAATCGGTGTTATCGCAAAAATAAGTAATCATATAGGTAGAAAGGCAACACAATTGCATTATAATTACGACACAATGGCAAGTACTAAATCAAAAAATGGCATTTTTAAATTTGAAAAAACTGCTTTTATAATACTGATGGAATCTATTTAAGTGACAATAAGGCATTTCAAAAGACAAAATGACATCTTTTATAGCCACAAAATTGAATTTTAATAAAACGACAAAATGTCATATTAATAGAGACAAAATAGCATCTATAAAAGTGAACAACATTTATACTATGGACAAAATGGCATCTATAATACTAACAAAATGGAATCCATAAAATCGTCAAAATTTTATTATAAAAAAAACAAAATGACATTAATAAAATGTAAATATATTATAATCGCAATAGCGACAAAATTTCATCTTTAATATTGATAATATTTAATTTAATTGATTCAAAATGAAACCAATAACCGGGACAAAAACAATCTATAATAGCAACAAAATGACACCTTTAAACACAGCAAGATAGCAACAGGTATAATAACCACGAATATAATAGCCATTTAATGGTATTTTAAATATTGACAAGATTACACTGTAATAGTGACAAAATGGCATTTAATAAAAGCGAAAAATTGACATTATACTTCTGAGGATGTGCAGAAGGTCGTGCCTTTCCACAAATTAACCAGGGATCTAACCTACTGCCTAAAATTCGTAGTTTTCTTAGTTTTCTCGATTTAAAAAATATGTTTGGGTTCTCTCTTTGTATGAAAATGTACTGAGAAAAAATCGGTGGGCTTATTTCTGTGCCGCTGGGTCTACAATAGTCATTAAATGTATAAAAGCGACAAATAAAACATCTATAATGGTGCTAAAATGACATTTATAAACACGACAAAATGACATTAAAATAGCATAAATTAGCATCTATAAAAGTGACAAAATGGCACTATAATACGTCAAAACTGCATTCTTATGTATGAGCATATTTACAAAATCGTTTCCATACAAACTTAAAGCTACTACTTCTTAAAAATGGATTGCCTAATACTAATGAAACTTTACACATAAGCAACTCACAAAATTCTAGTTAGTGGATAGATTACAGTTTCGAAATACTTTATTTTAAAAAAAAGTTAAAAAAGTTAAAAACCGACTTCAAAAAGAAATTCACTCAAAAGTATGAAATAACATTGAAGTCGGTTTTTAGTTTTTTTTTTTATTATTATTTTTAGTGATATTGCTATTATCTAACCATGTTAAACCCAATCACCTACTCACCAATCGAAATCATCAAATAATAATAATGCATGTGTTTTATTAACCTATACGACGTACTGTCCGTCCTTCCATCATCATCTCAGCAGCATGAAAGTTAAGAAGTCAAACCTTCCATCATCAGCTCACTTAATTCACCTGAAAAAATACAATTATCGGTCTATACGTACCTATGTATCTATGTATAATATTTAATGAATAATCCTCCAACTTCCAAATGTTAAGGGGTTGTACATTTCATCATCAGCTCATCAACATGAGATGATGACTAAGTACCAGATGCAAATACCTGAGTAGCTTTATAAAATATATGAAACACGTAATACGTGCCTATAAAATTTGAGGGTTGCCACCGATTTTCCTGGGATCCCATCATCAGATCCCGATTAAGTGACAATAAGACCACCTCGGGAGTATACTCTTTCGAATAAAATAAGATTTTTGAAAATCGGTTCATAATCTGCGACGTACGTAACACATTAAGAAAATACATACATTTGAATTGAGAACCTCCTCCTTTTTTGAAGTCGGGTAAATATATTAGTGACTTTTAAGATTACTATGAAAACCTTAAATCACTATTATTTAGTAACAACAATATATTTTTGAAAATTCATTATTATTATTTTTCATAGTAATCTTAAAATTCACTAATATTTTTAAACGACTTCAAAAAAGGAGTAGGATCCCAATTCGATTGTATGTATTTTTTTGTGTGTGTTACGCGCCTTATGACCCAATTTGCCTTGTGGCCTCTTTGGGTAAAAAACTCTAAAATATAAAACCCTTTTTATGGTTCCGTAGTCAACATGGAACCCTTATAGTTTCGCCATGTCTGTCCGTCTGTCCGTTGCTAAAACTATTTTTTGATTGCGGGATCGGTTAACGAAATATTAAGCTCTAAAGTGCAAACTTTTGTTAGAATCGAGTGTTCCCTAAGGAATAGTCCTCCTTCCCTTACCATCTAAACATGTCAGGACATCTGAAAAAAAATATTAAATAGTAGGACATAATATAATCAATTTAAAAGGAAAACTATCACGGCTAAGTAAGCTTTCTTTTTTTAGGAGTAATAGTCGACCAACTTAAGGTGTGCAGTTTGATTTGTGAAAAGTTCATAGGTTTTCCATACAAAATACACTATTACCAACTGCAAATATTTATTTTGTTTTTAAAATATACATTTATTTTTTGAAAAGACTACGGGACCCTACTTTGCCTGAGTCCGACTCGCACTTGGCCGTTCTTTTACTATTCCAAGTATGAACTAGCACCGGCGCGTGGCTCACGCCGGCCCTTTAAATCATAAAGGGACGACGCAAAACGTGTTGGTATACCGCCCTTTCAGTATTTCGGCCTGTCGAAAAATGTGTTCACTAAGTAATAAAATAAAACTTAAAAGGTAAAAAATACTGCAAATTACTGAACCACTAAAGTTTCAGTAATATTAACATTATAGGAACCATAAATGTAAAATTAACCGCTTTCGTGGCGTTATGGTTATTCCACTAGCTTCAAATACGGAGGTCGCGGGTTCGATTCCCGGCTGAGTCTAGCTTTGTAAGACTTGGTTTGGCTGGGGTAGGGCATTATCCAAGCCCGCCTGGCTAGTGACCACCATCTTATCCAAATCTTTCCGCCAAACATCAGTGTTAACAGCATTGGGTAAGTAAACTATTTAGTAATCTGTGATTGGATATTTAAAAAGATGAAGTGTTCCGGCTTGAAGATAAAGAGAGCCAGTTCCCTATTGCGTAAGTAATTCTTGGTAATCCCGCTTTCATCTTCGGCATTATCATCACTTACCATCAGGTGAGATGATGCCAAGGGCTTATTTATTGGGTATTTAAAAAAATGTGTTAACTTATACTTAGGTACATTTCATAAAAGTTTCATAAGTCATACATATTTACATTGTTTTAACTTTACAAAGCAATATCACCCACGTATCTGCTATACAATATAATAGTACTAGCTGTTTCCCGCGGCTTCACCCGCGTGGACCACGTTTCTATGACTTTTCGAGGGTGCGCAGTGCGCGAGCCGCAAGCGGCTCGCGAGCGTGGTAAATAGTAGCCTATGTCTTAATCCAGGTCCTAATCTGTCTACCTACCAAATTTCAGCCAAATCCGTTCAGTAGTTTTTGCGGGAAAGCGTAACAGACAGACAGAGTTACTTTCGCATTTATAATATTAGTAGGGATTGCAGTAGTATAGTACGTGCAGGAACATGGGCGCCAGCGCCTGCAGGTAGGTGCAAGGGGGTGCATAGGGAATACTTGTACCGCCCTGACTTACATTCACTGAAAACGCTAAACACGTTAAAAAAAACGACTTCCATCACAATAACTTAGCACAATTTTTTACGAAAGTTCTCCACCGATTTTGATAAAATTTATATGTGACCAACTCGGGACATACTCTATCAAATAAAAAACGAATCATGAAAATCGGTGCACAATCTGCAAAGACATCGCGTAAAACATACACACAAAAAAACATACAGTCGAAAACAGTCCTCCTTTTTGTAAGTCGGTTGAAAAATTTATGAATAATATCATTTTATATTACAAAAATAATTGCAGGCTCGTTGAGCTCGCCCATCGGAAGATAGTGGTTGCGTTGGACAAATGATTATTGACAGAATAGATCTAAGACTGCGGCAATACGGAGGAGTAATCAGGTCAAAGAAAAATTGGAATCTCGTTCTCTGCCACGCTCGAAGAGCTTACCTTCAGCTATTGTTTTCCGAATCCTAAAATTTTAAGAATGCTTTACGAATTACATTAATGTGCATTTTAAAACTCAGAATTATTTAAATTATTTAAATACTAGCTGTTTCCCGCGGCTTCACAAGCGTAGACGTTTCTATGACTTTTCGAGGGTGCGCAGTGCGCGAGCCGCAAGCGGTAAAAAGGTAGCCTATGTGTTAATCCAGGTCCTAATCTGTCTACCTGCCAAATTTCAGTCAGATCCGTTCAGTAGTTTTTGCGTGAAGAAGTAACAAACATACACACTCACAAAATTTCGCCTTTACGAGTATAATATTAGTGGGACTTTATCGCTTTCGGGTTGTACTGCATTCAAAGTGCAAAGATGTAGATGCTCCCCCTGTAAATGATTCCGCCGACGGCGCCCGCCCATGTGCAGGAATACATCCATCGTTAAAAATCAGTGATACATACACTGCCCAACATTGCCTAGGGATATTTTAAATATTTTCATGCAAAACATGGTTTCATGAAAAGCTATTAAAAATACTTTGGACATGCGCAGTATAAAAACGTTCAAGATGGGCAACCGCTATATTGACGAAAACGTTCTCAGTTCTTATAAATATGGGTTCTACTAATTCATACAATCTGTGCCATCCTTCTATTACAATATAAAAACACAACTTTTATTTAATTTTCAATTGATTTATAAGAACTGAGAGGGTAAATATAGCACTTGCTCATCTCGAAAGTTTTTACTCTACACATGTCATAAGTATTTTTATAGTTCTTCAAAAACAATGTTTTGTATGAAAAGTCTAAAAATGTCCGTAGGCAAAGTTAATGTGTGTATTCCTATTTCCTATACATAATACGTATTATTAATTAATCTTTTCGGCAAAATGCAATACTTATGTGTGGATGGCACAATGCAATACTTGTGTGTGGATGGCACAATGCAATACTTATGTGTGGATGGCACAATGCAATACTTATGTGTGGATTGTGGATGGCACAATTCAATACTTATGCTAACATAGCTAGGGTTCACTGGAGATTGACGGGAGCTATTCCGAATTCGTTCCGACACCGTGACCTACACTCAGACATAGTCCCACATACTCGTACATACGTAGAGCAGACCCCACAGACTTATATATATGGTTTGTGGCAGACCCATTGACATAATGTCTACTAGACAAAGTCAACTATAACCTACTCAGTGAAAACTTCTTTAACCAATCCCTACAAACTGTCACCCAACACGGAAAGCAAACTCGAGCGGTAAGAAACGAGACTCTAACATTACCGAGAATAATAAACTTGTACGGAAAAAGAGAACTAAAATATATTGTACCGTTCCTAATCAACCAGCTACCCACAGGTCTCAAGGCAGAAATTAATAAAAACAATATAAAAAATAAATTAAAATTATTCTTTCTTGCTAATCCTAATATAAAATTCGAATAATCATAAAATTCTGAACATTAGTAATAGATATAATAACATACAAATTATAATAATATAAAATAAAAAATACTCCAAAAGTCACATCCTGTTTGTCAAGAAATCATACCTGTGTCAGCGACATATACTCACACACAGTCACACTTAAAGTACTTTCACAGATAGGGGTTACTTATTGACGTCACCATTGTTCTTGTGTTGTGAACATCTTTATGGCAATTCTTTTTATTTAAGTACCTACACTACATAAGTATGCTTTGGGTGTCACCTACCCTCATTATTAAATTAAATAGTCTTCGACTTCTGTGCAATACAAAAACCCGATAGGGTTTCTTTTGTACTGTATTTATATCTGTATGTTTGTTCTTTAAAGCAATAAATAAAAAAAAAAAAAAAAAGACCTGCCCTTCTGAACATTTCGTTACAAAATGTTTCTTCTTATATTTTAGTAACTTTACTGTCATCTATGTTGGTTGGCTATGGTTTTCATAGACAGTAGCAATCTACTACAATACACTCATTAAGTCAAATCTGTTACTTTTTATCATTTGTCAAAAACGCTATTTTTTCCTAAAATTATTTGCGTTACACAAATATGACGTCACAAATATGTATATAATTATTTTGAACGAACTAATTTTGTGATAAGATTAAATATAAAATTTAAAATTAAAGAGTCAAACACGTGGAGGATTTTAAAAATTAAGCTTATTGCTAAATAATATTTTATAATTTATTTGATACCGCAAAACACCGCCCATTTTTTTCAAAATTTTCAAAATTCTAAATTAGAATAATTACCCAACTGAAAGGATTAGTAATGTGCTTAGTAAGTACATGAAATCAAAAAAACTTCGATATTTTACGATAATCCTTATAAATGTGAAAATGTGTTGATTTGTTAGCTTTTCCGCTTCAACACCTCGACCAATCTTAATTAATGCATGCAGGTAGCTTTTGTCACTGGGAAGGATATAGGCTACTTCTTATCTCGTGATAATTGAAAACGCTAAACACGTTAAAAAACCGACTTCCATCGCAACAACTTCGAACAATTTTGCATTATTATTTAGGTTTTTGTTAATTTTCTAATAAAATACTACACCGATTTTGATAATTTTTTTATGGGACTACACGGGAAGCACTAGCTTTCGAATAAAAAAAGAATCATCAAAATCGGTTCACCCAGTCAAAAGTTCCGAGGTAACAAACACAAAAAAAAAAATACAGTCGAATTGAGAACCTCCTCCTTTTTGGAAGTCGCTTGAAAATAGCATAGTCCGATGCAGTTCCAACTCAAAAATAGTTGTGATTTTTTGCACAGCGATAGTTGAGGAGGTAGGAAGTAACATAATTTACTAATTAGCATATCCTGACATAGTTCCCGAGGGATCTGGGAAAACTCACTTCCACGCTCGCGCACGTCGGCGTCGTAACGGAGCAACGGATTAAAGTGATTTTTTGTATAGGATTGGTTGAAGGGGTGAGAAGTGATATAGATTGCTAAACAGAATAGCCCGATGTAGTTCTTGATGGATGTGGACAAACTCATGTCCACGCTCGCACCCCTCACCGTCTCCGACAGTCATAAACACGGTGTCCACGCGGGCGAAGCCACGGGAAAATGGTACTGAAAATAATCGTTGAGTTGTTACCGCTTCAAGGCAAAAAAGGCCTCTCTTTAAGGCCTTAAAATTACACGGGGTAGTTCATTATTTCATGAAAAATCTAGGCGTGGTAACTCCCACACAAACTATTTGTAATTTTCCTATTAAGTCTGATAGGTATAATAATATCACTGTTCTCTGCTTTTAAATCCTTTTTTTCCATCTTCCTTTTCCTTTCTTTACCATATATAGAAAAAACATTTAATTTATTTATGTTTCTGTTTGTTTATGTATATATTTATTATTTTATATATTATTGTTATATTATTTAAGTATTTTATTAATATTTATAATAACTATTAAGTATTTTATAATAACTGTTTATTTGCAAATTTTTCTGTTTTTAACTATTGCACCGCCCCTTAACTTATTCTATCGCTGTTTCCCTACCCAAAGGTTGCCTGGAAGAAATTGCTACCTAGTAATAAGGCCGCCTATTGTATAAGCTTTCTTCTATATTGTCAATTTCTTTTTTTTGTTGTGATGCAATAAAGAATATTGTATTGTATTGTATAGCTTTATTCCTTGCTACTAAGTAAACGTAATGTCTATTGTTGCTTTGTGCATGGTACGCCCCGACTTCTACAGATGGCGAAAGGTTCGCGAAAAAGTATGCACAGCATGACTGTATAATTTATTTGGTGTTGGTATGTTTATGCGATTTTTTATCAAAGTTCTGATTTTTTTTTCTTATTTTACCCAAAAAAAACATGTTTACCGTAAACGTCCGTCCATCGGCCCGTCCGTCACGCTTCGAAAAAAAAAGTTTTATGATAATTTGTCCATGGGTAATGAGCAGCTGGTTTGCCATTTAAGGGTAACTACCATACAACAAAAATAGAAAATTCAAAAATCTCAATAATAGCTATAACGATTTTAATCGAACTTTGCAATTACAAGTGTGAAACTTAGCGACATTATAGTACTTATCCTAAAGTATCACAAAAAAATATAAAAAAACCGCCCAAGTGCACACCAACAGCATTTTTCTGTCGTTTGCGTTGATGTCTTTTGTTTGAAATGTATAGGTTTCATTGTTGTACTCGTGCCGACTCCCACTTGGCTGGTTTTTAGTAGTTTTAAAATGCTGTTGACTGTACATTTTCGCAAGAAAGTATCTAAGTAGTACAGTGCTGCTGTATAATTTATTGCATTAACTCCTTTGTCGCTCGGAAAAAAACCTGATGGCTTTGTAAAATGACCTGATGAGATGTAAGTAAACCCATGCACGATATACAGGGTGTAACAAAATTGGTGTAGGACCCGTTAATTGGGGGTTCCACTCATCATACTGAACAAATTTCCCCAAGGAACCCATAGTCAATTCTCAAAAAAAAATTGGACTCTCCATACTAAAATGCATAAAATTGGTCGATCAGCTCATCGATTTGTATGAAGAATTAAAATATTTTTTGCGATATCAGAAAACTCGTAGAACAAAAGTTGTTCAGAAGCCTCAGTTAACGGGACCTACACCACTTTTGTTGCACCCTGTGTATCGTATCTAAGATTTTCTAACAACTCTTATCAAACAATCCCCACAAAATACTCGTATTTGTAAAAAGTATGGCTGAGGATGAGTCACAAACACACAAAAAAACTACACTGCAATTTGGTGTTTACATGTAAAACTTCTTGAAAATTTACGCAAATGATTCTTCGATGACTAATCATAACAGACTACTACTGCTACTGTGCAGCCTGATGTGATGATGATGATCATCATGCTGGATATATAAAGCCCACCCCCGAGTTCAGGGGGTTTGCCGTAATCGCCACGCTTGGCAGGTGGGTGGCGGGTTGGCGATCGCACTGTGCAATGTGGTGGCACAATAAGTACGCGGAAAGGATGCTGCTGCCCATCCTCCAGTTTAGTCCCTTAAGTCGTCTGTTACGGCACCCACAGGAAGAGATAGGAAACTCTATTCTAAGCCGGGAGCCATACGGCTTAGAAGGAGCCATAACAAACTGATAGGTGATAAATGAATTTAAATAACATTAAAATTTTCCTGGGTCTGCAGACTCACCTGCAGCAAGGAACGATGCCCTGCACTGTCAGTCTAAGAGAAGGACAATCTAATATATTTGCTGACAACTGTAGGTACTACGTGGGCTTTACCACAACGGCCCACTTTTAGTACCAACCAAAGAGCTCGTCCTTAGGAATTAATACAAAGATCCCATGCTTTACTCCACTAGAACCCATGAATGACGAACATTAAACTTTGTTAGAGCGTATTTACATAACAATGATATGTAGAGCAAACATAAAATAATAGTACTAAAATGTAATGACACCGTAAAAGTAAACGAATAAAATCTACATGTACGGCTATATAATCCATTTTATGGTAATATTAAAACTCGTACAACCAACGAGTACATTGGCAACAAATAACCTAGTTTAATGCTAGATGAACTATAATATTTGAGTAGATGAAAACAAACTCCAGTGTCTCATCATCTGATGATAAGTGACGAAGGTGGAAGCGTGTTTCCAAATACAAGGTATTTTGGACGCATTTTGAAACTCTGCGCTGGACGTGGACGTAACAAATGAAACTAACTGTTAGTAGATGTATTGTTTTTATTTTGTTTTGTTTTCTTGTATGGTATTGATGTATTTTGTATTTTAGTTTTGAAGAAGAGTAAGTAAGGAAGCGTACCCTGGCGCAAGCCGGAAGATAGAGAAGAGATGATAATACAGAAAACAATAAATTAGGTATTCGAGAAAAGTGGAGAGAAATATCTCTCTCTCTCTCTCTCTCTCTCTCTCTCTCTCTCTGCGCGATCGAATCAGAAACGAGGAGATCCGTAGGAGAACCAAAGTAACCGACATAGCTCTCAGAATTGCTAAACTTAAGTGGCAGTGGACGGAGAACATTGCTCGTAGAACAGATGGCCGTTAGGGTAGTAAAGTTCTCGAGTGGCGACCACGCACCGGAAAACGTAGTATAGGCAGGCCTCCCACTCGGTGGACCGATGACCTGGTGAAGGTCGCGGGAAGCCGATGGATGCGGGCAGCGCAGAACCGGTCGTCGTGGAGATCCTTGGGGGAGGCCTAAGTCCAGCAGTAGATGTCCTTCAAGAGAAATATATCTAACAAGAAATAGAGCTTCCGTCCTATGATGATAAAGTAACATTTTTAATACTTACTTGCAGTGCAGTCATGATGCTATAATTTTACAATTCCAGTGATAAACGGACTGCAAATTGCGGAAACTACATTCTCGGTGCCAGTGGGTTTGTCTTCAAAGAAGCTAACAGGATCATAGTAGAATATTTAAATTCAGAGCGTACGGGTTCAGCACACAAATTTGCTTACAAATTTCGGGCAATATACAAGATGCACTGCCGACTGCCTACCGACTAAACCCTCTATTTTTATTATCCTTCTTTATATGAGTGTAGATGGGAATATTAAATCGTTTAGGGCTCTCATTTTTGCTGACGTTAGGAATAGACATTGGATATTTAACTAAATCATCGGTCGTAAAACCGTCGGTAGCTCCACGGTAACGACTCGGTCCTCCTAACCAAAGGTCCCGGGTTCAAATCCGAACGACCAATATACCAATGAGTTTTTCGAAACTTAACGTACTTATACTTACCGATTGCTTTGACGGTGAAGGAAAACATCGTGAGGAAACCTGCATATCTGATTTCAGATGTGTATGAAGGTCACGTTGCACACGTCCGAAGGTGTAAATCTATATGTGACCGCGAGTGACGCTAAATGTAACACCAGGCAACCGCCGTCTATACTTTGGATAACACGGTTAATTGTGCCACACGATAAGAGAGATATCTAAATGATATGTAGATTAAAGAATGAGAGGACCATTAAGATATGTCTTCACGTATAATGCCCTATCGCTATGCACATGATGTAGCAAAATAACGAGCTATTGCCCTAAACAAGTTACATCAAACTTGGTAAAACCAGTTAAAATCTTTCCTCCCCATAAAAATCTCTGGACTTCCGTAAAATAATTAAACTTAATAATACTGGAGACCACGGAAAGTGGTGCGAATCTCGCGAGCGGGTGCGTAATAAACGTGATTTATCGGTTCGGAGCCGGCGAAGGGTCAGATAAATTCTGAATTAGAAAGAGCCTGCCGTGAAGAGATATAAAGTTCCAACGTGAAGTCGATTCACTGAACTCCGAACCACGTAAGTGCGATCAAACTAAATTCAGAAACAAACTGAATCTTATTCTTCGATCACATACAAAAGAACTAGATTCACGATCACGGGGTCAATAGTATTCGCATGTAAAGTCGCCCTTTTCACTCGCGGTTCTCCCTCTCTGTCTAACATAGCTATTTATATATAAAGGTAAATTGTCCAGACGGTTTTGGATATTTTAGTTTTTTTTATGAATTCGAGGATTTGGTTATTTTATGTGCGGTGCGATCGATCGCCCTGTACCACTTCTCCGACACCACCACTACTAAATCGAGAAAAATGCTTGTCTATAACTTTAGCCTGCCAAACACATCCAGAAAAAGGGCTTACCAATAGCGAATAAAAAGGTGTTTCAATTCTCTTTCTTCGGCTATTCATATTGGTAAGCCCTTGGCATCACCTCACCTGACTGACTGAACTGTTTTAGCTTATTTTCTCGAGGACGTTAGCCGGACCCATCTTTTGGTTTTCCAACTAACTCGATTCGGAGTTTTGTAGTTCGACATTCAGCTTTTAGGCTTAAAGTGGTGAATTCGAAAGACATAGCTAAGTCGGCTAAGTTAAATTTATTTGGGTTTCTATTACTGTGAGGATTGAGGGACTAAGGAATGGCGCAGTTGTAAGTGATTGATGAATAGCCGAAGAAAGAGAATTGAAACACCTTTACAAAATAGGGATGACGAATGCTAGTCATCTGATTTACTTTTTTTTCATCTGTCAAAAACGATATTTTGTTCTAAAAATGTTTGAAATACCTAGGCGTGACGTCATAGTTTTTGCAGCGTCATTTATATACTCATTTTGTGATTTTGATAAATTAAAAATCGAAGACTTGAGGGAAAACAAAACGAGTAAGGTTTTCCGAAGTTTAAGTAGGAGGGCAATTTAGTGATCAAGAGCTCATAATTTATTTCTGATGCTGTCGTCATCCCTATTGTCCACATAAAGCTTATAAGTCCTATTTATACAGGAAGTTACAAAATTGGTGTGAGTAGCGTTCACTGAGGATTCTACTCATCGTACTGAACAACTTTTGTTCTATGACTTTGCCGAAGTCGCAAAAAAATTATACTTCGTACAAATCGATCAGCTGATCGATCAATTTTGTGTATTTGTGTATGGAGCTCCAATTTTTTTTTTATAATAGGCTACGAATTCTTTGACTAAAGTTTTTCGGTATGATGAGTAGAATTAGTTAATTAACGGGTCCTCACCAATTTTGTAACACCTGTATATTTAATGGAAAATATTTTAGACCTAAAAAAGGCCTAACTACTCCATAACATACTGCCCCATTGCGTTGGGGAATCTTGGTAAACCCCCTTCCATCTTCGGCATCATCGTCACTTACCATGAGGCACACCCTGGACACTTCATACAACGGTCCAGAAATGACATTTCAAAAGGAAATGACGGAACAAACAAAATGGCGGCAAATCCTATACGTTCGACAACCAAACTGTAACCAATTTGGATCAATCTGGGAGACGAGGGGTGAGGTCGAAATCTACAGAGCGGCAGGGAGTGTCCATACTGTATGTTAGTACTAATATGTATTCTTTGCATCAGGTGAGATGATGCCAACGGCTTACCAATTGTGGATAATAAAAAGTGTGTGTGTCAGCTCCGTTGCACGACTGGAGTTTACTACTTAAGTACGATTGTCTAAACAGGCACAAAACAGGGCTTGATTTTGGTTTTAAGTTTACTCTGCACAGTTTTTATAACTGATGATTCCAATTTCCGGCCTCTTTTCATAGCTGATGGGTCAGGTGTTTTAGCTCCCATGATCGCAGCTACTAATGATCCATCTGGTGTTTGGCAGCGGCTAACCTCATATGCTTTGGATGCGGTTATACGAGCATATCTAAGGTCATAACTAAAGGGCTCTTTCATTGGTTTCGAGTTGACTTTTTAATTAAATCAAGAGCATTTTTGTCAAGTTTCTCATGTAATGTTTCTAGTAATTTGTTGACATCATTCTTTATATCATCACTCGCTTGAATAAGGAAATGATGAAGTGAAAACTGTCAAACATCACTGTGTTTAAAGTCGTTCTGATACTTCAACAGTTCACAATTTATAATTTTCTTCTTTTTTGCTTCTTGAAGGAAACCCGTGAAAAAGGTCTGTGCTGGTTTCATGATGTGGAGCTGTTTTTTTGCAAATTAATTGATCTACAGTGACATATTTCATAGTAGTCCCACTCTCGACAGGATGGGTTTTTTCCAGTAACATTCAACCTCGGTGCAGGAAGGTTCTTCACTGCGACGATGGGTCCACATTAAAAATGCCACTGCATGCTTACAACCACCAGTTGAAGCTGCACAGTCCAAGCACTGGCATTTGACGATTTCACCTTTAGTCTCGCTATCACCATGGTGACTTTGTATGAAGTTGCAATTGAGTATTCAAAGTCCTGATCCACAAGTAGTTGCACGTACCCAATAGCATCGTCACCATAAGATTCTCGTGCAGCTCTGAAAATTCAAACTAATTACTTACTGTAAACAAAATTTATTCTTTAAAACCTAGAAAACTACTGAAATAAAGACTATTATTTCGCCTTCGCAGGATTAAGGGTACTTACGTAGGTAGTGTTATATTATTTTATAGTACTTACATTGCTGTTTTTACATTTCTCAGCTCTGCAGAATAAAAATTCAAAAATGACAGAGAGATCAGATTACTGTAAAACTGTACAAAACTGTTTTTTTGATTACTGTTACAAAACAAAAAACAAAGTTAGTCACTTACCAAAGTTGAAAGTACGGTTACCCAAGTAATTTCAAACATTTTTTTTAAATTATCGGACAATGACGTACGGTAATACATATTGTATCGTACGTCGTTTTGGTTTCGAAATTATCGTACATGTACGTACATACATACCGGGCGCCGTATATGAAAATCGATTCTTAAGGATTAACTCCAATAAAAAATATATGTGAACACGAGCCGCCTTACAAACATCATACGAACGTAGTCCAGTAATCCTGACAGCTTTGTAACAGCAGCAACATTGCAAAGAATCCCATAAATGTCAGGAAACATGAATTTTGAAACTAACGCTAGTAACTATAGTTTCGCTCTTTCAACGGTTTGTTTATCAGAAACTAATATTTAGAGCAAGGACATGGGGCGTTACGTAATTGACGGTCGACGCCGTGTGGCCAGAAAAAAAAAGGTGTGGGGGGTGTAATTTCAGCGAGAAAATTTTAAGTTATTTTTGAGACTTAATCAAATAGAACTTGAAATAGGCATTGGAGCTATTTTTATGATGGTTTCGTTTTGAAGTTTGTAAAAATGGCCGTTTCTGTAAACACGCTCCACGCACGCTCTGTACAAGAAAACACAAAAAACAATTAAAAATGACCTAAACAATTTATTTAAAATTACTTTAACAAAGCACAAAAATAACTAACCAATTTAATTACAAATTACTTCAACTAAGCACAAAATATAAAAAACAACTTAAATTAAATTGACTTTGACCAAGCATGAAATAACCTAACCAATTTAATTAAAAATTACTTTAACTAAGCATGATATAACCTAACCAAATTAATTAAAAATTAAAACCCAATTGCTTAAAAATGTATCCTATGTCAGACGGGGGATCAAGACAAATCTAACGTCACCTCACAGTCCAAAAACCAGCAGTATAGGCTTTATACAGGCTCAGCCAACCAAGAAACTGGCATACATACTTACTGCCCCAAAAACATTACCCTCCCGCGGCTGTCGGCATGTTGCTATTGCCCAAATCCAAATAAGTAACATATCTACACTAAATCTTTAGTTGCATGCATGTATTGTGTGGCATGGCCCTTAATGAATCAGTTCACAAAAAGTTATTAAATGATTTCCGATAACAGAACCCTTTCAAAGCGAATACTTCAAAGCACAAACTAAAAAGTTTGTTGTAATTGTGACGATAATTTGTCGTCTTTGATCTGTCAGTGTAGCAATTACTTATTAATCGGTATGTGGGTGTCTGGGTGGGCTCGTTTAATAATATTTCGATCTTCTTTGATATTTGCTCAGCTTTTGATCTAACAGGAGTTAAGGTTGTCCGTACAACGGTTGTTTGAATAGCGTTTTATAACTAGCATCCGTCGATTTCCTCACAGCTCATCATTATTGATTCTTTCGACTGAATCATATTTATTATTTCATACATACTTATTTTTCTATTTATCTACAATTAATTAGCCCTTTTCATTATCTCACCTAACGTTAAGTGACGATGATGCCGAAGGTGTAAGCGGACTTACCGAGATTCCCCCATTCGCAATGAGGGACTAGCTATCTTATCTTCAAGCCCGAACACATCAAAACTGTTAATATTGATGTTTGGTGGCAAGACTTAGATAAGATGGTGGTAGCTAGCCAGGCGGACTTAGAAAATTTCCTAACACCAACCAACCGAGTCTTACAAAGTCAACCTCGCCGGAAATCGAGCCCGCTAGTGTGAAGCGAATGGACTTACCATTACGCCAGGGAGGCGGTTAAAATATAGGAGGATACGACAGAAACATACAAGCACATTTTTTCTAAACTTTTTTGTATCTTTTTCTGATAAAGAGTGCGTTTTCGTCAAAATCCTTCCTTCGTTAACTTAAATTTCTTGAAAAAATCACAGCCAGGTACCGAGACTTTTTGGATTCAATTCTTCTGTAAAGTTTTTTCTTTTTAATGTATTTTTAACCCAACTCTTTGCCAGTTTTCCCCTGATCTTTATGTATTCTGTTACTTTGTTAGTTTTTTTACATTTATTTTCGATATTCACATTATACGGGGTGTCCCAAAATTAGCACGTTACACTGACACCGGAGGTAGATGGACCCAAGACGCATTGAACAAGCCTAACATGCCCATAGAAAAGTTTCGTGGATTTTGAGTTATGACCAGTTTTAGTCATTTTTTAAAAATCACCATTTTTTTGTAATGTTTGTATCAGAGATTTTTTAAATGCACTTTTTTTATGTGTACTCCCTCAACAATAGATCCACCCTTTATTTACGAACCAAATAAAAACATAAACAGGTTTCCCCGCCAACACCTCTTATCCACTTAATAAAATTTTTCCAGCTGTAATTTTATTCCCTTTTCAGCGTTTCTTGAATCAACAAGACGGCGGCCCGAGGCGAAGATTTGCACAAAGGAAGGTGATTTAAAATTCGCTTAGATAGACAAATGCTGGTTTCATAATGGCGAGATAAGTTGAGGGCGCCAACGAACAATTTTCACATCAATTTGCCAATAAAATGCAAGGAAATTTAGCCATATTATTATGTAGGCTGCCTCACAAAATATCTTATTGGACTTTGTAACCGTATCTTACAAAGAGATCGTAATAAATAAGTCAACAGATAGTGAAGTGAACAACAATCCTATTCTATATTATTGGAGTATAACTATGAAATTGCCGATTGGATAAAAAAGTTTAAAGAAAAAAATTCATATTAATAAAAAGTTATTAAGACAAAATTGATCCTCAAAGAAGCATTAGAATATTAGAAATTAATAGCTGGTAAATGTGTGCCTATTGTGTAGATATTTTGAGAGCATGGTGGCTTTAAACCCATGAATTCGGATTTTCCTATTATTGAGGAAAAAATACTTTTTTTTTTATTTAAAAGCTCTAGAGTTTTCGCAGCAGTTTTTCGTTACTAATGTCATATTTGGGAAAACCCCACATTAGATTTCGTTACTTTCAGGAAAATTCAAGAAAATTAACTAGCCTTCGGCTGATATGATGATGGTGAGTATAGTCTAAAAACTTGTCCCATCTGACCACTAACATAACGCCTTTGTTCCATTCAATGGTATATAGCTCAGGGGATTGGAACATGAAAGACATGCCACTAGTTAATATTAAAAGACCGTAAGTAGTGTGAATTTAGGGTTAACAATAATAAAAACAAGAACTTCAAAAACTGAATCGACAATTTCATACTTAAATTATTATTGTCTAAATGGATGGTTTGGATGTGTGAGTGTGTTATTTAATCACGCCAGAACAGCTAAACGAATCTTGATGAAGTAGGTAGGTGGGTAGACAGATTAGGACCTGGACTAACCTATAGGCTACTTTTTACCCTGATTTCTTAAGTGGTTCCCGTGGGATAGCTGTTAACTTTGCCTTTTTTTGTTAATTTCTGTTACGTTTCTATGAAGCGAACGATTGACGAGATACGTATAGTTGTGGGGTTGGAAAGTGACAGTGACTACTAATTAGCATAGCCCGACATGGTTCCCATGAGATCTAGAAAAAACTCAATTTCCACGATCGCGAGCCGATAGCGGATCAAAGACAGTCAAAGAAATTATAGTCATCAGTTATAGTTAACAAGAAGGTTTGCTCCAACCAAAAAAGTAGCCGCAGTTCGTAAGTATGTATGTTATGTAGAGTGCGCGGACGTTCAGCGCCGCAGTTCGCAAGCATGTATGTTATGTAGAGTGCGCGGACATTCAGCGCCGCAGTTCGTAAGTATGTTTGTTATGTAGAGTACGCGGACGTTCAGCGCCGCAGTTCGTAAGTATGCATGTTATGTAGAGTGTAAGTATGTATGTTATGTATGTTATGTAGAGTGCGCGGATGCTCAGCGCCGCAGTTCGTAAGTATGTATGTTATGTAGAGTGCGCGGACGTTCAGCGCCGCAGTTCGTAAGCATGTATGTTATGTAGAGTGCGCGGACGTTCAGCGCTGCAGTTCGTAAGCTTGTATGTTATGTAGAGTGCGCGGACGTTCAGCGCCGCAGTTCGTAAGCATGTATGTTATGTAAAGTGCGCGGACGTTCAGCGCCGCAGTTCGTAAGCATGTATGTTATGTAGAGTGCGCGGACGTTCAGCGCTGCAGTTCGTAAGCATGTATGTTATTTAGAGTGCGCGGACGTTAAGCGCCGCAGTTCGTAAGCATGTATGTTATGTAGAGTGCGCGGACGTTCAGCGCTGCAATTCGTAAGTATATGTTATGTAGAGCGCGCGGAAGTATGCTTGCGGACTCAATTTATTCATGTACAATAATAATTGGTTTTAAAATAAAAATAAACTTAGGATTTTTTTTTGTAAAAAAAATATTTTTGCCTGAGTTCATTTTCAATATACACGAAAAAGGCCATGTAACGTATAAGATCTACGTCATCATCATCATATCAGACAAAAGGCGTCCACTGCTGTACAAAAGCTACCCCCAAGGATTTCTACGACGACCGTTCTGCGCTGGCCGCATCCAGCGGCTCCCCGCGACCTTCATCAGATCTTCAGTCCACCGTGTGGGAGGCCTACACCTACATTACATCTTCCGGTGCGCGGTCGCTAAACTGAAGTGGCAGTGGGCAGGGCACATAGCTCGTAGAACAGATGGCTGTAGGGGTAGTAAAGTTCTCGAGTGGTGACCGCGCACCGGGGTCTGTGTATTTTTTTAAAATATTTATTTTAGATTATTTACATTTTTCATTGTAAAGAGCGAGGTGTCGTTAGATTCGTCTTGATCACAGAAATCGGAATAGTATCTCTGTGTGATATAGGATATGTTTTAAAGCAGAAGTATTTTTTTGATTTCAATTGAATAGGTTAGGTCATCATAGTACCTACTAGTCATCACATCAGCTCATATATACGTCCCCACCGAGGGGCCTACCCTGAATTAGGGCGATCAGACCTTAGTCAACCACGCGGGCCCAGTGCGGTTGGTCAACTTCACACACAACCTTCGAGTTTCTTCGCTGATGTGTGCATGTTTCCTGATTTCTCACGATGTTTTCCTTCACCGTAAGAGCGTCGGATAAACGTACATATGAGATCTTTTTTTTTTTTGAATACACATTGGTACGTGGCACTCGAACCACGACTTCCCAGATAGGAATTAGCGGCCCTTGCCGTTGCGCCAACGACGCTACCTACTAGCACAGTATATAGTACTCTACTAGTAAGTTCTTTAAATTGAAAATTACGCTAAAATTCATTTGACACATTTAAAATACACACTGAACAAATCACCCTGCCTTTAGCCACTAATAATGAGTGTAACATTACAATGTAACATTAAATGGGCGTTACAATAGTTACAATTTCAACAGTAATTTCACACCGTCACATTTGTTCGCATTTATCGTCCCCGTGAAATCACAGACGTCATCAAATTCAGCTTAATCCCGTTTTGTATGGTATTGTATGGTGTTTCTTTGTCGGTGCCAACCAAGATGCCATATGGTGTGCGAGTCGGCAGCAACAAAGCCGCGCGGATTAACTAGTTTAGCGGGTGCAGCAATTGAATTTGACAGTTAGGGTGTGTATTAAAAAGTTAAAGTTAGGACATCTTTATAAGAAAACTAGCTTTCGCCCCGCAGCTCGCGTTTTATCACTTATAGTAGGAATTTCGTATATTTCGGCCGCATTCCTTGTCTGCTTCAATAAGAAAACCTCTGTGCAAAATTTCAGCTTTCTAGATCCATGCGTTGATAAGTCAGTTTGAAATTTTCTTTTTATACATGTACTGATTATAACACCATAGAATCATTATCGTCATAATTTTATTGCATCACAAATTAATTACACACACGCATAAACACACACACATACAGACACATTTTATCCAGATCCGTCCAGTACTTTAAGTTAATAAATAAAAAAAACTCAAGGCTTAATAATCAATAATTAATCATCATGTGGAAATCCTTGGCCTTTGTCCAGCATCGAAAGTTTTTCGGCTGATATGATGATGATGATGAATCATCAAGTTCATCAATCATTGCTTTAGTTCTTTGTAACAAGTACAGCTGAGATATAGCGAAAATCGGTCTTTACATATATTATTTTTGAAATTTGACTGCTCAAAACGTTACCAGAATTTTGTAGGACCCTTTAAGACGTTAAATCCCCCCGATTTTGATTAGTACATACATGTTATTAATGAATGTCATAGGTTCGGTTGTAAAGTATGCATTAAAATAAAATAAAAAAAACAGTTGTAATTGTACGAGAGTGAAACTTCCAAAATGAGGTATATTTCAGTGCCAAATGGGTACGAACCTCTGTGCTATAGTGACCATACAATTTTTTATTTTATTTTTTATTTTATTTCATTTGGGGAGCTTACAGCCTTATTTATAAACTGGTAAATAGAAAAAGTTACTACAAGCTAATGAAAAGCTTGTATGTTCATATTTTTTTTCGAAGCCTTTACACGCTATATTTTTTTTTATTCACATATAACCCTTTACAAATTAAGGAGAAGGTTGCTGTCGTGTCGTATCGGGAGGTAAAGACGTTGGCAGAGGATAGAAAAAATTGGAGATTGCTCCACCGACAAGAGCATTAGCTCTTAAATTTGAAGAAGAAGAACCCTTTACACAAGATATAACTCATATATACAAAAACAAACCGAAAATATGTGAGAATATTTTCAGCTAAAGCGACAAGTTACATTATGAGAGACAGAAAAGGAAGTTAGTGTTTTCATAACCTTTAACTCTTAAAAATTCACAGGTTGTAAAAAAATGGTGTAGGACCCGTTAACTGAGGGTTCTGCTCTTCATACTGAACAACTTTCCCCAAGGAAACCATAATCAAATCTCAAAAAATATTGTGTCTCCATACAAAAATTCACAAAACTGGGTTGATCATCTGATCAATTTGTATGAAGAGTTTTTTTGTGATTTCAGCAAATTCATAGAAAAAACGTTGTTCAGGCCCCAGTTAACGGGACCTACTCTAAATTTGATATATCCTGTATAAGATTGTTGGTATGCGAAAGATTTTGAAAAAAAAATGTTTATTTACATAACTACATTGTCACTGTGCCACGCTCTATACAAAAGTGTTCCAAACCCTTTGGACCTGACTGATCCTGTCCATTATTTTATGCTTTTACAGAACCAATATCTTAAGTTTTAAGACTACTACGCAAACCTTAAATCTCTATTATTTAGTGACAACTCATTTTTTTTAATGTAATTTATCCACAAAGTATAATTTAGTGACATGCTTATGTGTATAAAGTTTCATTAGAATCAGCCCATCCATTTTTAGAAAGCAGTAATATTAAGTTTGTATGGGAAACGATTTTGTGAATACTCTCTTAATATTATAGTTAGTAGGACAGAAAACAGGACCGTCTACTAATCATATTATGGTACAACCACACCCTGGACACTTCATACAACGGGCCAGAAATGACATTTCAAAAAAGGAATGACGGAACAATCAAAATGGTGGCGAAATCCTATACGTTCGACAACCAAACTGTATTCAATCTGTATCAATCTGTGTGACAAAGGGGTGAGGTCGCAATCTAGAGAGCGGCAGGGAGTGTCCATACTGTATGTTAGTACTAATATATATATTTTGGTACAAGTGTGAAGGAAGTGTAGTCACCCTACTGGTACTGGTTCCAAATCCAGGGCCGCTGCAGTTGTGTCGCGAAATCCATTTTGTAACTACAACATATTATTAATTGTTACTCTGCCCAGTTTGTACTGTTGTGTTGTGTTGTGCGAACTGAAATTAATTTGTTGGAGTTTGAAAGTTTTCTAATTGCTTGTTGACGTAACATATATACGTCAGAAATAGTTAACTAAATACTGCCCGTAATAAGCATAAATTATAATTATTATTATTATTATACTTTTGGCCAAATAGGAATCACACTAATATTATAAAGGCGAAAGTTTGTGAGTGTTTATGTTTGTTACTTCTTCACGCAAAAACTACTGAACGGATCTGGCTGAAATTTGGTAGGTAGACAGATTAGGACCTGGATTAACACATAGGCTACTTTTTGCGCTCTCGAAAAGTCATAGAAACGTTGTCCACGCGGGTGAAGCCGCGGGAAACAGCTAGTGTTATATAATAATTAGAGTTTATTTATGTGTGCTGTACTGTATGTATGTATGTATGTGAGATTCTTTATTTCACCATAATTTCGATTACCTACCTTCAAGTTTCAAACGATTTTTTTTTTCTTGGGTGCCTTATCTACCTATGTTGATTTTTTTTGTCAAAATTTTAGCTGTGGCTTTTGCGATTAAAACTCAATAACTTGCCCCAAGAAACTTAAAATAAATTAGCAAAGAATGAAACCTTTATGTGTGGCCGTTGGGGGTAGTAAAGTTATCTAGTGGAGACCGCGCACCAGAAGACGCATCGTAGGCATGCCTTCCACTCCAAATGTTGCAGGAAGCCGCTGGATGCGGGCAGCGCAGGACCGGTCGTTGTAAGAAACCTTGGGGGAGCCCTTTGCCTAGCCTGTAGTGGACGTGTTTCGGCTGATATGACGATGACAATCTCTGGGTTGCCTGGAAGAGATTGCTTTAAGCAATAAGGCCGCCTTAATTGTAACATTTAAATTTTTACCATCTATTCTATACAATTGTTTAATCTTTTATTGCATAATTCAATAATAATAAAATCATTAATAAATGATAAATTAATCAACAATTCATTCAATGTAATTTATTTGTTTTTGATATTTACATTTAAAGTTGTTCAGTTTCATCACTAGGAATTTAAAGATATTTTTTAAGACAATTGTATCACCTGTTAGTTTTACTGTGGTTTTTCCTTTTTTTAGATGAGACGACATACACATATATTTATTCTAGATTCAATTTATTTATTTAAAATAAGTTCAAATTACACTCTTTGGGTGGGTCAAATTTAACTTGCAAGATTTCACCCGAACATACATACATACATACATACATTGCAAGTTAATTAAAAGCTTTTAAAATAGGTGCAAATAACTCTTTCTAAAAGTCATAAAATAGTGATTACATAATTTCATTTGTAAAAAATCAAGAAATGAACAATCATTAGTTAATAACGTCAAAATCCAATCCTTGTTATAAAAAAAACAAATTATGTCATTAGAACATGAAAACAATACGACACGAGAAGTTATACATTAAATCATTGAGTGTCATGAATGCCTTTGACAAGTGTAGGCCAGTTCACACGGACAGCACCCGGTCACGAGTATAACGCGAGAGTCAGCCATCGCTCCCATCAACCATATTAAAGGGAAAGGGATTCATACATTTAGGTACTTCTACCAGCACAACTTACGCATTTTACCAATCTGAATAGCATCTCCCGTGGAGTAACAATAAATAACGTTGCAATTATAATCATACACTCGAGATGGGCACATACACACACACAATACAATAAATACTATACAACAATACATTCACTGAAATCAGAGGGGGCGGGATAGATTCGTGCTCCGGGACCATTACTATAACATTAAAATTATTACTTACACAAATACAAATCTAGCCGGATGGGTGCGAAATACATTACCCACTAGCTATGGGTGGGTACAGTCGGAGCCCCGGATCTCTAGGGGCGGAAATCTATATAAATGAAAATCAATTGCCGCATGTATGAAAGATCATTACTTGAGAACAGCTCCACCGATTTGGCAGATTTTTTTGTCAGGACAAGGTTTGTATACAGCGCGTATTATATGATTTAGCGTGTACCATCCTCGACTACATCGTCACTTACTATCAGGTAAATATAGTCAACCGCACTCAAATTTTTAATAAAAAAAAAAATCCTGTGTGTTTGATGTTCCGTAACGTTTCTTATCGGTGGCACAATCAGGTAACCGTGCTGTACTCGTACCTACAAGGATTCGATGGCTGTTGCGTGGTGATGCACTTGGCATCAACCACGATCACGATGTTCCAACTAATACCTACTTAGTATTTATAGGTAACCGATATAGCTCCCAGAATCGCAAAGCTTAAGTGCCAGTGGGCGGGGCACATAACTCGTAGAACAAATGGCCGTGGGGCAGTAAAGTTCTTGAGTAGTGACCACGTACTGAATGATGTAGATTGGGCAGGCCTCCCACTCGGTGGACCGATGACCTGGTGAAGGACAAGGCAAGTGGGTGGATGCGGTCAGCGCAGGTCCGGCCGTTGGGAAAATTCTTGGGAGAGGCCTATTATCCAGCAGTGGACATCTTTCAGCTAATATGATGATGATAATTTTCCCTATCGACCGCCTTCCAAACCGATCTTTCGTAAGTAAAATTTCAGTGTACTACCACACCCTGGACACTTCATACAACGGGCCAGAAATTACATTTCAAAAAACGAATGACGAAACATACAAAATGGCGGCGAAATCCTATATACGTTCGACAACCAAACTATAATCAATCTGTATCAATCTGGGCGACGAGGGGGTGAGGTCGCAATCTAGAGAGCGGCACGGAGTGACCATACAGTATGTTATGAGGCGCAAAGTGTCGCTTCAAAGCCGATCTTCTTTCTTGCTGTTTCATATTAAATTCTTTTTGGTTTCCGCCGTTGGTCGTGGTATTGATTTTTTTGATTAACGAAGATGGATTGACAAGTGAGAGAAAAAAGGGATGACGGTCGAATTTTTGTTGGAATTTTGGGTTGTGAATATTAACATTTTTAGTTATCGGTTATATTATTATTTATAGTTATTTTGAGTTTTTCTGAGGGCCTTTCCGGCCGCATTTTTGAAATCCCGAAAATATTCCGCTTCGGAAGAACCTGAGACGTAATACAATACCAGCTCAAGATACAATATACTACAACTTTTTGTCAGCTCTCATTTTTGCTGCGCCGCATGGTGCAGTACTCGCCTGAAGAGTGGTTGAATCCCGGGAAGGAGCTGTGCGTTCTGCCGGCCATCTTTATTTGCTGTGCGGCACGTCCGACTGCTAGCTCCAAGGGAAGTGTTTTCTTTTTTATACGCTACCTTCGAGGCCGTGCGATGTAAAGTATTGTGGCTGCCCTGCGGGTTTCTGTTGTTCTACATCAAGTGTTACTTTCTAGCTTCAAATTCCTTCACCTCTTTCTATTTTAACGGACTGTAAATTTTAAGTTACTTAAGAGTATTGTGTTCCCTTCTGGTGAAACTTACAACCTTGGGGTAATTTTCACCCCAAGTAAAAATTATTATTTTTTATATCTCATTATTAGATTTTATCGTTATAATACCCAGGGAAGGGGACGATCGTTAACTAACCGGCCTACAATTAAAATTAAATTTTGAAAATTTTGGTATACCGATGCTTTGAACTAATTTGTATAAAACATTCCAACATCGTCATCCCGTAATCCTTTTAGTATATCTTACCCTTTTTTTACTTCAAATTGTTTACTATAATATTAGGTTTTGTGATTCACTCTAAAATTATTTTCCTTTAAAAATTTAAAAATCCGTCTAAACCTTGATTCAAATTCCACGTATCATATGTGGCAAACTCCATAAGGGTTTTAAACCCCAATTTATTTTATTTTTGTCACAGTTAGTACTAATATATATATATATATATATATATATATATATATATATATACTTTGGTACTACTCTTGTCAAAGGCATTAATGACATTCAATGATTTTTTTTTTATATATAAATTTTCGTGTCAAATTGTTTTCATGTTCTAATGACATAATCTGGTTTACTTCTAGGATTTCATTTTGACATTATTAACTATAATTATTGTTTATTTCTTGATTTTTCACAAATGAAGTTATGTTATTATTATTTTAGGACTATCAGAAAGAGTGTAATTTGCACCTATTTTAATAAATACTTTGAATCTAGTTGACGACTGTCGTAGAATATAGTCTCAGTTAATTGGAGGCCCTGGGTGTACAACACAACAAACAAAGCGACCGTAGATGGAGTGTCCTATTGTTTAGAGGTAATCTAGTTAGGCCCGGTTTATTAAGTTACAATCACATTATGACGATCTGCGTTTAAACAAATTTGTGATTCTGTGTTTACAAAGGGTAGAAATAGTAAGGGATGAATGTTGTAAATAAATGTAGGCGGCAGATCGTAAGGATCTGCCCTGATATTCCCATGCAGATCATAAAAGGCCTAGGCATTTCATTTTGGGGTTTCGAAAAATTCTAAGTCGACAGAGCCCTGCGAAGCAATCTATCTATAAAAAAAACGTTTTATTTGAGTGCGTTTGGCTGCACCTCACCTGATGGTATATAGTTCTAATAACCGAACGCGCTCGGCGCTCAACTGGAGAGGAAACCATTGGAATTCAATAAAGTCCCCGTGCTTTATGGGAGTACGCGGAAAGTAAACACAACAGGGCGTGTCGAACGCATTGCGGCGACGCGGGCGCACGCGCGCTCTTATCGGCGCGGCTGTTCGCGCAACCGACTCTTGCTGCGGTGTGTGTCCACTGGACAACGAGGATAACCAGATAATTCTGGTTCGAGCAATGCAATTAGAGGGCCATCAAAGCATTGATAACTTCTCAGTGTTCTCAAGTGTCACAGATGCCTATAGGCTATGGTAGTCATCGTCATGTTTATTGTCCGTCATTTTCCTACCTTCTACAAGAAACCGGCCAAGTGCGAGTCGTTCGGGCGCCCGAGGGTTCCGTAACACCGCACAATATATCTGTTTGTTTAAGTTGGATTGAAGAACTTAACTTTATAGTTGAAAAAATGTTCTCCATAACATCAATTGTCACAGTCAACTTTTTAACTGCAAATGTGTAATCTCACAAAATATTTTTTTGCTATAATAATACAAAAAATCGATTTTCAGATTTTTCCTTTACTTGTGCTGTGAGATCTTGCTTCTTGCCAAATTTTATGATACGATGTTAACGAGAAGTACCATAAAAAATACATAATCCTTACACATACTGGTATATATATCTACACTAATTAAAAAAAAAAACTGCGTTTTTAATTTGTCAGTGACCGGTCGCGAATTAGTGTAGATATATCCAATATGTGTGATATAAAGTTCCACCAAGAACCTACAATCAAAAGTATCAACATAATCCTTATTAATATTACAAATGAGAAAACGTGTTTGTTAGCTTTTCACGCTTCAACACCTTGACCAATCTTGATAAACTTTGGCATGCAGGAAGCCTGTGTCACGGGGATGAACGTGGCTGCTTTTTATCCCGTGAAAATAGCGTAGTCCGATGTAGTTCCTGAGGGAACTGAAAAAATACTGTTTTTTTTGATTAATTTCTTTAACATTGCAACGGAATAATGGATTGTTGTGATTTTTTGCACAGTGATGGTTGAGGGGGTGGGAAATAACACAATTTACTAATTAGCATATCCTGACATAGTTCCCGAGGTATCTGGAGAAAACTCATTGCCACGCTCGCATACGTCGGCGTCGCAATGGAGCAACGAATTGAAGTGATTCTTTGTATAGAATTGGTTGAGGGGATGGGAATTGACATATATATTGCTAATCAGAATAGTCCGATCTTAGATAGGGATCTGGATAAAACCCATGTCCAAGCTCGCGAGCCGCATGCCGCTCGCGCACCACTTACCCTCACAGAGATCATCAAACGATGTCCGCGCGGGCGAAGCCGCGGGCAAAAAGCTAGTATGTGTCATAAATGGCCGTATCTTTATTGCTTTGACTTACGAGTAGAAGCTTACTTGATTTCACTTGGCTTAACTTGAGCTTACTTGACTGATATACCGTGTTTTATATTATTTTCAACTTGATACCTCTACGCGTTTCTGAGAATAAGGCTATTGGCAGCCAGACAGATAGACGGACAACGAAGTGATTCTATAAGAGTTCCTTTTTTTTACTTTTGAAGTAAAAAAAATCTGCAACGAAATCTTCAAAGCCAAGAGGCTTAGACACACAAGTAACCAGTATCTCCTGTGCTGATTGATACTGAGAAAGAGAAGATATACCAAATACTTGCAAAACCTGGGAGAGCAAGCGCTGCTCGTAGTCTCCTACTCCTAGGTATATGAGTAGAGCCATAATATCTGCTGTTAAGTACATTTTTTTTTGTGAAAATGGATTTTCTTAGGGACGACACCTATCCAGCTAGACTATGAAAGTAAAACGGTACTTAAATACAAAATTCTATAGTCTAGAGACACGGCAGTGTCCAAAAAGGAAAAGGCGACACCGGCCGTGGGTTATACTCGTATACACGAACAATTCCATTGATGATATACCGTTTCGGGCCATTTCTAGCCTTTTGACCTACGTGCAACTCAAAATCTGTTTGACCTACCTGTAACTCAAAATCTGCTTGACCTACCTGTAACTCAAAATCTGTTTGACCTACACACTTTCGTTTTAGTGTGTCTAGTAAGAACCCTCGATCATAAATATACCTCGTACCATTTCTGAGATATCGCGATGTCCGAAAATCACTATTTTTATGATATTTTTATTACTGACTGACTTATCAAAATGATAAACCACTTTCAGGTAACTTAGAAACTTTAAATTTGGCATTGAGGTAGGTTATTGGACGTATACAAAGGAAAAGATTTAAAAAACGCCCAAGTGTGAGTCGTACACGTGCACCAAGGGTTCCGTTACACCACTACTCATCAAAATGTATAGACCACTTTCAGGTAACGTATAAAGGTGACATTTGGCATCGACATAAGTTATTAGGTCTAGAAACTGGCCAAGTGCGAGTCGGAATTGCAAAACTAGGGTTCTTTAGAACAACTAATCATCAATATTAAATGTAGACCAATTCTAGGTGACTTGGAAACTTGCTTGGCAATTAGGTATGTTATAGTAATATATAAGTCATTGGGGTGTATACAAAAAGGTTGTGTGTGAAGTCGGCCAACCCGCACTGGGCCCGCGAGGTCGACTAAGGCCCGATCGCCCTAATTCAGGGTAGTATCGAGCCCCTCTGTGGGGATGTGATGATGAAAATCTAACAAAGAAACATCGCAGTCCATCGTGTCACATTCAGGATGTTCTGCGGATAGATTCCAATTTAAGCACCAAGTGAGTAAGAAATCTAAAATAAAAGGCAAACCTGACTGCCTCATCTATCAACGCAAGGCTCAAAACACTGGACGGATCGGGTTGAAATTTGGCACACATATAGCAATTATGACTTAGTCATCCGCTAAGAAAGGATTTTGAGAAATTCCCACGGAAACTGCAAAAATCGGGATCTGCGGGGGCGAAGCCGCGGGCACCCACTAGTTGAATATAAAAGAGATCCATCCGGGTGCACCCTGAACACGCACCGCTACAGTTCCAGCACAATAAGGCTCGTTACAGGGCCAGCGAGTTACGATCACATCGCAGAACCAGACCAGCCATAAACAATACTCAGTTATCGCGCAAAACAATATTATTTATTTATATTCTACTCCGTTTTATTTTGCATTTTGTTGCCGCCAGCACTCTGTGTGGAGGCGACGTGGCCTGGGCGCGGGCGGGGCGACACGGTCTCGCTTACTTTATAAAACAAACAATGTAATGGCGCATTTACACTCAGCCCTGTTGGGCAGGGAAGTTAGAAGCGCGACTATAGTTCGTTCGCTCATTTAACCGCATCTTTAACGGCTCACGACAAACACTCTTCAAAGGTTCCGCGCCGCGCCGCCGGCCGCGGTGAGCGGCAAGATTGAATTTAGGGCGGCACCTTTGGCAGAGTGTTTGTCTGGAACCGTCAAAGGTGCGATTAAATGAGCGAACGAACTAAATGTATTATTTGTTTGCTCAATCTTCGGCAACATCGTCACTTACCGCCAGGTGAGATGTTGTCATAAGTTTACCAATTGTGAATAAAAAATAATAAAAAAAAAGTTAACCGCACCTTTGATAAATGCCGCTCGCACTGCCCGGCTCAAGTCAAACGGTACCGACGAAGGGACCGCCACAACGCCGCTGACGTTACACCCGCACGGGAGTCGCTCGAATCTTGTTCAGTCTTTAATTATTAATGTAGGCGATGATTCTGAAGATACTTCATTCAGCAGTGAAAGTGATTAAAATTAATGATAAATTCTAAATTAAAAGATACCTATTTTTATCTTTTTTTTTGTAAAATTGGTTTATCCTTCAACACATTTCCAGAACTCTGTTCGGGTGTACTGCGGCTAATTCCCCGAAAGAACTTTAAATAGGTCACTCGCGATGCCACTGGTCATGCCGCTGCCACTGCCGCTGCCATTGCTACAATTGTCGGCTTTCGTGCAGAAGTCAAAGGAATCGGCTGAGTGTAAACACTCACTCGCGTCGATGTTGCCGCAGAAGTATTCAGGGCAATATTTTGGGCAGCGGCAGAAGCAACGGCAGGGGCTGAGTGTAAATCCGGGGTAAGAGAAGTTGATACGCGACCAGGGATTCAACAACCCTGCTCAATGTACATAAAGACAAGAAAATGTGACAAATATTAAGCGTCTATCCTGGCATATATTCAGATTATTTGATTCTTGATCAGAGCTGGCACAACAATAATATGTGTACCATGGTAATTTTGCTTTTGCCAATAACTATAAATCAAACATTGAAAAACCCCCGACATTTCTCTTTGCTGCTCCATTATCAATCAGACCCTGACCACTATCTGTATCACCTATTCATTGAGACTATTGCAATGTTTGTAAATTGTACCTGGTATTGTTGTACTGTGCTCTGAATAAAAGATTTTCTAATACATAAATTATCTTCAATGAGCTCAAACACGATGCCTCTGCTTAGGCTTAACATACGTCCTGGTTTGACCGGAACGGTCCCGATTTGAGACCCCTGTCCCGGCGTCCTGGTCGGTTTACACCAGCGACCCGGTCTAACTGTAAGCGCGAAAAAATTCTGGAATTGGTTTTGTGTCTCCTCGGTACTTCAGCGGCAGGGAAATAATTTTCTTTTGCATGAAAAAAATGTGGTCCGACGATCGGGGAAGGATGGAAGAAGAAGAAGACTTGCTCACGCGCAAAACCAACTTCGAAATATCATGCAGTGAGTTTTATGAAAATACTACCTTTTGCCCGCGGCTTCGCTCGCGTGGACATCGTTTTTATGACTGTCTTTGAGGGTGGGCGAGCGTGAACATGGGTTTTATATCCCAGGTCGGGTTATTCTGGTTAGCAGTATATGCTCAACAAATTCTATACAAAAGATCACTTCACGTCTGAAAACTTATTAGTGAAGTGACTGCGATCTTTAATCTTAATTTTTTTATGTTACTCACGAAATCATTCAATTAATATCACATATCGGTAGGAGTTTATAATCTGATTTGTCTGTTCGCTATTCAATTTCCATGTAAATGAGGGGGTGGCTGGCTGGCTGGCTGGGTAGCATGGCGTATTGAACGTATTAATTAAAACCCGTGACGTCTCCCGATCCCGATACATGACGAAAATGTGATTAATTTTGTGGCTGTCTCTGTTTTGGTACTAACATGAGTTTTTATAACGTTTGTAAGCGGGCAGCACAGGACCGGTCTTGTGTAAAAACTTGGGGGAGGCCTTTGTCTTTCAGCTGATATGATGTTATGCCAATCATCAGGTTTTTGGTAATTAGCTTCAAAAGAGAAGAAGAATTGGAATTTTTTTTATGTATAAGAACCCATAACATGTCCCCCCCCCCCCCCAACTGCGGGGGCATGGGTTTCTTCCTACACTCGAGCAGTTTGGGCCATAAATGGGGCTCCAGGGGCTAAGTTTGTAGAGCTACTGACACCCCTCTGTATACAGCATGTGACCAAATTGGTGTAGGTCCCGTTAACTGGGGCTTCTACTAATCATACTGAACCACTTTTGTTCTACGACTGCTCTGAAGACGTAATTTTATTTTATTTATATAAGGTCTAACAAAACTAGCTGAAACTATTTCAACTGGTTCTACCCATGAAACTGAACAACTTTCCTCATGGAATCCATAGACAAATATCAAAAAAAAAATTGAACTTCCTATACTAAGTTGATCGAGTTAGTATGGGAGAGCCAAATTTTTTTGGCGATTTGACTATGGGTTCCATGGGGAAAGTTGTTCAGTTTCATGGGTAGAAGCACCAGTTAAAATAGTTTCAGCTAATTTTGTTACACCTTATTTATTATTAATCGATGAACCGATTTTGTACATTTTTGATTTTAGTATGAGGGTCAAATATTTTTTTTGAGAATTGATTGTAGGTTCCTTGGAGAAAGTTGTTCAGTATGACGAGTAGAACCCCCAGTTAACGGGAACCAATTTTGTTACACCCTGTATAGTATGCTCGGGGAATTAGCTGTAGTACACCTAAAAGGAGTTCTGGAAATGTGTTGAAGGATAAAACAATTTAAAAAATATATATTTAATATGTATTTTTTATTTAGAATTCATCAATAATTTAATCACTTTCACTCCTGGGCGAAGTATCTTCAGAATCGTCGTCGCCTACATTAAGGCTTTAAGATAGGTCAAATGACAATGTTCAATTCAAATTATTGAAAGACTGTGTAAAGTTATCACTATGGAAAAAATTATAATATACATAAAGTAAAAAAAATAGATTTAATTGAATACAATTTTAAAAATATTACCACTTTTGATTTAAAAAATAAACTGAAGACCATGTTCTTGGCATTAATTGCAAAATTTCTCGAAATCAAAAAGTTAATGTTGAATGAAACCAACACACAAAAATCGTCCTTTCATTTCAATTGAACACATTTTTTTAAACCTATTTGAAACTATAGAAAAGTAATAAAAACATGTAAAAATCGAGAATTGGGCGTTCGGTTTCAACGTAACAGCCGCGCTGAAGCCCGCATTGATTTGAACTTAAAATGAATAGAGTTACGTTCGATATTATTTTAACATGTATCAACCTGCTCGGATTGAGGCATCTTAAAGCCTTAATAACTAGAGACTGAACAAGATTCGCTTGCGACAACGACGGCACCGCGATTTAACTCAGGGTTTCCCCTTTGATGGAACTGTTTAACGCGAGCCGGCGGCGGCAGCGATGAGCGGCATTAATCAAAGGTGCAGATAATTCAGCGACCGAACTTTACCAGTAGCCACCGGCATCAACGGCTTATATAAGGACCAAGATCTGTGAAGGACTTGGAACTTGCTCGCAACACTTATTATAGGTAAACGTGTGCAATTTCATCGTACAATAAAGTGAACACCCCAATGGTGACCGGCAGCACATCATCATCATGTAAGCTGAAAGACGTCCACTGCTGGACAAAGGCCTTCCCCAAGAATATCCACAGCGAACGGTCCAGCACTGCCAGCATCCAGCGAAAAAAAAATTCACCCCTTCTTTAAAAGTAAAAAAAAAAAATTTTCAAGATTTTATTGTACCACTTTGTCGGCATGATTAATATGTATAACCAAAACCATGCCAAATTACAGCTTTCGTACTAATAGTCTCTGAGCTAAGCCGCGGACAGACGGACGCACACACAGACATAGCGAAACTATAAGGGTTCCTTGTTCAAGATTCAAGATATTTATTCAAAATAGGTGCAATTACACTCTTTCTGATAGTCATAAAATAGTGATTACATAATTTCATTTGTAAAAAATCAAGAAATGAACAATCATCTTAGTTAATAACGTCAAAATCCAGTCCGTGATATTAAAAAAAAAAATTCATAAGAACATGAAAACAATATGACACGAGAAGTTACACATTAAAGTTATTGAATGTCATGAACGCCTTTGACAAGAGTAGACCAGTTCACACGGACAGCACCCGGTCACGAGTATAACGCGAGAGTCAGCCATCGCTCCTCTCAACCATTATAAAGGGAAAGGAACGACCTGGCTCCCGATGCGCCACGTAACCAAAGTATATATATTAGTACCAACATACAGTATGGACACTCCCTGCCGCTCTCTAGATTGCGACCTCACCCCCTCGTCACCCAGATTGATATAGATTGGTTACAGTTTGGTTGTTAAACGTATGGAATTCCGCCGTGATTTTGTTTGCTTCGTCATTTGTTTTTATTAAATTATGAGGAATAAAAGTACGCGGGTGTGCAGTGTGCAGTGTGCATCGACCCCATTCAGATAACCCAAGCGAGCTGAACTGGCAGTCCTTATCTCTTTAAGCACCAACTTAACCACTAAGTATCAGCTACCTAGTAGGTACTAGATGGCAGTTAGCTAGATTTGTCACGTCACACTCACACGTGACACGTCTCGCTTGAATGACACGCCACGTGGTGCGGTGTGGGGTCGCTGATCTGCTAAGCACCAACACCGATTGGCGCAGCATTCACAAAACAGGATCTTATCTCTACAAGGAGAAAGAGTTTGGTAGAGGTAGCCTGCCAGGTGACAGTGCAAGTAAGGTGCATTGGGGCTATTCCTATACGATTTTTGTTGAATTGATAGGTAGTGTTAGTTTTTATTTATTTGTAAAAGATCTGTAATTATTTTTTGAAACTGATTTTACTTCTGTCTATTCAAGGAAATTATCTATTAGCGTACACTTATAGAGTCGTGACATGTATTTTAGTTAATTTATTATGCATATTTAAAAAACGCACTTTTTTTTCTTCTCTTGGGGATATTCCGAACTATGTCGGGTTTATTCCGGACTCATTCAGAAGTGTGTTTTAAGACCTAGTATTTTAAGTGCATATTTCTTTTTCGTTCGGACAACCCCCGGTGACAAAAATATTTACGTATATGTCAAGTATATAGCTCAACCCAACTTTCATAGATTTAAAATTCGGAATTACCCCATGCAGTGACAGAGTTTCTCAACATTTTGGCTATACTTGATGAGTGTTGTAAATTTTGAACTTAAAGACATGAAATTTATACCAAACTTTATTTTTGTTTCTCTATCAAGCAAGATAGATCAAGATAGTTAAGTTAGGTTCCTACGAATTATATAGAGTGTATAGAACGGTGTACCGAATTATATGCAGGCGTGATTAGTCTATGTAACTAAACAACATTCTTGGGGAAAGTTGTTCAGTTTTGTGGACTGAAAACGCAGTCCATTGCACCATGTATTTTGGTACACTGTCCCTTACCTACACCTTATATTCATTTTGAAAGGTTGATAACCTCTGCAAATTACTATGTGAAAACAAAATGGGTTTATTCCGAATACAATACATGTCGGAATATCCCCGTCGGGTTTATTCCGAATAAAACTAAAATTGAGAGATGGAACGTCCTGGCACATTGAATTGTACAATTAGACAATATCATTAGACAATTGCACAATTAGACAAATAGCTAATAGTTTGGTGTTGAGCCTTGTTAAATTTAACAAGTGATTTCCTAATCTTGTTATATTGACGTTCACCGCCTAGCTGCCCAGCCGTAGTTGCCCATCATCGCTCAATGAAGAAAGAAACTTACCTTTTTGTTCGTATTATAACACTGCGCTTCGTAACTTGTCAGTAGATTGAGAACATTAAGCTCCTTTATTTTAGGCTTTTGTATGAAATGAAAGATCTTAATTATTTCTTGCGGTGTGGTGTGTGGTGTGTAGGTGGAGCTTTTATTTTAATTCGTGTAGGTTTCTTTTTTGTTCTCGATCAATTAAATTAGTATGTACATCCTGTGAAATTACATCCTTACTAATATTATAAATGTGAAAATGTGTTTGTTTGTGTGTTAGTTTTTTTTTTGTTACCTTTTCACGCTTCAACGCCTTGACCAATCTTTATAAAATTTGGCACGCTGGTGGCCTCTGTCACGAGGAAGGACATAGGCTACATTTTATCCCGTGAAATAGCATAGCCCGATGCAGTTCCTGAGGGAACTGAAAATTTACTCTTTTTTGGTCAATTTGTTTGACATCGCAACGGAACAATGGATTGTGTGATTTTTTGCACAGAGATGGTTGAGGGGGTGGAAAATTACATTATTTACTAAAAAGACATAATTTACTAATTAGCATATCATGACATAGTTCCCGAGGGATCTAAAGAAATCAAAGACACAGTCATAAAACTATGTCCACGCGGGCGAAGCCGCGGGCAAAAGCTTGTTGTGTATAAATTATGAAGAGTGCTTTAGTGTTGTCCTTGTGTTTTTTTTAACTTACTTACCAAAAATTTACACCAATTAGTCGCTACTTTGCGACGGTCAATTTTCTGTGGTTTACTATAGTTACTAGAATCGGTGTCGTGTGACGTGTTTAAAATCGAGTGGTTTGCAATTCGGAGCACGTAGCCGTATCGACCGCCCCACGAACTGGGGCGGAGTGCCCTTCCGCCCAGAGCGCGCTGTTATCTCGCCCATTCCAATGAAATCTAATGATAATTTGTCCCACATACGTCACATACCCACCCCATCATCTACAGACCTACTGGGAAGTCTGCACTACACGAATAAAAGCTTAGTTAGTAGAAAGGCACAGAATCGCTTAACTGAAGTGGCAGTGGGCAGCAGGGCACATAGCTCGTAGAACAGATGGCCGTTGGGGCAGAAAAAAGGTGGCGTAGGCAGGCCTGCCACGCGGTGGACCGACGACCTGGTGAAGATCGCGGAAAACCGATGGATGCGGGCAACGCAGGACCGGTCGTCGTCGGAAATCCTTGGGGGAGCCGTTTGTCCAGCAGTGGACGTTTTTCGGCTGATATGATGATGATGATGGTAGAAAGTCATTTAACAAATCAAAATTGGTGAAGTAGCCTAAGTGGGACTTACTACTCATTCTATATACTTATATATGTTATCTTCATGCTGGAACACATCTATGCTGTTAACATAAATGTCTGGCGCCAGGACTTAGATAGGATGCTGGTAGCTAGTCAGGCGGGCTTAAAAAATGTCCTACCACCAAGCGGATAGAGTCTTACAATGTTAGACTCCGCCGGGATTCGTACCCGCGTCCTCCTGGTGTGAACCGAGTAGACTAACCACTGCGCCACGGAGGCGCTCGTACACTTTACACGTAGGCTTATTCGTGTTAATTTTTATAAGGACTCCATTTTTAGATAGTTCTACCTTTCCAGGTACCTACTGAAACAGAGTCACCTAGCCGCAGAAACGCAGCGAATAAAACTTCACACTGTATAACTCCGAGCTTTCCATATTCAAAACATCATAATCCTGCAGAAGCAAAGTTTGCCACAAACACCACAACACTGTAATTTCTAATCTCATTTCGAATAAACCGGCGAAGGCGGCGGCGGTTGCTTAATTTTCAGTAATTTGAACCCTCTTATTGTGCCCCCCCCCCCCGCCCCCCTCACTTCGCGAGCTTTTCCCAAAAGTCGTTAATTTTCTCCGTTTTCTTAGCGAATGTTTACTTTGCCGAAGGAGCTAATTGGGTGTAGCTGATGTCGATACCAGCCAGATTACAAGACAGGCAATGATTAATTACAGCTTGTTGTATTAACATACACTTTATGAGCTGATTCCTGTTATCCATAATTGGTAAGCCCTTGGAATTAGCTCGTCTGATGATAAGTGAGGATGATCCTGAAGATGAACGCGGCTTACCAAGATTTCCCAACGCAATGGGGAACTGGCTATCTTATCTTCATGCCGGAACACATAAATGCTACTAACACTGATGTTTGGAAGATGGTGGTAGCTAGCCAGGTGGACATAGAGAATACCCTCCCACAAACCAAACCGAGACTTACAAAATTAGACTGCGTCGGGAATCGAACCCGCGAACTCTTGATGTGAAGCCAGGCTTACTTATACTACGTCTTTCGGCCGTTCTACGAGCTATGTGCCCCACCCACTTCCACTAGTTGTCAATAATCGATTCGCAAACATTTTATGTGTCAGAACTGTGGTGGTGGTTTTCTTCAAAAAGGGTGACAACACCCTGCTGAAGAACTATAGACCCATCTCACTTTTGAGCCATGTCTACAAGCTGTTTTCGAGAGTCATTACGAATCGTCTCGCACGCAGGTTTGACGACTTCCAGCCTCCCGAACAAGCCGGTTTCCGAAAAGGCTTTAGTACCATAGACCACATACATACGCTGCGGCAGATTATACAGAAGACCAAAGAGTACAATCAGCCACTATGCTTGGCGTTTGTGGACTATGAGAAGGCCTTTGATTCAGTCAAAACCTGGGCTGTGCTGCAGCGGTGCCAAATTGACCATCGATACATCGAGGTGTTGAAGTGTCTGTATGAAAACGCCACCATATCGGTTCGCCTTCAGGATCAGAACTCGGAACCTATTCAGTTGCAGCGAGGGGTGAGACAGGGAGACGTCATATCTCCAAAACTGTTCACCGCCGCCCTGGAAGATGTTTTTAAGCTTCTGGACTGGGGTGGACTCGGCATCAATATCAACGGCGAGTACATATCCCACCTCCGATTCGCTGACGATATTGTGGTCATGGCTGAGACTATGGGAGACCTAAGCACAATGCTCGATGGCCTCAGTAAAGTCTCTCAACAAGTGGGTATTAAAATGAACATGGACAAGACGAAAGTAATGTTAAATGTCCGTGCCGCACCCACCCCTCTAAAGTATGGAGACTCTACACTGGAAGTTGTTGAGGAACATGTATACCTGGGACAAACAGTCCAGCTAGGCAGGTCCAACTTCAAGAAAGAGATCAATCGACGAATCCAACTCGGGGAAGCGTTCGGGAAGCTTCGCAATATCTTCACGTCCCAAATACCGCAGTGTCTCAAGACTAAGGTCTTTGACCAGTGTGTGTTGCCAGTGATGACTTACGGAACTGAGATATGGTCGCTTACTATGGGCCTCATAAGAAGGCTCAAGGTCTCCCAAAGGGCAATGGAGCGTGCTATGCTCGAAGTTTCTCTGCGTGATCGAATCAGAAACGAGGAGATCCACAGGAGAACTAAAGTAACCGACATAGCTCACAAAATCGCTAAACTGAAGTGTCAGTGGGCAGGGCACATAGCTCGTAGAACAGATGGCCGATGGGGCAGTAAAGTTTTCGAGTGGCGACCGCGCACCGGAAAGCGTAGCGTAGGCAGGCCTCCCATGCGGTGGACCGACGACCTGGTGAAGATCGCGGGAAGCAGATGGATGCGGGCAGCGCAGGACCGGTCGTCGTGGAAATCCTTGGGGGAGGCCTTTGTCCAGCAGTGGACGATTATAGGCTGACATGATGTATGTGTCTCAAGTATATTGTCAAATGATATCCTCCTCCGTGGCGTAATGTTTAGGAGGTCGCGGGATCGATTCACGACGGGGTCACCTTTGTAAGACTCGGTTTGGTTGTGGTAGGGCATTTTGTAAGCCCGCCTGGCTAGCTAACACCATCTTATCTAAGTCTTTCCGCCAAACATCAGTGTTAACAGCAGCATTGATGTGTTTCAGCTTGAAGATAAGATAGCCAGATCCCCATTGCGTTGGGGATCTTGATAAGCCCGTTTCCATCTTAGGCATAGTCACTTACCTTCAGGTGAGATGGTGCCAAGGGCTTATCTATAGTGGACTTAAAAAAATATATAATTTCACTTGCACGGTAAATTTTCAATTGGTTCCATTACTTACAATTTCACGGCCTATTCTTAGTACCTCTATATGTCTCCGGATCAAACCGATGTTTCGTCTTCTGCGAATCTTTGTCTGTATAATAAATCAGACCTGACCAAACCTTACATCGCTCGCTTCGCTCGAACATTAGTGTTATTATAATGTCACTATTACTGGCCCCGTGAAATTGTAAGAAATGGAACCGATTTACAATTTACCGTACAATTACAATTTCACTAAATTCACTAGTGAAATTGTAATAACACGACTTTGACAATATACCTGCGACATATGCAGTCTTCGAAATTCCGATTGTACCTATAGATTCTTTAGGGAATGTAGTTCTCCATTTTTATATATGTCGCAGGATAATCGCAAAATCAGTCATTTCGCGAAAATACTAGGAATATTGCATACTATGGAGTAGAAAACTCCTAATAAAACCAAGTCGGATGGAGCCCCGCTTCGTTAAATAGGTTAGGTTTTGTTAGCATGTCTTTTTCTACCGTAAAAAGGAGCCCCGCATAGCGGGGCTCCGTTCGATTTGGTTTTATTCGGAGTTTTCTACTCCACAGTTTGCAATATTCCTAGGATTTTCGCGAAACGACAGATTTTGCTATTATCCTGCGACATATACATTATCTACCATTTTTAGGGTTCCGTACCTCAAAAGGAAAAAAACGGAACCCTTATAATCCTATACTTTGATGTCCGTCTGTCTGTCTATCTTGGGAACGCGTAGAGGTATCGAGTAGAAATAAAAATCTTATACAGTCTACAGTCTCGGTCTACAGTCCCATGAAGCTGTGAAAAATCAAACTTTTAAGTTCAACTAAAATAAATAATATTTCAACACTCTCAAAGGAATCAAAATTCATAGGGTATATTCCGTTGACCAAGAAATATAAAATTTTGCAAGTAGTACCGTCTTATACTACAATTTTAGGGAAAAATCTGAAAACTATACATTTTTAGTATCTACCTACTTAAGTGTTTTGTATCTAGTAGTATTAAACATAATATAATATTTAACAAACATAGGTCACATTCAGTTCACGTAGAAAGCAGACAATAAACATTAACATAGAGCCCTAGATTCAATTACTTTGTACGTTAAGCACCTAACAATAAAATTATAAATTAGTGCACAGGTAGGTTTAACCAAAGTACTCTGTGATGATAACCACCATTATCAGGAGGTCGAGGGTTCGATTCCCGGCCGAGTATAACTTTGTATGATTCGGTTTAGTTGGTGGAAGGTCATTTTCTAAGCCCGCCTGGCTAGCTACCACCATCTTATCTAAATCTTACCGCCAAGCATTAATTTTAACAGCATCAATGTGTTCCGGCTTGTAGATAAAATAGTCAGTTCCCCATTGCTTTGCGGAATCTTGGTTAAGCCCGCTTTCATCTTCGGCATCATCGTCACTTACCATCAGGTGAGATGATGTCAAGGTTTTACCAACTGTGGATTAAAAAAATATTTTAAAAAAGGTTCGTATACACTATTAGTGTAAATATTTAAAATCGGATGAGTACCTACCAACTTTTTAGAGTTAAATCCTTTCAAACAAAAAATAAATCCTCCCTCTTTAAATCCAATCTAGATTAAATTTTATATTTAAGCATAAAAAAACAACTTTGATTAGTTTACAACCTTACTAATTTAGGTATGAACTGTTAGTATAACCACAATTTTCTATAGTAAGTAATTATAGGTTTTGAAAACTCAATTTCGGGAAAAGCTCGAAAAAAACTGCGAGACTCGATTCCTGAACTATTTACAATATATACCTACAAATTTGTACGGAACCCTCGGTGGGCGAGTCCGACTCGCACTTTTCCGGATTTTTTATCTATTATATATATTTATTGATAATTACAAACACGACTACACCACAGACATTTGAAAACTGTCTGCACTGTGATCGGTTCCAAAAGACAATTTTTAACAAAATCTGCTGCAATATATGTAGAACAGTTTAGCTGTTCATATCGTCAAACGCTGAGGAGCGAAGCTGAGCGAGCGAAACGAGCAATGATAGGTACGTTAGGTTTGATCGATGATACGGTCGAAGAGTCTCGCGAAGCACAAGCCACTGTGCTGCAGCCATTCGCAAGATGATATTGCGGCACAGACTGGGTGTCTGTGTTGAATCCGCCTTTTCATTGACTTATAGTAACAAAAAGGCGGCTGCACACAGACCGCTGTGTTTCAGCCGGGTTTGATGTAAAAATGTAAGAAATGGGTGGATATAAAAATGGAGAACAACATTCCCTAAAGAATCTTTATGTACAATCGGAATTTAGAAGACTTTGCATACAATGTTTGCGAATCTAATATTGACATTTAGTGGCATTCCCTCTCGTATATCTACCAGATACGCTAAAGCTACCACGCTTATGATATAGCGTCCCCACTTACCTACCCGTGGGCCGATATTCCTGCCAACACCATAAGGTGAAAACAAGGACCAGTTACGGTAGGTCGTACCGCCAAGACGCTTGTCACGGTACTCTGCAAGGCGAGTGCCTCGTGGAAGAGAACCACTACATTTAGTGGCAGTGGGCGGGGCACATAGCTCGTAAAACGGACCACTGTTCGAGCAGTAAAGTTGTGACCGTACGCCAAAAGACATAGCGTAAGCAGGCCTCCCACTCGGTGGACCAATGACCTGGTGGTGGTGGTAAAAGAAGGCAAAAATAATACACGCACTGCTGATCAGCCTGCTTTGGCATGTGATGATGATGATGTCCTTCATCACATCAGCCAAAAGACCTCCACTGCTGGAAATAGCGTCCCTCGAGTTAGTGGGTGGGGAAGGTTCTTCCCGTAATCGCCACAGGGTTGGCGATCGCTGTGTGCGATATGGTGGCAGTACGCGTAAAGGGCGCTGCTGCCCATCCTCCGGTTTATGTCACTTCATCACATCAGCCGAAGGACATCCACTGTTGAACATAGGCCTCCCCTGAGGATTTCCACGACGACCGGTTCTGCGCTGCGCGCATCCAGCGGCTTCCCGCGACCTTCACTAGGTCATCAGTCCACCGAGTGGGAGGCCTGCCTACGCTACGTTTTCTGGTGCGCGGTAGCCACTCGAGAACGGCCATCTGTGGACATCATGTCACTTAGTCGCCTCTTAATATATTTGGCCTGTGGTGCGGCCCTAGAATAGCACCACCCCATCTCTTCCCGAGGGTCTCCTAAGAGGCCACTAAAGGACTGACTAATAATATTAATAATTCTAAGAAATGAGTATGCAAGAAACCTTTTACGTATCCCTAAAGCTTACTCACCTCATTCCTTCCCTATCTGCACGCACAGCCTACGCACAGGTGCAAATCGGGCTCAAAGAAAATGAAGTGTCGGCTTACAGAAGCCTTTTTAGCTAAGGGGGGATCGTGAGGGCTTTGGATCGAATCACCTGAATACCTAGGTGAGTTCTATTTACATATTGTTATGGCTCAGATGAGAATCTCACAGTTTCCGTTATTGCAAACTATGAAACTTTTTATGAGAATTTCTTTTTTTGAATTTTCATTTTCACAAGTCAAACCGTAATTTATACAGAACCACAGTAAACCTATACTAGATGTTAATTTCTCTTGAGATAATGATGGACGGTCAATCTAATAAGCTGGTGTTTATCGCGCAAATTGGAACAGCAAGCATCGTATTTATTTATTTTAGTGTTCTGTTCAGAAAATAAGATCACGAAACAAGAAGCCCTTCACAAAATCACTTGGAAACATTCCAATTTCCTTACGTCCAAAACCAAATACTTGAAAACTTGTATGTTTTAAAGCGACTTCTAAAAAGGAGGAGGTTCTCAATTCGTTAGTATGTTTTTTTATGTGTGTTACCTCAGAACTTTTGACTGGGTGAACCGAATTTTATGATTCTTTTTTTATTTGAAAGCTAGTGGTTTCCGTGTGGTCCCATATACATTTTATCAAAATCGGTGTAGTCCTTTAATAGAAAAGTAACAAAAACCAAAAATAATTATGCAAAACTGTACTAAGTTGTTGGGATGGAAGTCGGTTTTTTAACGTGTTTTTCATTTAAAAATAAAACACCATTTCACCATTCTGGTATATATAACTTTCAAAGATTCACACGATAGTTTTTCTGTTCATTACAGTTTATGGAGCCCATCGTGGGGCCGTGGTTGGTCCGGGGCTTAGGCAATATAGAACCGGGGTCGGCTCAATGTAGCGTAAACTCACCGCTAATGAATCGAATAGAGTCGGGATTCCCGCGATTTAGCCCGTACGGTTCGTTCACTCGACAATACAAGTTAGCAAAGAAGAAAAAAACTTTTTTTTTATTTTTTTTTGTTTCTTTGTTCTTTTTGCATGTTTTCTGTTTTGTAATGTGTGCAATACAATAAACAGATTTATCTTGCTACTAGCTTTTTACCGCGGCTTCGCTCGCGTGGACATTGTTTTTATGACTGTCTTTGAGGTGAGTGGGGCGCGAGCCGCAAGCGTCTCGCGAGCGTAGGCGGGGGTCTATGCCATTTCCCACCCCTCAAATATTTCTATGCAAAAATAACACGTCAATCCGTTGCTCCGTTGCGACGCGGAGGTGCGCGAGTGTGCGAGCCTGGAAATAAGTTTTCCCTAGATCCCTCAATAACTGTCTCAAGGTGTGCTTATTAGTAGTCTATATTATTTCCCACCCTCCCAACCATATCTGAGCAAAAAATCACAACAAACCATTGCTCCATTGCGATGCTAAAAAAATCAAACAAAAAAATGTATTTTTTTTAGTTCCCTCAGCAACTCCATCCGACAATGCTATTTTCACGGAATAAAAAGTAGCCTACTCGTATATCCTTCCCCGTGAGGCCGTGACACAGGGTACCTCCATGCTAAATTTCGTCAAGATTGGTTGGGGTGTTTAATCTTGAAAAGGTAACAAACACATTTTCACATTTATAATAATACTAGCCGTCCGCCCGTGGCTTCGCCCGCGTTATTTTCGATTTTCCCGTGGTAATAAGACGTTTTCCTGGGGTAAAAAGAAGCCTACGTACTATTCCACGCCCTAACCTATATGTATGCCAAGTTTTATCTCGATCCGTCCAGTGAATGAAGCGTGAAAGAGTAGCAAACATCTATACATACAAAATTTCACATTTATAATTTAGTAGGAAGTAAGGATTGAGCCAGTAGGAGCTAAAGCAATACAAGTACATTGTATTTCGTTCTATTTTTTCTAAGTACCTATATTACACTAAAATCGGTAAAGCTATTACGGGTAAACTGATATTATTCTTAAAGAAACTTCTCCCTTGGTTAACACCACGTAAAACTCACTCCATCCATTCCATCCAGATGCATCTCAAATTCATTCCATTCAACAAGTTAAATCTTAAGGCCTTGAGATAGGTCAAATGACAATATTCAATTCAAATTCATCATCATCATTACAGCTCATATACGTCCCCACCGAGGGGCTCGAGCCTACCCTGAATCAGGGCGATTAGGCCTTAGTCGACCACGCGGGCCCAGTGCGGGTTGGTCGACTTCACACACAACCTTCGAGTTTCTTCGCAGGCGTGTGCAGGTTTCCTCACGATGTTTTCCTTCACCGTTAAAGCAATCGGTAAGTATGTACGTAAGTTTTTGAAAAACTCATTGGTACATTGGCCGTCCAGATTTGAACCCGGTACCTCTGGTTAGATGGACCGAGTCGTTACCGGTTGAGCCACCGACGCTTCTGAATTCAAATTATTGAAAGATTATGTAAATTTCAACGTAACAGCCGCGTTGAAGCCCGCATTGATTTATTTATTTTAACACGTATCAACCTGCTCGGATTGAGGCGTCTTAAAGCCTTAACGTAATCCTCCAGCAAAATCTATTATCCAATCTACAGTTGGACGCGAAAACCAATTACGCAACGTGTTTCTGGCACTCACTCCCAAGAACAAATTCGTTGAAAGGATTCCCTCGAAGGCGCAGCGCAACGCAGGGACACATTTTAAAAGATCGTTTTCCGAACATGAGTCTCAGGAAGATTAACGCAGTGTTCGGCAGACGCATTTAGAGTAATGAGCCGAGGAGAGACGAGCTGGCATCTTCATCGCCTGATGACAGATGCACTCTCCAAAACGACTTCGCCGACAACCACCTCACTCCCAGTATTGCAAGTTGAGACAAAAGTTGGCGCCGCTCCGACGACGGTGGTTTTTAAATGTTAGTGTAACCTAAATCGATATGCTAATGGGTTGTTCATTAACTCCTGGTACTTTAAATTCTAGGATGAGATTCGTTTTTGTTTTACTTTTAGGGCCGCCAGGAGGCTCGAGTTTCCATACAAACGTAGTTCCGCTTTAATACAAAAACTACATGCCAGATTGAATCCAAACTTTGCAAATATGTGGAAGAGACACAAATCGATGTTTGTAATTAGTTTTCGATGTACTGATATAAAACGGAAAAAAAGAGCAGTTTCAAACTTTCAGTACTTAACTAATTCAATCCTTCGTTTAGTTACGTTAAAATTTACTACGATGAAAACTAATTACAAACATCGATATGTGTCCACTCAATATATTTACAAAGTTTAGATTCAATCCTGCATGTAGTTATTGTATTAAAGCGGAACTACGTTTGTATGGAAACTCGAGCCTCCTGGAGACTCTTAAGCCTTCTTATGAGGCCCATCATAGTAAGCCACCGTGTCGGCAATAAATTAGTGAGTATGTCATCAAAGACCAAGATCTTCAGTAATGACGGATCATGAGAGAGAGTGAGAGATGTCATCACTGGTTACACACCAGACCAAGAGTTTAGTCTTTAGAAAAGGCAGTGTTTGGGACGGAACCCTAAAAAAACCTATATAGTCTAACTGAGCTCTTACACTTATATAAATACCTAAATAATTTTGAGTCGACGCCAATCAAACAAATAAGCAAAAAATAATTATTACGTAAAATGAAATGATATCAACGGAATGCACGGCGGCGGCGACCAACCGGATGCGTCCCTTTGTTGGCAATTGCCGAACGTTCCGTTTGTTTGTTTGGCGCCGACTCAAAATTATTTAATAGGTATTTACATAAGTGTAGGAGCTCAGTTAGACTATAAAGGTTCTTTTTTCAGTTACTTTCTTTTTTTAATTTCTAGTTAAAAGTTTTTTTGTGGCTAAATTATACTAATGCATCATCAACATCATCATCATATCAGCCACAAATCGTCCACTGCTGGACAAAGGCCTCCCCTGAGGATCTCCACGACGACCGGTCCTGCGCTGCCCGCATCCATCTACTAATGCATGCTAATTTGCTAATCTTCAAAATAAAAAAAAGGATTATTAAAATCGGACTACTCTGTAAAAAGTTATGCGTGGTCATACATTACAATCAGTGAGTGAACAATCAATCATATCCTGTTTTTCTACTCTTCAATTTCGGGTATACCCTTTCCAATAAAAAAAGAAATATCAAAATCGGATAACTCTGTAAAATGTGATGTTCATCTTCTTCTTCTTCATGCTCTTGTCGGTGGAGCAATCTCCAATTTTTTTTATCCTCTGCCAACGTCTTCACCTCCCGATACGACACGACAGCAACCTTCTCCTTAATTTTTTCTAGGTAATTTAGCCTTGGCCTTCCTCTACTTCTCCTTCCCTCTATCTTTCCTTCTATGATTGTTCTCAGTAGACTGTCGTGTCGTACTAGGTGTCCCAGCATATTTCCTCTTCTATTTTCTATGGTCTTCTATGGTCTTCTATAATCTTCGTACATTGCGTGTTTATATATTACAAAAATATATATAGGTATACGCGTCGACTTGAGAACCTCCTTCGTTTTTTTAGTTGGTTAAAAAGTGCCAAATACTCAATAATACATATAAAAAATACACGGTTCCAAATTCAAAAAAGGTAAGCACAGTATTGCATTTCCTACGACTCTGCTGAAAAATAAAAGACGATTCTGGAACCTTGACTCCACCTCCAAAGTTCATCATCAGATCAACTTCAAAATAACAAAAGGATCTATTGCCACCGCCGGGAATACGGCTTCATTCTAAATTTAGTCATGATAGGACCCATGGTAGTCGCACTAAAATCGATCGCAAGATTTGAACTAAACAAACATATATACACACATACATACAAACATACATACACACATACATACAAACATTGCAAGTTAAATAAAAGCTTTTAAAAAAATTACAGCATATTGTCGAGAAATAAATTTCTGGTATATGTGTCGCAGATATCTGGTTAAATCTGCCATTTGATTGAACGGCTATCCCGTTGATTCAATGGCGACATTCAATTGAATGACTTAGCCGACTGTTCATTGAACAAGGGTCACTCAACGTTCAACTAGTTGGCTGATTGTAATCTAGTCCGAACGTTGATTGAACAACAGTGCAGTGTAGTGTAGTGTTGTGTGTAGCGCCTACTGTGTAGCGTGAAGCGTGTAGAGCGTAAGGCGTTGCGTGTAGCGTGTTGCGTATAGCTCGTTGTGTATAGCGCGTGGTATAAAAAAATACTGAGTAAAAAACTGTAAATGAGTGAGCTATATTAGGTTCGGTCAGGTTTGCTTGAATCATCATATCAGCCACAAATCGTCCACTGCTGGACAAAGGCCTCCCCCAAGGATTTCTACGACGACCGGTCCTGCGCTGCCCGCATTGCTTGAATAAACAGTCAAAAAAGCTCGCGAAGCCAGGCTCCCCCCCCCCATATGGGTAGCAGAATGCTACGCAGAAGAAGAAATCATCAGTTTTATACGGAGTTTTGTAGTTACGGCTTGGCTAAATGACGCATTCAACGAATTAGCCAGTAGTCCTTTGGTCATTGTCGCCATTCAATCAACGGGCTAGCCGTTCAATTGAAAGGATGAAAATATAAACTTTTACATCAGAGATCGACAACGGGGGATATATCGGTTAGTTATAATAGTGGAATTAAACCTATATGATGAGAGAGAGAGAAAGAGAGAGATTTATAACGAACGCCCCTTACCTAATTTGTCCTTTTGTTTCAACCAGCCTCCATCCATCACAGAAGTCTTAAACTCACTCAGGTCTAATGTAATACAAATTACGGCTTAACCCTTTGCATAGCATGGAATATTCAAAGGTGTCGGGGCATCAGACCGCACATTACGCAAACTGGGGGATCTTTGCGGGGCCACGAGGGTGTGAAGAGCTTGCTCCTGGATATAGCTAGATACAACTTTACAGGGCTATCACTGTTACAGGGTGTAACAAAACCTGACCTGTACCATCCTGTACTCTATATTTATGGGGCATAGAGTCTATTTCCTTAAAAAAAGTAGTTTAACTCAATTAATCTTCTTTTTAAATGACCGCTTAAAAAGGGGGGGTAATGTTTTTTGGGTGTTTGTATATATTTATTTATGTATGTCCTCGTTTCTGATTCGATCACGCAGAGAAACTCCGAGCATAGCACGCTCCATTGCCCTTTGGGTGACCTTGAGCCTTCTTATGAGGCCCATAGTAAGCGACCATGTCTCAGTTCCGTAAGTCATCACTGGCAACACACACCGGTCGTCGTGGAAATCCTTGGGGGAGGCCTTTGTCCAGCAGTGGACGATTTGTGGCTGATATGATGATGATGATGATGATGATTTATGTATGTATGTCTGTATCTACAATAGGGATGACGAATGCTAGTCATCTGATTTACTTTTTATCATCTGTCAAAAACGACATTTTGTTCTAGAAATGTTTGAAATACCTAGGCGTGACGTCATAGTTTTGCAACGTCATTTATGTACTCATTTTGTGATAGTTCACCAACTAAAAATCTAAGACTTGATGGAAAACAAAACAAGTAAGGTTTGCCGAAGTTTAGGCAGAAGGGCAATTTAGTGATCAAGAGTTCATAATTTATTTCTGATGCTGTCGTCATCCCTATTGAGCCCAAATGGCCAGGTGTCGTTACATTTTTCTTGATCCGGTGAGTGACATGGGACACATTTGAATCCAACTGCCCAAAACAGAAGGATTATGTTTTTATGCAGTATGGCTTTTAATTTTTAAATTAAATTTTAGGAAATTAAAAAGTAGGTACTTAACTAGAATCAAAATTCAGTTTCTGGATGCAATGAAATTTTAATATATAGGTTGTAAAAAAATGGTGTGGGGCCCGTTAACTAGGGGTTATACTCCTCATACTAACCAACTTTTCCCAAGGAACCCGTAGTCAATTTTCCAGAAAAAAATTGTACCCTCCATACAAAAATGCACAAAATTGATCGTTTACCAGATCGATTTGTATGAAGAGTTATTTTTTTTTGCGATTTCAGCAAAGTCGTAGAACAGAAGTTGTTCAGTATGATGAGTAGAAACCCCAGTTAACGGGACCTACACCAATTTTGTTACACCCTGTATCAAGTATGCGGTAGGAATGGGCATGGGTTTATTTAAATTTTAAGGTAATAATTTTGGAAAGTTTTTGTTTGCTAGCATGAGAGCCAAAAGGATATCCTTTCTATTTAAAGATTTATTTTGAGTTAAAAAAAACCTGGCACAACCAGACGGTACAGGTCTCGCGGCTGAGAGCGACCACAACTTCACAGAGTATGCACAGCGTGGCTGTACAACTTCACAGAGTGTGCACAGCGTGGCTGTACAATTATTTTCATTTGGCGTAGTATCGCGGCTCGGCAGACAAAAATGTCTTTCCGTCACCTGCCGAGCCTCTTGCGCTCACTGGAATTTGTCATTACGGAGAGTTGTTCCATAAAAAAAATCCCACAATTTTTAATTAGGCCAACACAATTTCTTGGAAGATAGCATGTTGGCAGCTTCACAATGCGGAAAGTTTTGGAGCTTAAAAATATATCACTGACATTGTTGTCAGCCTAATTAAATAGAAAAACTGGCCAAGTGCGAGTCGCACTCGCGCTCCGAGGGCTCCGTACCACCGCACCTCTCCTCACGAGTACGACAATGATACCTATTTACATTACAAACAAAAGACATAATAGGTTGGACTCCTTAGCGCCAGTACGACTTACACTTGGCCGATTTTTATTACTACATATTTGTTTTACTTTAAATTTAGTACTTACTATAATCACACCAAGTTTCACGCTTGTATGTATGTATGACCGTTTTTACGATAGACCTAAATCAAAATTATCTATAAAGACATGTTTGTTGTTATAGAACGGCAACAAATACACATTCTGTGAAAATTTTAACTGTATACCTATTGCGGTTCATGAAATACAGCTCGCTGACAGACGGACAGACAGACGAAGAGCGGAGGCTTCGTAAAAGAATCAATGTGACTAGTTTGGGAATAGGGATGACGACTACATCTGAAATAAATTATGAACTTTTTTCACTAAATTGCCCTCCTACCTAAACTTCGGAAAACCTTACTCGTTTTGTTTTCCATTATTTTTTTTATTATTATTATTAGACATTTATTACAGACAACTTAGTCCATAGTTTTGTTAGTAACATAGATCTTTAATTCTAGAGTTGATTAAGTCTTCGATTTTTAATTTACCAAAATCACAAAATAAGTACATAAATGACGCTGCAAAAGTATGACGTCACGCCTAGGTATTTCAAACATTTTTAGAACAAAATATCGTTTTTGACAGACGATAAAAAGTAAATCAGATGACTAGCATTCGTCTTCCCTATTAGGGCTGCATCTAAATGTTTGTAAGTAGTAAATGCCAATAAACTATTTTTTTTTTAATTAGCCACCCTTTTGGTGTACAGAACCCTAAAAATGATGGCCGCACTATCTTATAAGGCGAGTACAGTAGAGATATAATTAAAACCGAATTTATTGACAACACAATCATTCATCCGCATCGTCTGTACAATAATAGTAAATAAAGAAATCTGTGAAATAAAGATTATATCTTTGGTTACCGATGCAAAAAAGTAGTTTGCGGCGCTATACAGTATGTAAAAAATTGATGTAGAATCCGTAAATCAGGGGCTTCTACTCATCATACTGAACAACTTTCTCCAAGGAACCCATAGTGAATTCTCAAAAAGAAAAATTGGGAGCCTCCATACAAAAAAGGCACAGAGTTGATCGATCAGCTGATCTATTTGTATATTATTCCAATATAAAATAGATAGATAGATAAAACATTAATTCAAAGCTACATTACAATTGATATACAAAAAGAAAACAAAAAATAATAATAACTTCTTATATCTAAGCTTAAATGTAAAAAGAGGGTACATACATAAAATTGTGCCGTAGCCACGCCGTAGCTGAGAAATGGCTCCGACTCAATTTCTGTGATTTTTAATGAAGAAAGATTTTTTTTGTGATTTCAGCAAAGTCATAGAACAAAAGATGTTGGAAGGAGTAGAAGCCCCAGTTAACGGGACCTATACACTAATTTTGTCACATTCTGTATATCTGGCACGCAATAATAAATCTCTTTTACAATTTTATAGATGGGCAAGTAAATTGATTAGAAGTGAGCAAGATTGATTACGCGGTGGTACCGAGTACCGAGGTGGGTTCTGTAGGTAGCTGATCAGCGCCATTCATCATTTGGATAGCTGTCGCTGGCAGCCGCTCGCGTACTTGCAGCTTCCGATCTCATTACCATACTATGAAGGTTGAGGCCAGTGAGATTATTGAGCATTCTGTCCCAGCGGACTTCGTACCGCCTCACACTACCGCCACACCCTGGACACTTCATACAAAAAAGGAAATGACATTTCAAAAAAGGAATGACCGAACAAACAAAATGGAGGCGAAATACTATACGTTCGACAACCAAACTGTAACCAATCTGTATCAATCTGGGTGACGAGGGGGTGAGGTCGCAATCTAGAGAGCGGCACGGAGTGTCCATACTGTATGTTAGTACTAATATAACATACTTTGGCTTTACCATGTGGATAGTAGAAGCAAGCACATTGATAGTTTTTCCATTATACATAGTTTTGTAGTTACAAAAAAGGAGTGTATTGTTTTCAGGTCTCGGTATGTATGTTTCTTTATTCCAAGTTATCTTCTAAACGGCTTGATGGATTTAAGAGTGCGAGGTGTCGTTAAATTGTTCTAGATCCCGTGAGTGAAATTTTACTATTATGCTGAGTCAGTACCGTTTTGGTGCACACGCACAGTACAGCTATTTTTAACCCCCGACGCAAAAAAGAGGGGTGTTATAAGTTTGACCGCTATGTGTGTGTGTGTCTGTGTGTCTGTGTGTCTGTCTGTGGCACCGTAGCTCTCAAACGGGTGAACCGATTTGGATGCGTTTTTTTTTATTTATAAGCAGGTTTTTTGGCGATGGTTCTTAGATACGTTTTATCAAAATCGGTTCAGCCGTTTCAAGGTCATCAGCTCTTTTGTTAGCTGCGGTAGGGTTCTTAGACTCTTAATGTGTATTTACTTTACTTTCAAACATACATGTGACCTAAAACTTGAAACACTCATGTATGCTTAATAACTATGCAGGATTATGGAACTCTTGGTCTGATGCTGCAGCCAGGATATCCAGAACATTAGCACACTCTTAAAAAAATAATAGCAGATATGTCGTGTTTGGACTCGTTTTTTATAGTTTATTTCTATCGTTTGTAAATTGTACCTGGAAATTGTTGTACTGTGCTCTAAATAAAAGTTTTTCTATTCTATTCTATTCTATTTACCTGACTTCCAAAACAAGAGAGTTAATGTTCTTATGCAGTTATTTTTATAAATTCTTTTATTTTATTTTAATTTGCGATTAAGCAAAAGGTTTTATTTTGAAAGTGGCCTTTCAAAATGTATCGTTGATTAATTTGGAAACTGACAAACTACTTACAAATTACCAGGTCGGGAATCTATTACTAAGCGTACGCATAGGCATAGATAGCCGTCTGTCTGTCCGGCTTTTAAAAGGCTGTATCTTCTGAACCGTAATAGGCAGCCACAAAATTTTATGTGTTATAACGGCACATTTACTAACAAATAATTAAAGCGGGCCTCGCTCAGTGTGACTTGCGTGATTGGATAGATCACGTAGGTTAACCGTCCTGAAGTACGGTCATTAACTAGATGGGTTTATACGGAGCCCTTTAAAACGGCCTCAGTCTTGCCTCACTATACTAATTTGAATTAACGATTCATCACATCAGCTCATATACGTCCCCACCGGGGGGCTCGAGCCTACTGTGAATTAGGTTTCTTCGCAGGCGTGTGCAGGTTTCCTCGCGATGTTTTCCTTCACCATACGTGGCAGGTTCGAACCACGACCTCCCAGACAGGAGGCGGCGGCCCTAGCCATTACGCCACCGATGCTCACAATTAATTAACGATTATGAAATAAATTTAGTTATTTAGCGCCATCATATTACTTTTCAGCGTACCGTATACCAACTGGGAACCCTTATAGTTTCGCCAAGTCCGTCTGTCTGTCGAAATGTCACAGACGTTTTTAATTTTTTTTTAAAGACTGCTTATAGCTATAAACCTGAAATTTATTATTTTTGTTTTTACTAATCTGTGATCCTCATAATAATATGGAGTAAAATATGTAAGAAAAACGTTTAAAGTGTAGGTGTCGCGCGAAACTTTACTACGGGTGTGAAGTTGGCCGCAAGACGCATCATAGTAGCAAACCTTGGGTGTTAAGGCGGTAATAATAAAAACCCTTATTGTTGATGATGTTCCTTTAAAGTCAAAAGTTATTAGAAACACGATTGAGCAGTTTTGGTTCGATAAAAAACAATCTAAAAGATAGGTCTACACCGTTACTTTCAACTCTAGTTATGACAAATATTTTGAAGTATAAATTTTAAAAAATTTATAATATTTTTTATGATAATACAAAGTGAGTAATGTTATTATTTTTTATACTTTCATTGTAGTTTTTGATTGAAACAAAAAACCATTGGATAAGTTAAAAAGTGTGTTTATTTTATTTACACGTAAAGAAAAAGACAGAGACAACTGTTCCAATCAATACCTCGTCTTAAAGATCGTAGGGGTACAGCTCGCGCCAAACTTTATTACTGATCTGAACTGTGTGGCGAGTGCTTACTGCGCCGCCGGTATAACCGAGTTGCAGGTACCTTTACGTCCCGCTAACTCCCAAAGTTTGTTACTACGACCAGAGATATTCTATATGTAAGGGGAGGTAGATAGGTTACGTGCGCCCTAAAAGTGAAGCAAATAAAAAGATGCCAATTTATCATTTCTTTTCTTAGTAGCATTCGGTGCGACGGAAGCGAACTACCTACCTATAAAGTTGTGTGTGTGAATGGGTGTGAGTTTCAAATGTTGTTTGTTGGTGCATATGCATAACCCATCTATGGTAACAAATACAAATACAAATATTCTTTATTTGCCATTTAACAAGGTACAAAATTGATGTTAGTTTAAAGACCGTAGACTCTCTTGTTTAGTCATATTATGTTATAGCATGCAAATTTATAACTAGAAACATAAAAAAGCAAGAAAAGAATAGATTAACAAACAAACGAACAATTAATTTCACTCCACATATAGAATACGAAAACATGTCAATATTTTAAATTAATTCACATCATGTCATGTTTAAATATAGTTGTAACAATAATTTCTATTAGGGTTATTTATGTGTCAAAAATTCATTGACTGAATAAAACATATTTTGAAGCAGCCACGCATGCAATTTGTTTTTAAATTTATTAAATGGTAATAATGTAATATCATCAGGTAGTTTGTTAAATATTCTTTGTCCCATCCAAAAACAGATTTATTTTGAAAACTAGTGCTCTGGGGAATGTCCTCTACAATTAATCTGTTGGGGTTTCTCCTATTTCTTTGCACTCCATGGTAACAAATCTTTGACTACGACGCGTCTTGCGACCCACTCCAGGTCCGTAATAAAGTTTGGCGCGAGCTATACTTTGTTATTGTCCCTATTATGTGGGGTATCGTTGAATAGGTGTTTTTTCGGATAAATTATTTGTTTACTAAATTTTAAATTTTAAAATTGTGATTTTTGTTAGAGTTGCATATTCGGTATCCCCACCCTCTACTAGCTTCACCTCTATTTCAGAAAATCTGGAACGTATTGGAAATATTGGGGCATATAATCACGTAGGCATCCGCTAGGAAAGGATTTTGGAAACTGCAAAAAACACGGTAACTGCAAAAAACGGAATCTGCGCAGGCGAAGCCGCGGGCAAGTATTATATATATATATATATATATATATATATATATATATATATATATATATATAATCAATCAGCTCATAGATACGTCCCCACCGAGGGGCTCGAGCTTACCCTGAATTAGGGTGAATTTCATATAAAAACCAATCGCAGTAATCTATTGAATTAGTTCTTCAAAATATTATTAAGTTTATTTATAGTTTGCAAATATGTAATAGCAAGTTCAAATAATTGGAAACGCTACACGTAAAAATCGATTTCCGTCGCAACAACTTAGTATTTTTTTTGGTTTTGTTAATTTTCCAAAAAAAATACCAATTTTGATAAATATAGGACTAACTTGTCAAATAAAAAAAAGAATCATGAAGATCGGTCCACAATAAGCGAAGATATCGCTTAACAAACATACAAAAAAAACATGCAGTCGAATTGAGAACCTTCTCCTTTTGGAATTCGATTGAAAACCACTAAAATCGTAAAATAGATCGAAGTAAAAAAAAGACGTTTCACGACTTTCACGTTAATATTTTTTTTGTCGCTCTCGTTGATGTCTTTTGTTTGTAATATTTACATTAATGTATCATTTTCGTACTCGTGAGGAGAGGTGTGGTGGTACGGAACCCTCGGAGCGCGAGTGCGACTCGCACTTGGCCAGTTTTTCTATTTAATTAAGCTGACAACAATGTCTGTGATATATTTTTAAGCTCAAAATTGTGAAGCTGCCAACATACTATCTTTCAAAAAAGTATGTTGGGCTAATTAAAAATTGTGGTAGTTTTTTTATGGAACAACTTTCCTTAAAGACAAATTCCAGTGTACGCGAGAGGCTCGGCAGGTGACAGAAAGACTTTTTTTGTCTGCCAAGCAGCAATATTACGCCAAATGAAAATAAAATTTACAGCCACGCTGTGCGTACTCTGTGAAGTTGTACAGCCACGCTGTGCGTACTCTGTGAAGTTGTGGTTGCTCTCAGCTGCGCAACCTGTGCCGTCTGGTAGATCAACAATAAACATTACGCTTAGTTATTGCAAGTATTAACAAAGATATATATATCAGACTTATTGAAAAAAAATACTAATAATTTGGTTTGTATGGGAGATACCTTATTCAGATTTTTCCTATAATAAAGGACTACCTGAAGTGTAAGTAGGCCTTGTTAATTCCTACTTATTCCAGTTTCATTAAAATCTTTAAAGCTATTTTCGAGAAAAAGTAACAAACAACCAGGGTTACAAACCTTAGGTAGGTGTACCTTATTTCAATTTTTCCACGAATAATGAACTACGGCGTACAGGGTCATATAAATTTATAGAAACGTACAGAGTTTCATCTGAATCGTTAGGGCCAATCTTAAGAAATACCCTATTGAATAAAAAATGATTAATGAAAATCGGTTCACAATCTGCGAAGATATCGTGTAACGAACATTTAAAAATACATAGTCGAATTGAAAACCTGCTCCTTTTTTGAATTTTTCAACCGACTGCGTACATTATGACGTACGTTATGTATTTTTTGTTTTTATTTATTTTCTGGTAAAGTACTGAACCGATTTTGATAAATTTTTTCCCCTCTCCATTTCATCATCGGGACGACCAGGCGCGGTGAGCGGTTCCACCCCTTTGTCGTGAATGTTCCACCTTTTCGCACGAAGCGTTTTGCTTCTTCGTTTATCATGCGAACGGCCAAGGTGTGGAATTCCCTTCCGGCGTCTGTATTCCCCGATTCGTATAATTTAGGAATCTTCAAGACGAGAGTGAAGGGGCACTATTTAAACTTGCGTGTTACATCCTCGGCTGCATCGGCACTTACCATCAGGTGTGGTGCAGCCAAACGCGCTCAAATTTTTAATAATAAAAAAATAAAATAAAATAAACTTTCTATGAGACGTTTAGGCAATAGAGAGTTCATCAAAATTTCCAGACTGGGACGGTTAGTCCATACTCCACACGCGGAGGCCAAGTCCGGGTTGGTGGAGGATGGTGAGCTAGTGGCGAGCCCCCTGTAAGGAGTTTTTGAAGCCACCTTTAGGGGTACATAGTAACCGGCAACAACAATGGCTTCACCCATCCAGTCATAACCGTGCTTGGGGTCAGTTAACCTGCATGAACCACACAAGTCTCACTAAACTACGACCGGTCGATTCATTCAAAGTCATTCATTACCATCATCATCATCACATCAGCTCATATATACGTCCCCACCGAGGGGCTCGAGCCTACCCTGAATTAGGGCGATCGGGCCTTAGTCGACCACGCGGGCCCATTGGTCAACTTCACACACAACCAATGACTTCTACATTACTGGCGTAAAGACCCGGCCAACGCGCGCGACTAATGCTCCCAGCGAATTGGTGCGAAAATCGAAAGTTTCGCACACTCACGACTCAGTCGTCGGCGGGAAATTGTCGAGTGCGGTGGAATGATATTCCATATAAAATACCTTATTGTGTTGTTAGAGGCTGTAAAAATAATGATAGATAGGCTAAAAATAAACATGGGATTTCGTATCATCGTTAAGTAACCTGACATTGTATTTTTTCTTGTAAACAAATTAAATAAACGCATTTTTAAAGCTACAATTCTACCAAGTACTTTTAGCGCGGCACTGACGTCAACTCTCGCCCACGCTAGTTCGTACGGGTTGTTAGATGGCACTACTTTTTGCTTGTATGAAGAAAATCGAAGTAAAATATGGAGACGGGCGAATCCTTTTGTACAAATCTGTGCACACAACCTTCGAGTTTCTTCGCAGATGTATGCAGGTTTCCTCACGATGTTTTCCTTCACCGTAAGAGCGTCGGATAAACGTACATATGAGATCGAAATTCGAAAACACATTGGTACGTGGCAGGACTCGAACCACCTCACCATTCATTACCATACTTATCTCTAATTCTTATTAAACCGAGCACACAATCTCCCGGTGTATCGGCCCACTAATCTTCGAGGGAGGATTATGAAGGCCTAGCGTCACTCCCAGAGGAATCAGTATATCCCTCGCTTTACTACCACGACTTGGGAGTCGCCAAGATAACACGTTCCACGTGCAGTATAGAAAGAGATTACCTACATAATATAAGGAGTACATTCTTAACCTATGTTTTTGATGTGTAACATCTTTACTTTCGCTTTCCTGCAATCTGCGGTAGTGATTTCTGTGGAAGTGATTTCTGTGAAAGTGATTTCTGTGGAAGTGATTTCTGTGGGAGTGATTTCTGTGGAAGTAATTTCTGTGGAAATGATTTCTGTGGAAGTGATTTCTGTGGGAGTGATTTCTGTGGAAGTGATTTCCGTGGCATTGATTTGTGTAGGAGTGATTTCTGTGGAAGTGATTTCTGTGCAAGTGATTTATGTGGGACTGATTTCTGTGGAAGTGATTTCTGTGGCAGTAAGTTCTGTGGGAGTGATTTCTGTAGGAGTGATTACTGTGGCAGTGATTTCTGTAGGAGTGATTCCGTAGGAGTGATTTCTGTGGCAGTGATTTCTGTGGTAGTGATTTCTATGGCAGTGATTTCTGTGGGAGTGATTTCTAAGGCAGTGATTGCTGTGGGAGTGATTTCTGTGACAGTGATTTCGTAAACAGGGGTGGAAGCGTCTTACAGTAAATGCGAGTATTTTTTAAGTCACGAAGGCTCATGAAACATGGCCAGCCGCCTAATGTGAACTACGCGTAGGGGGAAGCCCGGAGCGCGCCTTGCGAGGCCGGAAGGCCGGAAGGTTTTTTACTTATGTCAGATGTTACACATCTTATGCGACTACTGTAAGGCTCGTTTGTTTTTTGCTTCTCCCCCAGGCACCATAATATGATCTTTTTGGCCATTCCTATTTCCAGATAACTTCGTTATTGGTATAAATAAATAAATAAATATTCTGGGACAAATCAAACATGGTCATCTGGCCCCAAAGTAGGATTCCCTGTGTTATGGGTTACCAGAGACTGATATACATACTTATATACGTTTAAATACATACATATATAGATATTTAACACCCAGACACAGAGCAAACAAATCTGCTCATCACACAAATGCTTGCCCTGGGTGGGGATCGAACCCACAACCCTCGGATCAGTAGTCAAGGGCACTAACCACTGAGCCACCGAGTCAGTATAGCATGGATAAAGTATATACAGGATGTAAAAAATAGTATAGGACCCGTTAACTGGCGATTCTACTCATCATACTGAACAACTTTCCCCACGGAACCCATAGTAGTCAATTATTAAAATTGGTCGATCAGCTGACCTTTTTGTATAAAAAGTAGTTAAGCAAAGTCAATAGTTGTTCAATATGATGAAGCCCCAGTTACCGTGACCTACACCAATTTTGTACATTAGTACTCACATACAGTATGGCCACTCCCCCTCCCTGCCAATCTCTAGATTCGTTTGCCTGGTTAAAGGACATCCGTAAAACCTGGACACAAAGTACTTGGATCACACTTGATCACACTAAACCGCATAAGATCTTTTTTTTTTATTAAAAGTTTGAGTGCGTTTGGCTGCATCTCACCTAATGGTAAGTGCCGATGCAGCCGAGGATGTGACACGCAAGCTCAAATAGTGCCTATTCACTCTCGTCTTGAAGATTCCTAAATTATACGAATCGGGGAATACAGACGCCGGAAGAGAATTCCACTCCTTGGCCGTTCGCATGATGAACGAAGACGCAAAACGCTTCGTGCGTAAAGGTGGAACATTGACGACAAAAGGATGGAACTGCCCTCCGCGCCTGGTCGTCCAATGATGAAATGGAGAGGGGGGAATGAGGTTGTGAAGGCCAAGTCAGGTGCAAATATATAAACTGCACAAATGGGGCATTAAGAGCTCCTGTAGGTATGACTGCGGGTCTGCCAAGCAGACGACGTGGCACATCGTGGTGGACTGTCCAAACGGCTGGAGGATCTGGAAAACTCACCCCGGAGGGCAAAAACTCACCCCGGAGGGGCAAAAACTGGATTCAAAATCTCGACATTAATTTGTAGTCTATGTTGATCGCTGGAACTAGAAGTAACTAGTAACTATTTAGTAATCTGTGCTAGAAGGCCGTACCACAGATTACTAAATAGTTACTTGCCGTACGATAATAATAATAATAAAAGTAAAAAAATACCACCAACCAAAATTTTCTTGGAGTTTCATAGAAGCCATTTATAGACCGAGGTGATTCAAGTTCTCGAGTCGCGACCGCGCATCTGAAGACGAAGCGTAGGCAGGTCTCCCACGCGGTAGACCGACGACCTGGTGAAGGTTGCGGAAAGCCGCTGGATGCGGGAAGCGACGGACCGGTCGTCGTTAAAATCCTTGAGGTAGGCCTATGTCCAATAGTGGACGTCTTTCGGCTGATATGCCGATGATGAAGATAGACCAGTGATTTATTTTTTGTTTTTATGATTCCAAGTAAAAAGTAATCGAAATGCCTCTCTCAAAGGTTTAATAAAAAATGGTCAAGTGCGAGTCGGACTTCCGCACTAAAGGTTCCGCACAACCACTTCTTTGGATACGTAACCCTAAAACATCAACATAAAAGACATTTCGAACCAGAAGACATCAACATAACCGACAAATATTTTTTTTGTTATTAATCAATTATTTTTTTTTAAATTGCCATATTATAACACAATCTGTAAAAATTTCAACAGGCTACCTTTAACGTTTTTTTTTGATACAGCCCATTAAAGGTCAGACATACGGACAGACGAACAGCATTAGCTTCGTGATAGGATCCCGAAATCTTTAGGTATACTGAACCCTAAAAAGGATAGTCCGGGCATCAGCTACCCGGCAGAAAAGCTGACAAAACGGTTTCGCTAGATCATCATCATATCAGCTCATACAAGAACGTCCCCACCGAGGGACTCTAGCCTTCTACCACGCGGATCCGTGCAGGTTGGTCGCCTTCACACATAACTTCGAGTTTCATCGCGGACGTGTGCCGATTTCCTCACGATGTTTTCCTTGACCGTTAAAAGGGTCGGATAAACGTACGGACAGCGACACATCAAGCTATACAAAACCAGTATAAGCTGGCCGCGCGACGCCTTTGCGTTTCAACATACGCGAGGCCCGCGTATACTGGTTATATATAGCTTGATGTGGCGCCGTGTGTACCTACATAATGAAATCGAAGTTCAAAAACACATTGGTATTTGGTACGTGGCAAGATTCGAACCACGGCCTCCCGGACAGGAGGTAGCGTCTCTTGCCATTACGCCACCGACGCTCCCGCTAGATCAATGGTTTAGTTGTTATTATTTAGGTTTGGTAACTAATAATCTAATAAATAACAATCACTGTAAACCTGGATGTGATCTAAGGAATGTGTTAATTTATTACACGATAGTATGTACATTGTACGTTCACACACGCACATCAGCTCATATATACGTCCCCACCGAGGGGCTCGAACCTACCCTGAATGAGGGCGACCAGGCCTTAGTCGGCCACGCGGTCCCAGTGCGCTTGGTCGACTTCACACACAACCTGCGAGTTTCTTCGCAGGCGTGTGCAAGTTTCCTCACGATGTCTTCCTTCATTTTAAGAGCGTCGGCTAAACGTACATATGAAATCTAAATTCGAAAACACATTGGTACGCGGCAGGACTCGAACCACGAATTCCCAGATAGGAGGTAGCAGCCCTTGCCGTTGCGCCACCAACGTTCATATTGTACATTACTCGATCTTAAAACAATCCCGAAAACGGGCTAAAACAAAAGTGTAAAACGTATTTTTAACTTTGCACATAATTTTCATATGAAGATATTTACATTTAAGTACTACAAAGAACCTTCTTTTTAGTTTGTCAACTGAAGTCTTACATTTATTAAATTCTTATTTATCCCAAAACCTGAAGTTAGCCCAGTGGTGGTGCCCTGCCAGTCGTAAACATTTCTCTCGTACAGATACCACGCCATAAAGTGGCTAAGTTCTTCTAGTAAGGACCTTAATAAACATCTACCCTCATCTATCCCCCATCGAACAACATTAAAACCAGCGAAACACTGCATTTCTTCAAACTACTGTTTGTTATCTCCGATATTAGAATCACCCTCGAACTTGTCTCACCTTATCTCTAAACAATGGTGGCCATCAGTAATTACGTCCCCCATCGAACCCTACAGAATCCCACAGAACCCCACAGGGCATAGCTGAAACCTCATCACCACACCACAAGTCGATATGTACCGCATTTTCTAAGCTATAAATGACTAACTCGGTGACTATCCGATTGCAGAAGTGCCGCGTCAGGAAAGTAATGACTTGGTGAAACATTTGAAAGCACTTAGATATATTCTTGTGGATGAAAGAAAAATTAATTTAAGGTTCAAACTCCGTTTAGTAATTCTTAATTATTATTATTTGTTTTTGAAAAACATTAGCCATCAAAGAGTTGTACATTAGTATGCACACAGAAATTAGAATACTATCTAAGGCACAGTAGGCATCATTCTCAATGTAATACGAGACTCATCTTAACTTTAAAAGCCAGGACCTAACCGGCTCACGCCACGCCATGGTTAGTCCATTCGCTTCACACCAAGAGGTCGCAGGTTCGATTCCCGACGGGGTCAACTTTGTAAGACTCGGTTTGGTTGGTAGTAGGGCATTTTCATAGCCCGCCTGGCTAGCTACCACAATTTTATCTAAGTCTTGCCGCCAAACATCCGGTGTGTGTTCCGGCTTGAAGATAAAATAGTCAGATCCCCATTACGTAGGGGAATTTTGGGAATCTTGGTAAGCCCGCTACCATCTTCGGCACCATCGTCACTTACCATCAGATGAGATGATGCCAAGGCCTTACCAATTGTAAATAAAAAAAACCTAGATGAGATTTTCTTCTGTTTCAAAAATCTCAAATTATCAAGATAACCACTCCTCTATCTCTTACCGTTTTGGCAGGCAGTTGACAATCACCATGAACGGCTGAATGGATTTCTATCAAATATGGCTAAGTTGCTTTCAAATTTTAAAAAAAGCATTGAAATCGGTCCACCCATTTAGGAACTGAGATGACATATATAAACAAAGGCTTCAACCAGAACCGCGATTCTGACACCTGAAAAATTTAAAACAGTGAGAGGGGCTCATGGTCTTAAATTTTTCGGGTGTCAAAATCGCGGAGATACATAAAAATAATAGCTGGAAAGAAGGACGTGGTATTAACAATGACTTCATCATATCAGCCGAAAAACGTCCACTGCTGGACAAAGGCCTCCCCCAAGGATTTCCACGACGACTGGTCCTGCGATAATGACTTACGAGTATCTTACCACAATGATAAACTTTTTTATCCTCAATACGGAGATAATAGCGGGCTTATCAAGATTCCATAACGCTATACGGGGAACTGGCTTATAAGGAATTCGTCAAAAAACAAAAGACAATAAACAATAATTTTTAAAAAAAAACGACTTCAAACGCACTAGTCGCTACTACGATTTTCGAAGGTTGCCCTCGATTTCTCTGGGATGCCATCATCAGATCCTGGTTTCCTTATCATGGTACCACCCTTGGGACATCTCCTTTCCAACATAAAAAGAATCATCAAAATCGGTTCATAAACGACGAAGTTATCCGCGAACAAACATAAACAAAAAATATAAGGTCGAATTGAGAAACCTCCTCCTTTTTTTGCGGCTTGTGTTCCAGCTTGAAGATAATATACATATCGTATATAATCTAAATTTTGAATTTAGATTATATAGGTACGATATGTATATTATCTTCAAGCCGGAACACAAGACGCAAATTGTGGCAGCATTGGCTGTTGACGAATAATTGATTTTTGACGGCAAGTCTTAGATAAGATGGTGGTAACTAACCAAATTGAGTCTTACAAAGTAAGACTACGCTGAGAACCGAACCCCCCCTTCTGATGTGAAGCGAATAGACTAATTACGCCACGGAGGCGGTTGAAACATTCATTCCCCCATTTTACTACGAAGGAAAGCTTTCTTTTTTTAAGCTGAAGCGCCAAAAACCCTAGCTTTGTAGCATCATAAAAGCTCATTACACGCCTGTTAATGTGTTCTAAAAACACATGGGCCCTCTCGCGTATCTGAGTTGATATACTTATTGTTAGTACTAAACACTCCGATATGGCCTCGCAAAGCAATAAAAACCGTCAATTAATTTATCTATGGGCTGGTTACGAGTGCTATAAAAAGTAAATAAATGATGCAATTAACATGATATAATGGCAATTACTGTCACTGAAAATTACGAAAAAAGGTCCGCAGTCGGTAGGATTCGAACCTACGCTCCCAGAGGGAATCTGATTTCTAGTCAGACGCCTTAACCGCTCGGCCACGACTGCCATATCAAAGATTGACAAAATTTGCTATAACCAACTAACAGACAGGACAATTATCATGATAATTACATTTCTTTTTTTTAACAAGGTGTTTTTACACTTTTAAAAGATAAGTTTTTTTTTAACAACTGTATGTATACATCTTATTAAATTGAGTAGTAGCCAACGTCCATACCACGTTGAATACACCGGTTCTCGTCCGATCACCGAAGTTAAGCAACGTCGGGCGCGGTCAGTACTTGGATGGGTGACCGCCTGGGAACACCGCGTGATGTTGGCTTTTTGTTCAGAGTCAGGGCTAATAATAGGGGGGCACGGCAGTACCAGGGCCGATGTCGATATTATATAGCCGGGTGTACTTTATTATTTTTAATTTCACATCATGCAATCGTAATTTATTCATGTTTTTATCCTTCTCAAGTTGGTAGGTACAGGTTACGAAGTAACTAGTATCTGACCTGTGGTACAGGTGCTCGCTCTTTCAAGAGGGGGCAATGTCTGATTGAATTTAACAATCTTCCAGAAAATGTAGCAATCGAGGCACAAGCAAACTATATAAATATAATATACTAGCTGTTTCCCGCGGTTTCACCCGCGTGGACAACGTTTCTATGACTTTTCGAGGGTGCGCAGTGCGCGAGCCGCAAGCGGCTCGCGAGCGTGGTAAAAAGTAGCCTATGTCTGAATCCAGGTCCTAATCTGTCTACCTACCAAATTTCAGCCAAATCCGTTCGGTAGTTTTTGCGGGAAAGCGTAACAGACAGACAGAGTTACTTTCACATTTATAATATTAGTAGGGATAGTAGGGATAGGGATTAGTACTACAAGCGAGGCGAGCGCAAAACTTTTCAATTGTACTTACAACAGTAGATGAGTTAATTTTCTATGGCAAACAAGACAACACTACGTAAAAATAGATGCCGAACTATAAATTGTTGTATTTTTTATGTCCCGCCATTAATTAGGCAGGAAGAGAACACAAGCTCTAATTTTTAGCGTCTATCTTTTGCGCCTAGGTCAAGCAAGATAGATCCCCCTGTATACGCGCCTGAGACGTAATAAATAATATTCACTTGACTTCTGTGGCTTGGGTAGGTGTACCAACCAGATTCTGATTTAAAATTATAATTATACAAGCCGTTGCCCGCGGCTTTGCCCCCGTAGATGTCGAGGGTGCGCGGTTTTTATCCTCCTGAAAACCTTATTCGTACTTCTAACCTATTAGCCTATTACCGTTCTCAAATTATGCGCTTGCCAACAAACAACATTAATTTCAATATTTTTATTTAAACATACATTAGATATGTTGGAAAAAACAGTATTTCTATTTTTGTTACATATTGTAACTATACCCATGCAAACGATGACGTGACGTCATGTGTAGAGTTTGTGAGTCGAAACTGGATATCTATTTCGGTCACGCGATCGCGAGGCGCCGTGGCTTAGTTGGTTAAAGCGCCTGTCTAGTAAACAGGAGATCACGAGTTCGAATCTCGTCGGGGCCTATGGGTGTTTGTTTTTTACTTCTAGTTTGTTTTTTTTTTACATCAAATTTATTCACCTGTTGTTTTTTTTTTACATCTAGTTTGTTTTTACACGACAGCAGAATGTTAAATCTTACAGGCTTTAAGAGCTGAAATTTGGCAAAGATGTAACTCGGAGAACTGTAAAAAAAATTTGGAAAAAAAAACTTTGGGTTCTTACCTCCCCTACAAAAGTGGGGATGTTTTTTTTCTCGTCAAACCCAGTCGTGTGGAGTATCGTTGGTTAGAGCTTAAAAAATAGTTGTGAGTCTTCTAAGACCATTTTATAATTAAGGGTTCCGTTTTCGAAAAAATAGGCTTAAAAGTGCAAAATTTTGTTGGAGTCGAGTGTTTCCATCCCCTAACAACTGAACCGCTTCATTTAGAAATTTGAAAAAATCATGAAAGTAGTCTATCTATACATATAATGAATTTAAAAGGAAAACTTTCACGATTATGTAGGCTTTCTTAGTTTACGATACGTCATAGTCTCACCAACTTAGGATGTGCAGTTCGATTTGTAAAAAGTTCATAGATTTTTCATACAATATGTTCTATTACCAACTGCAAATATAATTTTGTTTTTTAAACATACATTTATTTTTTGAAAAGACCACGGAACCCTACTTTGTGCGAGTCCGACTCGCACTTGGCCGGTTTTTTTTTTCAAATATTGCCACGATTTTTGATGAAATTTTGCATGTTACTATATCTTTAAATGTGGCCTATTATGTATGTACACAGGGTAGTTTTTTATTCCAGGAAACCTCGGAATAAGGTACCTCCGCGTGGCTGTACAATTAATTTATAACTAGAGGGTGCGTGATATAATTATACACCGCCGCCAAATAATTATACACCTAAACCACTGCATACAGTATGGACACTCCCAGCCGCTCTCTAGATTCCGACCTCACCCCCTCGTCACCCAGATTGATACAGATTGGCTATAGTTTGGTTCTCGAACGTACATCGCCGTGATTTTGTTTGCTCCGTCTCAGTTGTTTTTAGAAATGTCATTTCACGACCGTTGTATCCAGTGTCCGGGGTTTGCCTAAACCTTCCCATGAATCACTCCTTCTATTGGGAAAAACCACAGATAAGAAAATTTTTTGCTCCTATTCTGTGGTGAAAACCATAATGAAAATCTGTTTGTTGCGGGAATCTGGTTGCAGCGGGATGAATTTGTTTTATAATATAGTCAATTAGTCAAAGTAACTATTTAGTAATCTGTAATATAGTAATGTTCTGTCTTTTTGTAAATTATTTATTTCTCTTATCTGTAGAAATAATATGAGAGTCTGCGGTTATACGCGTATCGTTTTGCAAAAACTACTGGATAAATTTCGATTATTATAATTTTTAAGTTTTAGTTCTTAGATACTTGGCCGCTTGCGGCTTGCGTACCGCGCACCCTCGATATCCGCGGGGGTGAAGCCGCGGGAAATAGCTAGTCTGTTTATATTTATGTGTAGCCCCAGTGGAGCTTTTTATGTTTGTTAGGGTGCCGAAGTCAACAAGGAACCCTTATAGTATCGCCATGTCTGTCCGTCTATTCGCGGCTTAGCTCGGAGACCATTAGTGCTAGATCTTGGCATGGGTTTACATATTAATCACGCCGACAAAGTAGTACAATAAAATCTTGAAAAAAAAAAATTTTGGGTACCTTACCTCCCCTGCATGTAGAGATAAAAGGTCTATAGACGAGAATTACTATAGATAGGCGGAGCCCAGCGAAAGTTGTTGCAAGCCACTGCACGCAAAACTGACTCTCAATGCAGCTTGTATAGAGTTGGTGTTTCTTTTTCCCTATCGTGTGGGTTATCGTTGAATAGGTCTTTTAAAACTTCTGAGGGTTAGTTAAAAACCAATTTTCGATCAGGTATAAGTTTGCGAAATATAAAGCTTTTAAGTGCTAATTTTTGTTAACCGCTATTTAAGGACATCTGAAATAAATTGTAAATAGTAGGACATAATTATAATCAATTTACAAGCAAAACTATCACGGACAAGTAGACTTTCTTAGTTTAGGAACATTAGTAGCTCAACTTAAGGTATGCAGTTGGATTTGTAAGAAAGTTTATAGATTATCCATACAAAATATTGTAATACCAACTGCAAATACAATTTGTTTTGGGAAGAAAACGGAACCCTACTTTCCGCGAGTACGACTCGCACTTGGCCGGTTTTTTACTGTTGTTTAAGTATAGGCTCAACTAACGCAGAAAAATTAATAGAAATGAATGAAGTTATAATGAATTCTGAACAAATCTAAATAGGTTACTAAATAAATATAAATAAAACGACAAATATTTCAGTATTATCATCACTCGTATATTATATACACATTTTTGTCATTATTTACACTTTATACAATTATTTTTATGACTGCAAATAAATTAATTGAATCAACTTACACGACAGACAATATTATGGACAAAAATAAATGCACATTCTCGTCTTAAACAAAAGATAAATAAACAGACAAACAATGTAAGTAAAAAACCAACTCTACTCAAAGGTTAACGCAGATAGGTCGAATTTTTTTTTTAAAGAAATAATACCATAACACGTTTCTGATAGTATGATTTAAAATCTATCTCCTGATTACTTTGCGTCTTCAATAGTGTACGAACAAAAAGTAATGAAAACTAACTGACGTTTGGCACTTAAGTTGATTCAAATGAATTGCCAAGCAGTCCACTCGACGACTACCCGTCATCACATCGAAAACAACGTCTAATTGAAGCTAAATCCAGTCTTAATTATTGTAAACTTCAATTGAACACCTATAAACATCTAAATCTTTCATAAATCTGAGGCACATTCAACATACGTATTGTATTAGTTAATACAGTCATTACACCAATATTTACAAAGTCACTAAATCTAATATGGCAGTGTTGAGGTTCCAAACAATAATAGCTTATCTAGTTCAACATGATTTGGTGTTCATTACATTCAATAGTGGTGCCATATTACGGTGTTCATCATCATATCATCTCATATAATTTACACTGCTCAACATTGCCTAGGGATATTTTAAAGATTTTCATGCAAAACATGGTTTCTTGGAAAGCTATTAAAAATTACTTAGGACATGTGCAGTGCAGGTTATATAAACTTTCAAGATGTGCAAGTGCTGTGTTTACCAGTACCTTATCAGTTCTTATAAACATGGGTTCTACTGGTTTCATACAATCTGTGCCATAATTTTTTTCATAAAAACACAATTTTCATTTTCCGCGCGTTTTTACAAAAACCACTTAAAAGAACTATATATATATATATATATATATATATATATATATATATATATATATATATATATACATATATATATATAAGAACTGAGAGGGCAAACATAGCACTTCCTCTTTTTGAAAGTTTACCCTACACATGACCTAGGTATTTTTAAAGTTTTTCAAAAACCATGTTTGTATGAAAAGTCTAAAAATATCCCTAGGCAAATTTGATATGTGTACATCCCCACCGAGGGGCACGAGCCTACGCTGAATTAGGGCGACCGGGACTTAGTCGGCCACGCGGTCCCTGTGCGGTTGGTCGACTTCACTCACACACAACCCTCAAGTTTCTTCGCAGGCTTCTACAAATTTTCCTTCACCTTAAGAGCGTCGGATAAACGTACATATGAAATCTAAATTCGAAAACACATTGGTACGTGGCAGGAATTGAACCACGACTTCCCGGATGGCGGTTACGTCACCGATGCTCTGTTGTTGAGGGAGACAGGTAGCGACCCTAACGTTTACACCACCGCGACGCTAGGTTGTTGAGGGAGACAGGTAGCGACCCTAACGTTTACACCACCGCGATGCTAGGTTGCTGAGGGAGACAGGTAGAGGCCCTAACGTTTACACCACCGCGACGTTAGTTTTTTGAGGGAGACAGGTAGCGGCCCTCACGTTTACACCACCGCGACGCTAGGTTGCTGAGGGAGACAGGTAGCGGCCCCAACGTTTACACCACCGCGATGCTAGGTTGTTGAAGGAAACAGGTAGCGGCCCTAACGTTTACACCACCACGACGCTAGGTTGCTGAGGGAGACAGGTAGCGGCCCTAACGTTTACACCACCGCGACGCTAGGTTGTTGAGGGAGACAGGTAGCGGCCCTAACGTTTACACAACCGCGACGCTAGGTTGTCGAGGGAGACAGGTAGCGGCCCTAACGTTTACACAACCGCGACGCTAGGTTGTTGAGGGAGACAGGTAGCGGCCCCAACGTTTACGCCACCGACGCTAGGTTGTTGAGGGAGACAGGTAGCGGCCCCACTGGTTACGCCAACGACGCTCTGTTATTGAGGGGGACAGGTAGCAGCCCTAACGTTTACATCACCGCGACGCTAGGTTGCTGAGAGAGACAGGTAGCGGCCCCACCGGTTACGCCACCGACGCTCTGTTGTTGAGGAACACAATCTAATTAGAACGCCTATAGAATAACTATACTTATAGCTCTAGTTAGCAAACAGCTCGCGCATACTTGCAAATTCTGCCAAAGTTTAAATTCCTATTTAGTTAGTTCAATATTAAAATAAGTTGTTATTTTTCGTTAGTTACATTACGCTTCCGAAGATTGTGCAAATATAAGCGAGCTGGAGTAGACTTAAGATGAAGGACATATCATATTTCTTATTTAATACACATACTCACTGCGTTTTTGCAAAGAGCTTCGGTGGCGTAATGGCTAGGGCCACCGCCTCCTGTTCGGGAGGTCGTGGTTCGAACCTGCCACGTACCAATGTGATTTCGAATTTAGATTTCATATGTACGTTTATCCGACGCTCTTACGGTGAAGGAAAACATTGTGAGGAAACCACTGAGCCCGCGTGGTCGCCTAAGGCCCGATCTCCCTAATTCAGGGTAGGCTCGAGCCTCTCGGTGAGGACGCATATGAGCTGATATGAGCTCAATATGTAGAAATATGAAGAAAAACAAAATGAATAACAAAACATGTTAGAACTAGGTCAATGTAATCGAAATGTACAATTTTTAATTTGTAATCTTGTCATTATCGCTTTATAAAAATCAGTCTCTTATCTATCATCATAGTTTTTGTTGGCAACAAACGCCCGACATGTTCCAAAAACACTCACAGGTTTTTTTTTAATGCTTTGTTTCATCATCACTTGAGTCACTTATTCCACTATTTATATCATTTTATTGTCGTCTTCGGGGGTGCTTCGTGCATTCCAGAGGGTGTTTAGACGAATCTCGTGAGTTGAGTGTGGAAATCCCGTAAGAATATCTGGAGCTGGGGCAGAGTGGGCCGGTCGTCGGGAGACATGGCCCAGCAGTACGCCATTACTGCGAACCTGGGGAAATAAACAGCAATTTAATTATCTGTCCATGATCTCTGTTACCCAAATCCCTCTCTGTAGCCTGCAGAGAATTCGTAAATGCATGGACCTAAACAAATATCAGTGTTAACAACATTGATGTGTTCCGACTTGAAGATAAGATAGCCAGTTCTTCATTGCATTGGGGAATCTTGGTAAGCCCGCTTTCATCTTCGGCATCGCCGTCACTTACCATCAGGTGAGATAATGCCAAGGGCTTACCAATTGTGAATAAAAAAAACCCTCTTGGATTCATTGGAGGAAACTAAATTCTTAAACAAATCGTTGCGAGCTTTAATGAAAAGTGGGAATGTTGTGTCGGACATATTGTTTTCTGGATGCATCGATGCTTATTAGTCCATGTTCGGAATGAACATCTCTCAAAATTAAATTACATACAACAAATACTAAAGACTGCATAAAAAATTAATTAATAACCTAACTAATTTTATTAAAAATTAATAAATAACCTAACTAATTTTGTTAAAAATTAATTAATAACCTAACTAATTTTATTAAAAATTATTTAATAACCTAACCAATTTTGCATAAAATAATGAAACCTCTTTTAGGGCAGTGGGGTTAAAACGTAGCCTATGTTACTTTCTGGACAAATCTTATGACACTTTTTTTTTATTATATCAGCTCATATACGTCCCCACCGAGGGGCTCGAGCCTACCCTGAATCAGGGCGATTAGGCCTTAGTCTACCACGCGGGCCCAGTGCGGGTTGGTCGACTTCACACACAACCTTCGAGTTTCTTCGCAGGCGTGTGCAGGTTTCCTCACGATGTTTTCCTTCACCGTTAAAGCAATCGGTTATTATATGTACGTAAGTTTTTGAAAAACTCATTGGTACATTGGCCGTCCAGATTTGAACCCGGTACCTCTGGTTAGATGGACCGAGTCGTTACCGGTTGAGCCACCGACGCTCATCTTTCATATGACACTTTGCACTTCGAAATCCAAATTTATATAAATTTATGCGACAAGCTCAGCTAAAAAATACATACAAACATACACCCTAAGAGATACGACAATGGACATTTTTATACACCGACATTATTACATTTTGTCAAAGCTAAAATAATCATTACTATAAAAGTGTACTAATAAATAAGTCGTCATTTTTATACTTAGTCATTTTACCTAGTAGTCTTATGTTTCCTAAACCGTAAAACATTACATTTCTTATTGGACAGTAGGGTAAAATATATTGCAACCTCAATATAATTGTTCTTCTACTGAAATTTAAAAAAACCTTGCTTGGTTCGTTTCTCAAGGTGCATCATTGACGCTGAAAAGCTATGACATCACCACTTTCCATTTCAAACATGTTTACTCGACTGCCGAAGAAGGTGGATAATGATGATCTATCCGACCGATTTTATGGCGATTGGCGAACACTTCGACTCCTAGTCGGTTTGCCGCGCGTGCGCTCGATAATGGTTTACGTAGCCAACTTTCGCACTGAGGGCATTTAAGTATACCACCCTCGTAATAAAGATGGTGGGTAATGTTTTAATTACAAAATATTGTTTTGGACACATTAAAAATAAATCGAACTACTAGCAGGGAACTACCCTATTCTGATTCAGTTATGCGTCTCCTTACAATTCAACATCTCATTTGGTTCTCACAGGTTAAGTTGTGTGTTACTAACTTTGTATCTTTGGTCTGACAAAATTATAACTCATTCATAATTTTTTCCTTAATGACAATTGGTAACCCTTGGCATCATCTCACCTGATGGTAAGTGACAATGATGCCGAAGATGGAAGCGGGCCCAACGCAATGGGGAACTGGCTATCGTATCTTCAGGCCGGAACACATCACTGTTGTTAACACTGATGTTTGGCGGCGAGACTTAGATAAGACGGTGGTAGCTAGCCAGGCGGGCTTAGAAAATGCCCTACCACCAACTAAACCAAGTCTTACAAGTTGACCGACCCCACCGGGAATCGAACCCGCTACCTCCTGGTGTGAAGCGAATGGACTAACCATTACGCTACGGAGGCGGTTTTAAATAATTTATAACTTTTGTTTATAACCATTAAATCATCGTGTAGATGTACTCACAACTCGTCTGGACAGTTCGCCGGCTGCTGTAACCGGTACCCATCCCTCAAATAGGCGCTGACCTCAAACGGATCTACTTCGGCATAGGGCTGATGCGCCAACGTCGTCAGCTCCCACAGCAGGACCCCCAGAGCCCACACATCCGCTGCTGGACTGAACTGCCTCTTCGACAAGGCTTCTAAGGCCAGCCATTTGATTGGCCGGTTCTCGTTGTCTCCTAAGCAGTGGTAGTCGGCTGGGAAAAGGTCTCTTGATAATGCGTTGTCTGCGATCATCACTCTCAGGTTTTCATCGACCCTGTTGTAAGAAAAACTTGATGAGTATCACTAACATGAATCTGAGAACAATTTAAAATCATAATAATCCTTACTAATATTATAAACTAGCTGTGCCCGCGACTTCCTCCGCGTGGAGGTTTTGAATTTTTCCACGGGAACTAGTGAATTTTCCGGGATAAAAAGTATCGTATATGTTAACTCGGGCTATAAGGAACCACTATACAAAATTTCATCAACATCGCCCTGATGGTTTTTGCGTGATGCGCGAACATACAGGCAGACAGACAAAAATTCCAAATGTTGCTGTTTTGGCCTCTATATCGTTATTAATGTTCATTATTAGTTATCATTATCCAAAAATATATCATGTACAGACACGGCCCTGTTACAGTTTTAAATTATATGTATAGAACAGTTTTATTATAATATAGATATGAAAATGTGTTTGTTTGTTTGTTACCTTTTCTTTCAAGCTTCAACACCTCGACCAATTTTGATGAAATTTGGCATGCAGATAACCTGTGTCACTGGGAAGGACATAGGCTACTTTTATCTTGTAAAAATAGCATAAACCGACGCAGTTCCTGAGAACCGAAAAAATACTCTTTTTTTGATTAATTTATTTAACATCGCAACGGAACAATGGATTGTTGTGATTTTTTGCACAGAGATGTTTGAGAAGTGGGAATTGACATAATTTACTAATTAGCATATTCTGACATAGTTCCCGAGGGGAAAACTAATATCCACGCTCCCGAGCGTCGTCGGCGCGGCATCGAAACGGAGCAACGGATTGAAGTGATTTTTGTATAGAATTGGTTGAGGGGGTGGGGGGGGGGGGGGGGTGAGAAGTGACATAGACTGCTAATCAGAATATTGATAAAAAAAAAGAATAGCCCAATATAGTTTTTGAGGGATCCGGAGAACACCCATGTCCACGCTCACCCTCAAAGACGTCATAAAAAACAATTCCACGCGGACGAAGCCGCGTGCAAAAGCTAGTGTTTCATATTAATTTCAACTTACACACAATTTCTTGCAGCAATGTCTCGATGGAGAACATGCTGCGAGTGAAGGTACGCGAGTCCATCCAGAGCATGCAGAGCCATCCGGACGACGTGTTGCGTTGTCAGCGGAGGGGGCGGCGACCCGCCCGCAGCACCCCCCACCGTCACGCCTCGACACGCCAGGAGGAACTGCTTCAGGTTCCTCCAGCTAGCTCCCCAGGGGTAGAGGAGGAACGGTGCCGTCTGATCCTCAATGCTGACTCCAAGAACGGATAGTACGCGTTCGTGATTGATTCCGTACAGCATACATCCTTCTTGTAGGAGGAGAGATACCTGCGGCAATGGAGAATAGTTTTAAAATCATTTCATTAAAGTTTGTGCTGGGTTTTAAGAGCGTATTCACGAAATCGTTTCCCATACAATCTAAAATTACTACTTCTTTCAAATGGATGGGCCGATTCTAATGAAACTTTATACACATAAGCAAGTTAAGAAATTCTAGTATAATTCAAAAGATAAGCGAATTTTAATAGTACTATGTAAACGTTAAATCACTTTTATTTAGTGAAAACATATTTTTTTTAATATAATCTATCCACAAACTAGAATTTCGTTAATTGCAGTGTATAAAGTTGAATTAAAATAAGCCCGTCCATTTTCAAGTAGTAGTAATTTCAAGTTTGTTCGCATAAACGTGAAGGAAAACATCGTGAGGAAACCTGCACACGCCTGCGAAGAAACTCGAAGGTTGTGTGTGAAGTCGACCAACCCGCACTGGTCCGCGTGGTCGACTAAGGCCCGATCACCCACCCTAATTCAGGGTAGGCTCGAGCCCCTCGGTAGGGACGTATATGAGCTGATATGATGATGTGAAACTATTTGTGAATATGCTTTTAATGTCTTTGTATAGTCATCTACATATATCTGCACATATAATATTCACCTGCACTTGTGAAGCATGCTCGGCAACAGTTTTAACGAGCACCTCCTGCTCCCTCGCCTCCTCATCAGCATAAGTCCCTCTGTAGACTCTTCCAAAAGTTCCTTCCATTGCGACAGAACGCAATCTGACTCGACATCTTTGGATGGTCAACTCGGTGATTCTCTGTTGCAGGTCTCTGGCACGCTCCTCCGCCGCTGCGGCTGGTATCGAAGTGGGGCGGCGGTAGCTGGTGTAGCTGGCGGCGGACTTGCAAGATGAGTCCGGTAGAAAGGCGTGTGCGTCCTGCTCGTCGCTGCGGGCCCGCCGGATTTTTCTCGCTCTAGCCCGGCACGCAGCGGCGGCGACGGCTGCGATCAAAAGCACCGCCCCAGCGCAACCAGCTCCCGCGTAGAATATATCAGCTGAAGTAGCCGTATGAGGCGCGCTGTCCACTCTGACGGCGGGCCGCGGCACGTCTTTGAGACAGATTTTCCGTCTACGGAAATGTAATGTGGTCGATGAGGAACCGGTCGTCACGTTGAGCGTTATGGTGACGTCCACCTCGGCGGCTACCGCATGCGTGCAAGGCAAGTCGACTCTCCAAGTTTGCGGTTCCGTCGGCACGTAGCCCTCGGTGGATATGTTGAATTTTGGCTGATGCATGGCCTCAGGGTGTGACACAACTTCCACGTACAGCTTGTATGGTAACTGCAACAAAAAAAACCTATTTAATGACATTGTTTTATAATTATCAAAAGTACATTAGTTAATACTAGAACTCACTCAAAGCAACCATGATGCATTTATGACTATACACAGACTAGACACTATGTAACTGAACAAGTACGAGTAAAGTTAGTTCGCTGAATTAGCTGCACCTTTGATAAATGTCAAACGGTTGTGTCAAAGGGGCCGCCCTGAATTCAATCGCGGCACCGCCGACTTTAAACTAGGGATGCATCCGATACCGATACATCGGCAATACTTCGGGTTTGCTGATATATCGGTATCGGCGATATTTTTATGGCAAATTCAACGATACTTTTCAAATTTCGCGCTTTAAAAATTTTATGTAAACGCGCGCGTTGTCCCATCTATTTCGTTGCAAACGAGGCATCTGTCGCATCTGAGAGACTATTTTCCACCGCAGGTCTTATTCAAACAGACTTGCGAAATCGCCTTTACCCGCAAAACTTAAGAATACTTTGGTTTTTTAAATAAAAATCTTATATTAATTTTGATTACTAAAACTATTAATTAATTGTGTTTTATTTATTCTACCTTCCTTTTTGAATTCAATCGAGGCATCCCTACTTTAAACCGCAGTACCGCACGGAGTCGTGCGAATCTTGTATACAGTCTTTAATACGATACTGAAGATACTTCGTCCAGCAGTTTTTTTTGTAAAATTGTTTTATCCTTCGACACATTTCCAGAACTCCGTTCGGGTGTACCACACATTCCTAATTCCCCGAGCGTACTATAGGTACATGAGATTGACTGACAGGCGGTACACGAGTCAGCCGTAAAGACTACCTATGTCTGTGGACTCGTGAGTCGTGGTTAAGGGGATCAAATGTCGAATAGGACCCGCAGAGCGCACGAACTCCGCTCCTTTGCCGGACGCTAGTCAGGCAGGCAAGCACGTCGACAACTCACACAAACTTGGCCAGATATCATGGACGTGGACTACATTTGCATGTGACAGGCAGGTCGGATCGTTCGTAGTACTTTATGCTCTCCTTTCAATGTATTAGTACCTGGGAGACCGAGTTTTGCTCGGTTATAACTATTTATTGTAATATGGTGGTGTTTAGGTGATAATCTACATAAACTTAAAAAGTAAAATGTGAACTGACAATTATTATTATTTATCTACTCTCATATCGTAAAGTTCGAATTATAAACTTCAAAACGAATTCATATTGGCATACTTTATTATTTTGTAAGAGAAATAATGTTATAAAGTGTTTTTTTTAAATTTCGGTATTGTGTTTATTTTAAACTTTAAACATTATTTCACTTACAAAATAATGTTATAAAGTATTTTTTTTCCATTGCGATACAAGTTAATCCAAAAACTAACGAAGTTCCATAACATTTTTTTTATTAGAACGCACATACGGTTCGCGTCATTTTACAGCATTACAAAAAGTTTTCATTCCAATATTTACTTGTCTGTGACACCATCGCGGTGATGTGCTAGGTTTTGGCGCCATTCATTGCATAAGTTTTGTTGTAGTTACTGAATTTCGTGGATAATTTTCATTCTTGCTTAAAAATGTCTGAGATCAGTGAAAGCATTGTTTTTACCTGTCAGTGACAGCGTCCGCTTCAGCGCAAGCGCGGTGATGTGCTAGGATTTGGCGCTATGACACGTTTTGTTGTAGGTACTGAATTTCATGGGTTTTTTTTTCCTTACTCTTTTAACTTTGATCTTTGTTGTTTAGTTGATTCAATCCCAATATATGAGATTAGATAAAATAGTGTATGAAACTGCACATAACAAGGTATTAAAACACTCGTATGACACTATTAAAAACCGAGCCTTGTCGAGTGTTTTAATACCCCTCACTATGCAACAGTTTCATAAACTACTATTATCTACTCTCATATCGTAAAGTTCGCATTATCAACTTAGAAACGAGTTTATATTGGCATACTTTATAAACACAATACCGTAATTAAAAAAAAAACATTATTACATTATTTTTTTAGAGAAATAATGTTATAATGTATTTTTTTTCCATTACGATACAAGTTAAACCAAAGAGATAATATCACCAACGAAGTTCCATATCATTTTTTTTATTGGAACGCACATGCGGTTCGCGCCATTTTTACAGCAATACAAAAAGTTTTCATTCCAATTTTTACTTGTCTGTGACAGCGCCCGCTTTAACGCATGCGCGGTGATCTGTTGGTTTTTCATTGAATTTTGTTGTAGATACTGAATTTCGTGAATAATTTTCATTCTTGTTTAAAAATGTCAGAGATCAGTGAAAGCATTGTTTTTACCTGTCTGTGACACCGTCCGCTTCAGTGCAAGCGCGGTGATGCGCTGGGATTCAGCGCTATGACACGTTTTGTTGTAGGTACTTACTGAATTTCGTGGGATTTTTTTCTTACTCTTAACTTTGATCTTTGTATTTTAGTTGATTCAATCCCAATGTATAAGATTAGATTAAGTAGTGTATGAAACTGCACATAATTTGGTCTTAAAACACTCGTATTTTATTTTAGGAACCCTTATTATGCAACAGTTTCATAAACTACTATTACAATCGATTTCTGTGTAGATCAGGTGTTTGATTTCAGTGATCCTAAAAACTGATATGATCACATGAAGGCTTTCCTTACTTTTCTTTATTTACGTCCTTTTTAAAAAATGAAATTTCAGAATGAAAGGTCAAATATTAAAATATAATGAAAAAAATTGGGCCGCCAAAGTCACGCAATACCCAAAAACCCCCATATACCAAATTTCAGCGAAATCGTTACAGCCGTTTCCGATATCACAGAAATATATATATACAAAAATTACTCGTTTAAAGGTATAAGATTGTTATAGCGAAGAATGCATTGCATACAGTGTAAAATTGAAATTGTTGAACACACTGATTGCGTTATGTAATGGCTAATTAAGCGGCCATGTTAAATGGATGGTTAAAACAAATAGTATTCGCGGCGGGCCCTTTGACCGGCTCATCAGTATCAAGCACGCCGTACGCATTTACAGAGCCCGAGACTCGCAACGTAGCTCGTAGGTGCGACACCGAAGCCGCTAATTAAATATTATCACTCAGTCGGTGAGTTCAGACAATAGTGGCGCGATCGCTCATCGGCGCTAGTTAGCAGCCTCCCAAATATTTGCTTAGCGCAGTCAAAGGCGCCGCCCGCAAATAAGGGGACGTGCAGTGGGCCAGGGAGGGCCGAGCTTGATCTGATAGTCGGGCGGCACAAAGGCTCGGAGATAGTGATAACACCGGGCGCGTGATCGCGACTTGTGACTCGCCAGGAGCCGCCGAGCCGAGCCGCGCCGCCCGCCCGCCGTATTCACCACAAATCGGCTTTTTAAATGCGCACGAGTGAATTCAAAATGCACCCACTAGAGCAATCTTCTCGTGCGCTGTTTTGTGAAAAAAGACATCGTTATTACTAGTGAGTACTGTTGTTTGCTCAGGGCATCGTGAATTCCCTTGGAGTCGTGGAGCGTCCTCTGTATGTGGCCAACTTTCTTATGACTTGCAAATGCGATCCTAAATAAGTACACGTCCGCTTTGACAAGTTCAGCGTACTCGTTTGACGAGCTTTCAGTTGCTCGCTGCTTTTTAAGGTTCCGTGTTCGACAAGACACCCTTATAGTTTCGCCATGTCCGTCTGTCTGTCCACGGCTTAGCTTACTCTTAGTACTAAGGAAGCTGTAATTTGGCATGTACATATTAACAATAAAATGGTGAAATAAAATCTATTAAAAATATTTTTTAGTTTACGTCCTGACCACACCCTGGACACTTCATTCAATGGCCAGAAATTACATTTCAAAAAACGAATGACGGAACAAGTATAATGGCGGCGAAATCCTATACGTTCGACAACCAAACTGTATCAATCTGGATGACGAGGGGGTGAGATCGCAATCTAGAGAGCGGCAGGGAGTGTCCATTACTATGTTAGTACTAATATATATACTTTGTCCTGACGTAAAGTGGGGATGATATATTTTCCCTTGTATCCCATGGTGTGACTTTACATACAAAATTGGTTAAGGAACTCTATATTACGCCTGGTCCAACACATCACTTGACCACTTTTTCTTCGTTGCATTGAATACGTAAATAAAGTATTCGATACTCGTCAACATTTTCTGATCAAAATTCAATGTACAGTGTACATTTCTTTGCGAGTTAGTTGCGTCAGTTGGCCATGCCGACACGACGGCTGCGGATAAAATAAATAGATGCACATAATATTTGGTTAGTGATGCGAGGCAGGATGCGAGGTAAACAGCCCGTTCGCGCCGTCTGCGCCCTCATCCGTCTTCTATTTGCATATGAGGCGAGCCGAACTGGTATCAATTTGTATTGGAAATAAACCTAATTCGAGATACCGGCGCGTCGCGTCGCGTCGTCGATATAGGGTAAAATCCGAATAGATGCCACACTTTTTGAAATCACTCTCAGGTACTCAGTGCAAAAAAGCAAAATACTTTATTTGTAAAACTGGCCGGTACTTATTTTTTTACCTACAAATTTATGAAGGGTAAAAAACCCGCCAAGTGCGAGTCAGAACCGCACATACTAGATGGCGCTAGAACAAAAGGTTCCGTACCATCATACTAGATAGCGCTAGTTTCTTCACGTTTAAAAAAGACAGGTTTTTTTGTATGGATACTTTCACTTTTTCTAATTTTTAGTATTTTTTGTTATAACGGCAACAGAAATTCATCATCTGTGAAAATTTCAACTGTCTAGCTATCATAGTTCATGAAATACAGCCTGTTGACAGACGGACAGACAGACCAACGGACAGCGGAGTCTTAGTAACAGGTTCCCGTTTTTACCCTTTGGTTACGGAACCCTAAAAACATTATCTTTAATGATTTTTGCGAACCTTTATATTTTGATTTTTGTACATTTATCCCACATAGGGAATACTTGCCTAATCCATGTTAATTACGTTTACGATAGAAGTACCGCCGCGCAACAGGACATCTATCCCGCAAAAACTTTTTCCTCTCCATGCAATCGCACAGACATGAGACACGGTCAACTTAGTGGTAGTTGGAGAGTCTTTCGATAGATTAATATAATAGCATGCGATTCATCCGCGAATAGAGTAATTACAATCGGGGCAACTATACCTGGGGCAACTATTGTGGTTTTACCCTACGTTCCCGCCATATCAAAACAGCTAGATACGGAAAAAGAACCAAATAATCAATCATAGCACATGCATTAGGCCGATAAGCGGCCACCAAACAAGATTATTTGCCTTCGATAACGATGTCGTTACCGGGAGTCGCTACTGGTTGTGTAAGTTTAAATAGGGATTGCGGCATTTCCATAAGAAAGACTCGTTTATGAAGTTGTGGAACAACAGCGCTGTCTCGGGTAACTTTGCGAATAAACTTCTCCCGCAAACAAATTATCTCTACCGAGCTCTACAAAGCTGTGGATGTTTTTTAACGTACTGCGTCTTCAAACAAAATTGTGTGAAGATATGTCGGACAGGGGAGGGGGACAAGCTATATGAAAATTTGCTAGACATTAATTTTGGAGAACCTTGCATGTTTAGCTATGTGGCGCATCGGGAGCCGGGTCGTTCCTTTCCCTCTAATATGGTTGATGGGAGCGATGGCTGACTCTCGCGTTATACTCGTGACCGGGTGCTGTCCGTGTGAACTGGCCTACTCCTGTTAAATGCATTCAATGATTTTTATGTATAACTTTTCGTGTCATATTGTTTTCATGTTCTAATGACATAATCTAGTTTATTTTAAGGATTTAATTTTGACATTATTAACTTGATTGTTAAGTTCTTGATTTTTCACAAATGAAATTATTTTATTATTATTTTATGACTATCAGAAAGAGTGTAATTTGCACCTATTTTGAATAAATAGGTACCTTAAATCTTGACGTCATTCTAAATCTATTATGGCGAACTACCAAAGATAGCGGATTACTTATTTTTTATAAACCCCCATGCCCATGCTATGGGTATCAAATTAAAGGGTTGGCTGAGAAGAATACGAAATAATTAAAATTCTTTTTAAATTACAGCTCGTCCCTAAAAGTTTTTAGGATTTTCGAAAATTATTTGCATTCATTTTATTTTCTGCCTCCGCAGTCTCGCAGGGAGCTCCTTTAGGCTGCATGGCCACGGAGCCTTAGCCTTCCTGATTAAAAAGTGACTGACTCGGTTGCTATGGAGCCGCGGTTTGTTACTTGGTTGCTATGGAGGAAACAGAATCCTGTCATTTCCGTCACAGTCTTACGTACTTCCGTCACGGTCCACGGTTTTAACTACTTGTATGTGATTTTAAAGACATATGACGACAAAACTTCAGTATTTTATCTCCCTTTGGTAAGAAAAACACTGAATGCAGATCATTTTTTTTATATTAAAAATTTGAGTGCGTTTGACCTGATGGTAAATGATGATGCAGTCGAGGATGATACACGCAAACTCAAATAATTCCTATTCACTCTTGCCTTGAAGATCCCCAAATTATAGGAATCGGGAAACACTGACGCAGGCAAGGAGTTATATTTCTAGTAAGTTCACATAGAGACGTTTCTGTGCACGTATGGATTGTTTTCGCATTCCGCTCACCTACCATAATAGTCCGATTGTTTTATTCGATCAATTGTTTTATTACCACTCAGGAGGTTTCATTAGTCATGCTTGTAGTTATTCAAACTGATCGTTTATAAGCTAACTTCATAATACATACGTAGGAATCACCTGCATAATGAATGACTTCATAAGAATCATTTTGTATGACAATATTCACCGTATTACCAAACATACAGTATGGACACTCTCTGCCGCTCTCTAGATTGCGACCTCACCCCCTCGTCACCCAGATAGATACAGTTTGGTTGTCGAACGTATAGGATTTTGTTTGTTCCGTCATTCCCTTTTTTAAATGTCATTTCTAGCCCGTTGTAGAAGTGTCCAGGGTGTGGTATTACCCGCTATTAGAGGTCATTTCTTAAGCTTATCTAAACAATTTTAATTTCACAATGTAAATCCGTTTACAAAACGCGGTGACTAGTGACTGGTGACTGATTCCAGAAGAGACAATGTTTCCATTGACAATTCCACTATCATACCTGTGCCAGGTCGGGCTACACGGATGATGAAAGAAGATCTGTGAATGTGGCGCATCCCCACAAACCATGACGCACTTACTGTCGTGCCCAGCGCGTGTCCCTCCCTACACCTGCACACGCGAGGAGCTGCTTGCAGCAACTCCAAGTGGTGTTCGCGACGCGGAGTACTGGTATAAGCTCGCTTCCATCTTCGGCATCATCGTCACTTACCATCAGGTGAGATGATGCCAAGGGCTTACCAATTGTGAATAAAAAAAATAGTTATTTGTGTAACAAGCGGACAAGGTAGTATTTTGTTCCGAGGGCGTTAGTATAAATTCTGAGCTAAGCTTACGTTACTAAATAGTCTTTATTATTTGGCTAAAAGTCCAGGCATTTCGACTGCAAGCCAGCAATGAATCAACTACTACGTTTCTATGGGATTTATGAACTCCATGCGGGCGAAGGAGCCCGTCACCAATAAATCTAACTAATATATATTGAAAACTAAAAACTATGTCCCTTAGGGGATCAAGAACACCTCTCATTCCAAAATCCATGAAGCTGCACTAGCTGCAGCCAAAGAAACAGACATACATATAGACACATTTCCATACACCCCAAACCCATTGCCATCCCTTTCTTCTTCTTCTTAGCGTGTCGATGGCAGACACTACACTGTAGCAGCCCAGAATTTGGCCACGTTAACAGCATTATCAGCCGCTGTCATGAGGTCTTCCTGCGTGCAGATGTAGGGGCACGCAGGGCACGATGTCAAATGTTTCATCGTTTGAACTGCACCGCACAAACAGTTTAATTCACTTTCACCCAAAAATCCCCACCTGACCATGTTTTCTTTGCTCCGACCGGTCTGGGTCCGGAGTCTGTTTAAAGACTTCCAAACCGGCCATTGCAAGTCATGTCCAGGGGGAAGGCTTTCTGCTATCGGGACGAAGGGTGTTGGTAAGCTTACATTGTCCTGCCAAAGGTTACACCTCGCTTTCTTGGGTTCTACTGATAAAGGATAGACACACTTTATAAAACTATTTCGGCTTTTCAGCCGTTGTTGCACTGGTTTGTGGCTATGCATAGGGTGCCGTGTGTCAGTATCCATCTTCGATCTTTCAGAGGAGCTAGCCACCGCCCTGCGCACAGCAGGGGGCGCAATACCAGCTAGTGGGTACAGCTGACTGACCGGGGTCGGTTTGAGGCAACCAGTTATGATCCGACAAGTCTCATTTAGAGCTGTATCCACCAGCTTCGCATGGGCAGAGCGACACCATACGGGGCTTGCATACTCGCCTGCAGAAAAGGAAAGCGCTAGCCCGGAGGTCCGCAGAACGTGTGGCGTTGCTCCCCATTTAGTGGTAGTGAGACGCTGCAGCAAGTTATTGCGAGTGTGCACCTTTCTTTTAATCGTTTGGCAGTTCTTATTATACGTAAGCGATCGGTCCAGGAATATGCCAAGATACCTCGGAGTGCTATTATGAACTACAGGCACACCTTGCCACGTGATGTTAAGCTTACGACTTGCTTGACTATTGCGGAGATGGAAGGCGCAAGACTCAGTTTTTGAGGGGTTGGGTTTAAGGGAGTTTTCCTGATAATAACTGCTCAGGTTATTAAGAGCTCTGGAGAGGTTTAACTCTACTTCCTCGAAACTGGTCGCCTGAGACGTCAACGCAAGGTCGTCTGCGTATAGAAAACGACACGTGTTTGGGCTAGACGGCTGATCGTTTGTGTAGATATTGAAGAGCAGCGGGGCAAGGACACTACCCTGAGGTAGTCCGTTCTTTTGTGATCTCCAACGGCTTTTGTCTTGAAGAAGGTGAACTTGAAAACGACGGTTATGGAGAAGTTCTCTGAGAATTGTGACGAATTTGTAGTCGCCTGTCATAGTCCCCACTTTCCATAACAGTCGCCTTAGGTTCACTGTGTCGTAGGCTGCGGACAGATCTACAAACACAGTACCAGTTATCTTCCTCAGTTCAAAACCGTCTTCGATGTGTTGCGTTAGTTTCAGTGTCTGATTGCAACAAGACTTAATCGGTCTGAAACCCGCTTGCTCTGGAATCAAAGTTTGGTCAATAGATCGCGTTAAGCGGGACAACAGCAGTCTCTCAAATAATTTGTACGTGTGGCACAAGAGTGAGATAGGCCTGAAGTTTTTAGGACTGTCTGTTGATTTTCCTGGCTTTGGGATGGCTATGACCTTTGATTTTCTCCAGAGGCAGGGTATCGAAGCGGATTCCAGACAATGGTTAAACATTTGCAGCAACCATGACACGGCAACAGGGCCAAGTTGTTTCAACTGCTCAACAGAGATGTTATCCACTCCTGAGGCTTTACCACATTTAAGCTTTTTGATAGAATTGACAATGTCAATCAGGTTGAAAGGTTCGCTTACATGGTGATTTGTGCTCACAGAGCTGTCCAGTTTTGGGACCTTCGCAAGGCGGCCTGATGACTTGCCATTAAGGAGAAGTTGGTGAGCTATCTGATTTGCCGTAACTCGACTCGGAGATAAGGGTGGGGGTGGATCAGACGTGAGTTTTTGGATGGTCTTCCATGCCTTCTTACTGTTGTGCGTCATGTCTATGTTTGTTACAGTACTGATCCACTTCTCCTGACGAGTTATATTTATCTGCGATAGCAGTTCCGCACCAGCTAATGTGGTATCCTCAGAGAAAGGGTCCTGGCTGTATAAGGACTCATACCTCCTGAGAAGTTCTGCGGCTTGCACTGACAGCCCTGGGATGTAGGAAGTCCGGCAGCCCCTAGGAATGTGTTGACGAGAGGATGTTGTCACGATGTCAACAAACTGACCGTAATTTCCTGGGACTGGAGGAACTTTCAAAAGAGCTTCATCTATTGACCGCGAGTACGACTCCCAATTTGCCTTTTCGTAATTGAAACGGCGCTTTAGAGGGACATTTACGGGGCGGACTACAGGTTGTATTGTGCACATGATCGGTCTATGTTGGGTGCGAGGTATTGGAGCACTTACGGATTTTGTGCACTGGGAGCTGACAGATTCACTGACGAAGATCAGGTCCGGATTATAACCACGCCTCCACCGGCCGCTGTTGAAAGAGGCCGGTAGTTTGGCATTGTGAACCAGAGCTAAATCATTCGTCTCAGCCCATATCTCAACAGCCTGACCACATGTATCCGTGTCGTTATACCCCCAACTTGTGCTGTGACTATTGAAATCGCCGATTACAATTCTGACTGGATGTTTGTCGAAATTTTCAGGCGGATGGAAATCAAACGGGGTTCCAGGAGGTTTGTATATAGAGGTGACGGTGCAGTGACCAAGATCTATGGTTATCACCTCAATGCCATTCTGAGTCGTGCAACAGGAAGATTTGATGCTCACGCCGGGAGTAACAAACACTGCGTTACCGTGTTTCGGGTGGCAGGTCTCGGCGATGAGCGTAAGTCCAGGAATGTGTGGCCGACTTTGTGTTTCGTCTCGATGTGTTTCTTGGACACACAGTATATCACAGTGTGTGGTGCGGCAAAGTTCAGATAGGATTTCTGATTTGTCCTGTGAGAAACCTTCGATGTTGATCGAGACTACACACAAAGCCGGTTTTAGAGCTGGACCGTTTGTGTTTGCCATCGTGGTGAAAGGATTTGCCAGTTAGCGTTAGAGGATCGCTAACTGTTGCCCAGGGTGCGCCCGATGTACAATGATTTGGTACATCTGCGGGGAGGCTCCTTTCATGCCATCCCTTTTATGGCAGTCGATAAAAACTGGTCAGGCACAGACTGAAGCACGCTGAATATGATTATTTTACTTGCAATGATACTTTACTTGATACCTATTGTCATACGTTGGTAAATAATATCTTTTTCCAGCATTGTCTCTCGGTGACAATTACTTTTGCCACTGACGTCAAGACGTCAACAGTTGAGATTTGTGGGCCATATTTTTGAATTTTATTCCTTACTCGTACGTTCACACTTAGAACTTATAAAGCATTTTTTGCCAAAACAAAACACAACCACACATACAGGTGACTTTTAATTAGTTTTTGATAACAAAAGATATGCCTGTACACGTGATTACAAACAACTTTCACAAATAAACTATATGACAAATCTGAAAAAATTATGTTGGTCCTCAATACATAACAAGTTATCAAATCGCCTTAAAAGGTATAAAGGACCCAAATTTTTTTTTCATATTTGACATATAGTTTCTTTGGGAAAGTTGTTTGTATTCACGAGCACATGCATATCCTTCGCTATCAAGAACTAATTAAAAGTCACCCCATATATGTTCATGAAACTGAACCGCCTCCGTAGCGTAGTATATAGCTCACTTCCTTCACACCATGAAGTCGCGGGTTCGAGTCCCGCCGGGGTCTGTAAGACTTGGTTTGATCAGTGGTAGGGCATTTTCCAAGAGCCCACCTGGCTAGAACTACCTCTATCTTGTCTAAGTCTTACCGTCAAATATCAGTGATGTGTTCCGGCACGAAGATAAGATAGCCAGTTCCCCATTTCGTGGTAAGTGATGCCAAGAAATTATCCAAATGTGGATTTAAGTTAAGGTCTAATCTTCATCATCATCATTTTATTAGCCGAAATATGTCCACTGCTGGCTGGACAAAGGCCTCCCCCAAGGATTTCCACGACGATCCAGCTGCTTCCCGCGACCTTCAACAGGCCATCGGTCCACCGTGTGGGAGGCCTACCTATCGCTACCTCTTCCGGTGCGCGGTCGCCACTCGAGAACTTTACTACCCCATATGCCTAATCGTATGTAATTGTGAAGTGGAACGTGTTCACTCACAGGTTTGCTGGTGAGACTCTGCCAGGTGAAGTGCAGCTCTCCGATGGTGGCCGGCACGGGCACCACGAAATTAAGAGCGTAGAAGTTGATCTGGCCATCTCGCACGTAGAACAGCTCCGCTGTCAAACCTGATGACAAGGAAGAAACGAAATTAGACATAAAAGGAACAAATATTTAATTAACTATAAAGCCTAACCTCTAAATATTTTTTTTTTATAATTGCATGTGCTTTGTTATCATTTTCCTGACTTGCACATATTATTTTCTACTTTTTTTAAGGTTTTCTTTGTCGGGGGTTTTTAAATTTTAAATGTGAGTTTTATTTCATGCTTTTTAAACTTAATGTACCTCAAACACGATACCTTTGCTGTAAGTTGGTAAGGAGTTGGGTATCATACAGATACAAGGAGATGCTGCAGCATCACGTCATGGTTACCATGTTATATCTAAAACCTATTTATTGAGTCTATTCCAATGAGCCTAAACACATTTATCTGCTGTAAGTTTGTAAAGAAGTGGGTATCCTGCAGATTCCATGAGATGCTGCAGCATCAGGTCCAGGTTACCATGGTTTTGCAATATCGTTATAATTACAGGGCACTATATTTCGAATCGATCAGACCGGTATAAGTTGCCCACATCCCTTCATCACCTAGATAAGAGCTGATGATCTTCAAACTGCTAAATCGATTTTCACCAAATATAGCTAAGAACCACCGCAGGGAAACTTGCCTTCACGTTAAAAAAACCGTATTAAAATCGGTCTATTCGTTTAAAAACTACGATGCCACAGACAGACAGACATACACACAGACATTGGCGTCAAACTTATAACTTCCCATAATAGCAATAAATATTTTGAGTTAAACTAACCGCCCGCCGCAATCGGCTTGACGTGCCTCGCGAAGCGCGGAAACGGTCGATAAAAACGCCAGTAACGGTCCAACTAGCCCATCCAGACAATGATCGTCTTTCAGGTCAGTTAACCTGCGTGGTCGACGCAGTCACCGCTACATTATGTAGAGGTAGATAATTGAGGTAAATACGAGTATACAGAAAAACTTGAAAGTTACTCTACAGTGACTACAGAGTTAATGAGCTTAATGGTTTACAGTAAGCGGTCAAACTTTGACAAAACTATTGAAGCTGCTAACAGTTTGGAGCTAAATGAGCTAACAAATGACGGTCCCACAGAGCATTAAACTTTCTAAAAATCTATTAAATACTTACACTTATTTTACGTGTCTATCTATTATCCTAGGAAATCTTTTCAACCGACTTCCAAAAAGGAGGAATTCGAATGTATGTTTTTTTTTGCATGTTTGTAACGCGATGTCTTAGCAAATTGTGAACCGATTTTCATGTTTTTTTTTTCGATAGGGTGGGTATGCTCCCTAGTTGGTCCCATATAAATTTTATCAAAATCGGTGTAGTACTTTATTAGAAAATTAACAAAAACCAAAAATAATAATGCAAAATTGTATAAGTTGCTGCGATAGACGTCGGTTTTTTTGAAGTATTCAATGAATATCATCACATCAGCTCATATATATACGTCCCCACCGAGGGGCTCGAGCCTACCCTGAACTAGGGCGATCGGGCCTTAGTCGACCACGAGGGCCCAGTGCGGGTTGGTCAACTTCACACATAACCTTCGAGTTTCTTCACGATGATTTCCTTCACCGTAAGAGCGCCGGATAAACGTACATATGAGATCGAAATCCGAAAACACATTGGTACGTGGCAGGACTCGAACCACGACCTACCGGATAGGAGGTAGCGGCCCTTGCCGCTTGCGCCACCGACGCTCTCTGTCAATTAATATAAACGCAGATATCTCCATTTTATATTTAAATAAGAAGAGGAGTATAAATTTCCACGAATACTTAATGCAAAATGGAAAGCAGACAGTAAAAAACTAGAAATCTTTAACGATGCTCGTTTGACACACCCATAATGTCTTTGGCGGCACTACGGAGGATTATTGACCACAAATATTGTTGATAAATGCTAAGCAGCTTACAAAATATCACGATGTCTTTGAACTTTGACTAGCTGTGTTAATTTGATTTCAGTACCCAAATATAATATTATTGAAGTAGTAGAATCAAGATAATTTATTCAGAATATGTGCAAATTGAGCGTCGGTGGCGTAATGGCAAGGGCCGCTACCTCCTGTCCGGGAGGTCGTGGTTAGAATCCTGCCACGTACCGATGTGTTTTAGAATTTCGATTTCATATGTATGTTTATCCGACGCTCTTACGGTGAGGAAACCTGCACACCTGGGGAGAAACTCGCAGGTTGCATGTAAAGTCGACCAACCCGCACTGGGTCCGCGTGGCCGACTAAGGCCCGATCGCCCTAACTCAGGGCTGGCTCGAGCCCCTCGGTGGGGACGTATATGAGCTGATATGATGATGTGCAAATTACACTCTTTCTGACAGTCATAAAATAGTAATTACATAATGTCATTTGTGAAAAATAAATAAATGAACTAATAACGTCATTCATTAATTAATAACGTCAAAATCCAATCCTTGATATAAGACAGTAGATAACAGACAAAGTATAAAGGTCTATTTAGTTTAACAGTTGAAAGCGGATGGTAAGCCTAGATATGGTACATCAATTTTCATTAAAAAAACCGGCCAAGTGCGAGTCGGACTCGCGCTCCGAGGGTTCTGTACCACCACACCTCTCTAAAAAGTATAACAATGATACTTCATTCATTTCACACAAAAGACATCAATACGAGCGACAGAATTATTGTTTTTTTTTTCATTCAGTCAAGACTTCTTAGCCCGAGTACAACAGATACTTGGTTTTTATCATTTGTTGTTTTACTTAAGGATTAGTACTAAAATCACACCAAGTTTCACGCGCACGTATGTTGCTGCTTATATACCCCATCTTCGGAATCATCATCAGCCATCAGGGCTTACCAATTGTGAATAAAATAAATATAATAATAAATAAAACTACCGTTTTCACGATAGAGCAGAGCAGAGTTACAAAAAAACCTTTGAAAGAAAAAAGATTTTTGTATGGGGCGGCCCCTTAATTTTTTACTTTTTATTTTTTACTAGCTGTTTCCCACCGCTTCACCCGCGTGGACCACGTTTCTATGACTTTTCGAGAGTGTGCAAGCGGCTCGCGAGCGTGAAAAAAAGTAGCCTATGTGTCAATCCAGGTTCAATCTGTCTACCTACCAAATTTCAGCCAGATCCGTTCAGTAGTTTTTGCGTGAAGAAGTAACAAACATACAAACTCACAAACTTTCGCCTTTATAATATTAGTGTGATTGGTAATCAGCCTGCTTTAGCGGATGTGATGCAATGGGAGGTTTAGCCGTAATCGCCACGCTTGCGGATTGACGATCGCAGTTGTGCAGTGTGCGTAAAGAACGTCGCGCTGCCCATGTTTCGGTTTCTTCCCTAAGTGGTCGCCTCTTACAATAACCTCGGGAAGAGAATAGGGTGGTACTATTCTAAGCCGCACCAGTCCAATTTTTTTTTTTTTAATTTTTGTAAATCCCTCCATAATAACACATATTCTGTCAATATTTCTGCCGGCTACCTATACGGTTCAAAAGATAAGTACAGGCTTTTAAAAGTTGAATGGACGGACAGACAGACGGCGCGGCGTAGCCTATTAATAAGGTCTCATTGCCTGGTACGGAACCCAAAAAGAACCAAAGAAGGTTCCTTAGCATTGCCCAAATGCAGCTATTGCCTCAAATACTTATATCTACAATCATCATATCATATCAGCTCATATACGTCCCCACCGAGGGGCTCGCGCCTACCCTGAATTAGGGCGATCGGGCCTTAGTCGACCACGCGGGCTCAGTGCGGGTTGGTCGACTTCACACACAACCTTCGAATTTCTTCGCAGATGTGCAGGTTTCCTCACGATGTTTTCCTTCACCGTATGACCGTCGGATAAACGTACATATGAAATATTAAATCGAAATCACATTGGTACATGGCAGGATTCGAACCAAGACCTCTCGGACAGAAGGCGGCGGCCCTAGCCGTACCGACGCTCCATAAGTACAATAACATCAGAAATATGACGCCGAACAGTCTGGGCGCGTCCCTGACAAAGAACCTCCAAATCTAGTGTAAAAATACAACCGAACTTCAGAACAACCGACATTCACAAATCTATTTGTACATCAATGACCAAGAATAATATGTCAGTTAGCAAAAAGTTGTATGGGCACGCGCACAATGAGGCGGCGAGATGAAAGGGGATTTCAAAGATGCCGCAGCGAAGGCCGCGCCACCTGTCCACAAATCATGGGAATGGCTCGGAGAAGAGAAGTGGGATATAAGATTAAATCCTAATACTAGTACTAATATAAGGTGTAACAAAATTAGCTGAAACTATTTTAACTGGTGCTCCTACCCATGAAACTGAACAACTTTCCCCATGGAAAACATAGTCAAATCGCAAAAAAAATTTGGCTCTCTCATACCACAGATTACTAATTAGTTACTACGTCTCAAACTAACTCGATCAGCTGATCAGCCAACTTACTAAGGGAAGTTCAATTTTTTTTTGAGATTTGACTATGGGTTCCATGGGGAAATTTGTTCAGTTTCATGGGTAGAAGCACCTGTTAAAATAGTTTCAGCTAATTTTGTTAGACCTTATATATATACTTTGGCCTAAGGTCCACCACCCACGGACTGCATTCCAGCTGCAAAGCAGTTTGGATGCAGTTAAATCGGAACTCTTACTAGGAGAACTGCATCCAAACTGCGAATTTGCAGCTGGCTTGCAGTCGAAATGCAGTCCGTGTGTCTGGACCCGAACCTTCCCAAGTTAGGGAAGAGACCCGCACCCCAGCACTGGGGACGTTTATCGACGCTTTGTTATCGATCCACTACCCGTTGTACCTGGTACGCAACAATGGGAATCTGAGGTAGCAGTCAGCAGACCGCTCATATACAGTCAAGACAATCGGCGCACGCCAGGTGCCACCACGGTGGACAACATGATGGATGCCTCACAACTTTTTAGGAACGCAGCGTTCCTACTCGAAGAGAGCAATGCGAGATATCTCCGCCAGGCGAGGTGGTATGCCTGGGGTCCGGCCGTGGACCAATCGTTGATGACTGGTATCTGTATCAGACTCAGCGCTGAAGAAATTTTAATAGCGCGTTCTAGATTTTGTATTTCTTTTGTTCTCTTGTCGCTTGTGTTACGGTTCAGTGGCGGGTTACTGCAGTTGCCGCCACATCACTCCCCATCAGAGACCGGAGGTCGATCCAAGAACTGGCAGTCTAAAGTCGCGGGTGCTGTCGATGGCAGTTACAGAAATATAAGCTGTCCGTGTTTACAGCTTCGAAACAGAAGAACTGTTATGCGTCTGTTGTGGGACCATGGAACCGATGGTCACAACTTTAATAGTGATTACTATAGTTACTCTGATATCAACAGGTGTTTATTGTTTATCATAAGTATGCAGAAGATCTTCTCGTCTGTCTGCCACCGGAATGGAAAGTAGAAAAAACTGTGACAACGCGTCTTTATTAGGTCACCTCAGCGTCATTTCAATATTTCCAAGAATCAAGTCCAATAAATTCGTCCTCTTGATCACATCGCATCGTATAATATAATATCAAGTATCTTTTTCATAAAATTTATTATGACACAATTTATTACCCTCGATTTATGACAATAATATTCATATGTAAATAATATGTTTTCCAGTATACATACTCTACGGCCATAAATGTTTAAAATAAAACGATTTCAATATTGTGGCCAGTAAGGTCAAAGATCCCGTCTCTTTTTATCGATAATGGCAACACCAACGCGATGGCTGGCATCCCACGGTCTATTCACACAATAAACGTAAATTATAACATATCCCCTACAAACAACGTCAATTTTAGCTACACTTATCTGTGTATAATATGGCAAGGTGTCACGAAATTGCGTTAATATGCTAATCGGGTAATACGAAACGATGGTAGACAAGATCAAATTAATATTAACACTCTTAACGACGTGTTTGTTTATTCTGGTTCCGATAACGACTCTCTGGTCGGCTAGCGATTCGAAAAACACATAAAATGTCTTTAATTTATTTACATATTTGATAATGACAAATTAGTTTGACATCTTTTTGCAAATTCCCTTACAAGATATTTATGACCTTACCAGCTTTTGTCCTTAGAAGTTTTTATGACGGTATTTGAGGGTGTGAGGTGCGAGGTCCTTCGGAAACTATGTCGGGCTATGCTACTTAGTAGTGTATGTCACTTCACTTCCCACCCCCTCAACTAACTCTGTGCAAAAAATCACGTCAATCCTTTGTTCCATTGCGACTTGCGCAAGCGGGGAAATAAGTTTTCTCGAAATCCCTAGAAAACTATGTCTGGTTATGCTTTATACTAATAAAACTTCCTACTCTCTCGACTATGTCTGACCAAAAAATCACGCCAGTCCGTTGCTCCGATGCGACGTGAAATAAATCACCAAAAAAATATCAAAAAAAAAATTCAGTTCCTCCAGGAACTGTGTTGGGCTTTGCTATTTTAATGGGATAAAATGTAGCCTTTGTCCCTTCCCATTTCGTCCTCTATTTTTGTGCAAATAATTACGTTGATCCGTTACAACGTTAAAGACAAACAATCAAACAAATAAACAAACGTACTTTCACAGGCAATATTTTATTATTACTTACCTACGAATAAATAGTTATAAAGTGAGGATTTCGAGATAGGATTCTTTGTAACGACCAAGACGGAATTTAAGAAGAAACGAAAAAAACGTGAAATCAAATTGGGTATGCTAAATTTTTTATAAGCCATGAAAATAAAAAAACCATTTCGAGATATTTTTATTTAAAGCCATATTTTTTCATTTTCCACTCGAAAAAGTAAAAGATTGCGTAAAAAAATCGGAAAAGGACAATAACCTTCATTTGACCCCTATGACGTCACGAGTTTACAATAAAACCTTATTTCACCACTGAACGGAACGTGCACTCTTACTTGTCATATCAATTACGGACCTTGCATTTGAGGACGAGCTTTCGTCGAGCACTGAAAAAGGCACTATTTATTTATCATCCACCAAAAACTACGTTTGAAACAATCAAATATTATTAGAACGTCATTCAAATTAAATACTTAAATGGGTAAGATATTCATTAGAGGTCCAATTTTTATTGTGGTTCTAAAAAACATTTAAACTCTGAAGGCCTTGTCCATACATAGATTATGATGTTTGATGACAAGTAAATTTTGACTTTGACGTTTCGTTGTTGGCTTTGTGATAGTTTCGTTTCGGAAAAGGCAAAGGTTACTAAGACCATACAGCCAGGTCTGATGTATTTAGGCTTCCTTAGCTGTTGGATTTGTAATGCTAGTGCCGGTGCAATGAAAAAACAACAAAATAAAACTACGAATGCGTCTACCACAAATCCCGCCAAAAAACCTTTGGGAATGATTGACTTGAGTGACTTGACAGTTGACGTCAAGGCCTATTCATTTCATCGTCATAGAAATAGGGCTGTTCGTTTCATAGTAATGTGAACCGATGACGTCATCAAGGTTTCAAAATTTAAAAAAATATTTAAAAATATCTAGAGGCTTAAAAAATGAAATATTCAAATTAGTTTTTCAAAATGGTCTAAACCATCAGAAAAAAATTTAAAAAAAATACTTTTTTTTTTAGCATACCCAATTACTAAAGCAAAGTTAATAACCAACTAGATCTTATCAAAAGAGATCTTAGAAAACATTAGAATCTCTATAATAAATTGCTTCTGCGTAATCAGCACGAAATCAGATTGAGCATTAATGACCCACCTGGAACCGGTGAAGCTAGACACATGTGACATGATACACGAGATCCATCTGAATTCTGAGGGGGTAATAAAAATGTGACGTAAGTTGGAAATGCCGGATTCCATCAGGCAATGGGCGAGGAACGGGCTACCGTGCGCCGCCGCCGCGGCGCCTTTGAACCTCGGCGGCAAAAAGCAAGAAAACCACTTGATACGACAAATAACCAGAGATAACCGAACCCGCCTCCAGGCGCCCATTTTTTTGTTCCACTAAACTAATTTTTAAAGGACAGTTAAGTTGTAAAGTACGGCCACAGATGAGATATGTACTAGTTACTTGGTACGGCGGCGCTTTTTGTACGTTATTGTCGCGGATACCATGAAAGTGCGCCTGTAGTTACATAGCTGCTTTTGTGAATGTTTAAGGCGAGGCACCGGTGGAGAAGCGAAGAAACATTTTTGCTAGATCAAATTTTTTGGGTAATTACTACTAAATATCGGTCTTGCAAAAAATATTGGACATACTTAAGGATATTGTCTGAGAAATGTGCTAATATGTTACACGATAGTGTGTACTTTACTCGATCATAAAAAAAACAGGTCTAAAACGTCTTAAAAAAAGTCTAAACCGAATTTTTTATTTATAAAATTACTAAATTTGCACATAGTTTTTATAAGGAGATATTTCTTTTTAAGTACTACAGAAAATCTGCTAAATTTTAGTTTTAAAGTGAAACTTTTATTACATCGTCAGTGTTTCCCGATTCCTATAATTTGGGGATCTTCAAGGCAAGAGTGAATAGGCATTATTTGAGTTTGCGTGTACCATCCTCGACTGCATCATCACTTACCATCAGGTGAGTTGCAGTCAAACGCACTCAAATTTTTAATAAAAAAAAATCGTCTCAAACTTTTTCGTCTGTGTGTTGCATTTCGCGTGACGGTCGGCCGAGCAGCTATGATCGTTTCGTCCTCTGTACCGTAGCAGAGCAGCTATGATCGTTTCGTTCTCTGTACCGTAGCAGAGCAGCCATGATCGTTTCGTTCTCTGTACCGTAAAGTAAAGTTTAACTTTTACCGTGGTTTCATAAAACCACACAATCCTTTTTTTTTACATTGAAGTCTTAAGAGAAGTAACAACGTAAAACAAAAAAAAAGTGCAAATACGAAACATTGAAAAAGTGCAAAAGTGTGGTTTTTTTCTTGACTCTTTACACGTGAAGGAAAAAACAGAGACAACTGTTTTACAAATGCCTTGCCTTAAGTGCTTTTCTGTTGCAGATCGCTGCCGAAATATGCAGGCCTGCTATGTTTAGGTACTGAGTTACTCACTGACTGGTTAATATTTAGTATTCTTTGCTGTGGTTGAAGAATATTCAGATTTTAAGATTTGATTGAATTGAGACGACAAAGAAGTCGAAGCAATGAAAGATGTATTGAAAATTTTAATCAGATGAGCGCAACACAATAGGGCTTCATGCTCCTCACGCCGCCGGCCGCGCTGCCGCGTATTACATTCACATCACACCTCGAACACAACCTTCATTACACGCACAAAAACCCCATTTGTAAAAAAATAAATAGAACTCCGTTCAATGGCCGCTGATATTTAGTACAGAAAGCTCCCCTTCGCGGCGTAAAAAGATTTTAGGGGTACAACAGGGGCATTATGCGGAATTATGCGAGTCGAGGTGTGCAAGAAAATAAAAATAAAGAGCAGAGGTGGGGAAAAGGTGTGTGGAGTTATGCACTTGGTTCCGTCGAGTGTTCATTGCACGGATAAAAGTGTCCTCGTTTATTATTTCCTTTTAAAAACCTCGCCTTGGTGAGTATATTTTTGAATAATGTGCCACACAACAACCTCGGTTAAGAAGTCAGCTCTGAACATGAAGTTTGTCACAAAATACACCTGTTGTAACGTTTCGGAATGACAGATAACTGTCTATTCCTCTGCAAGAAGAAATCAGTAATACACCATTTGATGAACACAGATATTTCTTCATCTTTGTAAGCTATTCATTAAAAAAAATTATTTTTAAATGCGCAATAATTAGTAAGTCCTTGTCATTATCTCACCTGATGGTAAGTGACGATGATGCCGAAGACGTGAGCGGGCTTACCAAGATTCCCAACGCTATGGGAAGCTAGCTATATCTTATCTTCAAGCCGGAAGATTGTCGTAAGATTGTCGGTAAGACTTAGATAAGATAGTGAAAGCTAGCCAGGCGGGCTTAAAAATGCCCTTCACCAACCAAACCGAGTCCTACGCCGGTATTGAACCCGCGGCCACCTAATGTGAAGCCAATGGACTTAAGATTACGCCACGGAGGCGGTGAAACTTAGTACATACTTACATGATCTCTAAAGACTCCGTTCCCTACACGTACACAAAGCATGGGACGACAGGAAACCGCAAGAATAATATAACTGTCGAACACAACAGGCTCTACAACCACATCCCCGACTATGGGTGATCATGGCAATCATAAAACGTACACCGTGTTAATAATAGCTTTGGGATGCTCGTAAAAATCTTCGGGAATGCATTAAAGTGTGGCAATGGAGACAGTTCGATAGAGATCTGTTGTGCTGTGGCTACAGACGAGGCTAAGTTTTGGCCCTCAAGTTGGCCTCTTATGTGTTTTAGTCAGTATTCAAGCTATTGCTAAATCGAAGATTATAATGACTAATTAACGAAAACTGTAGCAATAAGGACTTCAAAAAAGTAATTGTATTAAAATAAGGCCGTTCTAAGTAGGTCGCGCAATAAGGCCGCCTATCGTATAGGCTTTGGTAAACCCGTGACAACATCTCATCTCTATATATTTTTTTTATCTACTCTCATATCGTAAAGTTCGCATTATTACTTTAAACCGAGTTTATATTGGCATACTTTATAAACAAAATACCGTAATTAAAAAAAAATTACATTATAACATTATTTTGTTAGAGAAATAATGTTATAATGTATATTTTTTTCCATTACGATACAAATTAAACCAAAGAGATAATGTCACCAACGAAGTTCCGTATCATTATTTTTTTATTGGAACGCACATGCGGTTCGCGCCATTTTTACAGCAATACAAAAAGTTTTCATTCCAATTTTTACTTGTCTGTGACAGCGCCCGCTTCATCGCTTCATATATACTGAATTTCGTGGATAATTTTCATTCTTGTTTAAAAATGTCTGAGATCAGTGAAAGCATTTTTTTATTACTCTTAATTTTGATCTTTGTATTTTAGTTGATTCATACCCAATGTATGAGATTAGATAAAGTAGTTTATGAAACTGCACATAATTTGGTCTTAAAACACTCGTGTAATTCTATAAAAAAACTCGCCTAACTTTTAACTTACACTCATATTTTAAGAACCCTTATTATGCAACAGTTTCATAAACTACTATTAATGTTGTGATGCAATAAAGAATATTGTATTGTATTGTATTGTATTGTCGCGCGTAAATTTGTCCTGACAAATACGAACACAACAAAACAATAATCAGCCAAGTCGGTTGAGCCGTTCCCAAGTGATGGATGATCTTTCGTACATATGCAGCAATTGATTTTACAAGCTTTATTTTAGCTTGCCGTGTTATCTTTTAGTATGTCTGTTAGTTAGTTTGGGACTATTCTTGGAAGCTAAATTAAAACCACTTCCCGGTCTGAGCTGAAATTTTGTAAACACGTTAAGTTTGGAGAATATTGCATGGGTAGCTTAGTGACGTCATTCTAAATCCAATACGGCGGACTCCCAAGGATAAGTTATTTTTAATGCACCATAAATACACCCCCATGATAAGGATATCAAACGAAAGGATTTGCTGAAAAATATACAAAATGATTAAATTTATTTTCAAATTAAAGCTTGTATCTAAACTTTTTAGGTTTTTCGAAAATTATTTATTTATTTACATATATAGAGAGAGGTGGATAAAGATTTGGAGATAATAACCATTCAAGTAAGTAAGTTGTAGTAGCTGATAGTAATTTCATCCATGTAATTGTATTAAACATTTCCGCTCACAAATTTTTGCATGAATGATGCACGCAAATGATTTAACTACCAACACATTGTGTTCTGATCATTCTAAATTCTATAGGCACTGTTCCAAATTGCGTAATGGCATTTGTAAAAAGGCTCCTTACTCAGGTGTGTTCAGGTGTAAACTTTGAGGTTTCTTTCAGACCCACCGTTCCGGAAACAAGATGGTAACACGATCTGTCTGTTCGTCCGTCTGTCTGCCGGTAAGCATCGCTTTGTCCCTAACAAGATTCGTTTTCTCAAACCCAAAGACTCTTTGTGATATCAAAAAGAGCTGGCATATAAAAAGAAGGTGTGAATAAAGACTTTAGGGTTGTAGAATAAATGAAAAGAACCGGCTAAGTGCGAGTCGGACTGCGGCAAAGTAAAGTTATGTAGTCTTTTCAAAAATTTAATATGTATATTTCAAAAACCAAAATTATATTTGAAGTCAGTATATAGAACATATTGCATGGAAAATCCATGATCTTATTACAAATCCAACGGCACATCTTAAATTGGTGGATTATTACTCCTGAACTTAGAAACTAAGAAAGCCTCCTTAGCCGTGATAGTTTTCCTTTTAAATTGATTATATGTCCTACTATTTTTTTTTATCGGCGCATCGGGAGCCGGGTCGTTCCTTTCCCTCTAATATGGTTGAGAGGAGCGATGGCTGACTCTCGCGTAATACTCGTGACCGGGTGCTGTCCGTGTGAACTGGCCTACAATTGTCAAAGGCGTTCACGACATTCAATAATTTTGATGTACCTATAACTTCTCGTGTCATATTGTTTTCATGTTCTAATGACATTATTTTTTTTATATCACGGATTGTATTTTGACGTAATTAACTAATGATTGTTTATTTCTTGATTTTTTACAAATGAAATTATGTAATCACTATTTTATGACATCAGAAAGAGTGTAATTTGCACCTATCCCTACTAATATTATAAATGTGAAAGTAACTCTGTCTGTCTGTTACGCTTGCGGCTCGCGCACTGCGCACCCTCGAAAAGTCATAGAAATGTGGTCCACGCGGGTGAAGCCGCGGGAATCAGCTATTTTGAATAAATATCTTGAATCTATCAGATGTCCTGAAATAGCGGTTTAGCTGGTAGGGCGTGAGGCGTGAGGGGAAACTTGACTCTAACAAAAATCCTAAATCAAAAAATGGTTTTAGCAAACCCGTAATACTTTTGAAAGACTTATTCAACGATACCCCATCTTTACTAAAGAGGAGGTACCCTAAAAAATATTTTTCAAGATTTTATAGTACCACTTTATTGGCGTGATTAATACGTGTAGCCATGCCAAATTTCACTAATAGCCCTACAACCTCCACCTACCCGGTCTTGGCCAACCTGTGTGGAGTATGACCTGACCTTTCCGAGTTTGGGAAGAGACTCGCGCCGCCCCAGCAGCAGTGGAGACGTTAATGGGTTGTTTAGAAGCAGAAAGTTAATTTAGCGGGACTTTATAATGTACTTGACATCTCTATAGCAGTTTAAGGTGGTTCGGTTAGCACACTAGCGCGCCGCCAATAGAAATAAATAATTTACTCATTCTTATGGACTTTAATCGAAATCATTGAGTATTTAGTGCAGATAGGGTTGCAACAACTATTTTTTCGTTGTTATTTTATAACTGTAAATATTAGCAAAATGTTATTTTTAACTTGCTTTTATGGTGGTTTGGTTAACACACTAGCGCCGCCAATAGAAATAAATATTTTTTTAGCCAATGTGTTAATCCTGGTCCTAATCTGTCTACCTACCAAATTTCAGCCAGATCCGTTCAGAAGTTTTCGCGTGAAGAAGTAACAAACATACACACTCACAAACTTTCGCCTTTATAATATTAGTGTGATGGACTATAATCGAAATCTTTAATTATTTTATATATAGGGGGCAACAATCTTAAGAGCATATTATCACAATATAGAAGCAAAAAAATTAAGACGCAAGATCTCATTACGGTAAGGGTGCAAAAGGAAGCAGGGGCATGTCTTCGGGGGGCTAATGCACGCAATAATCGCTGCCATCACTCTGCGCAGTGTTACACATACCATTTACCCCGAATCTCCCCTATTCATTTAATTACACCCTCATGCAAACACGTGGAGTCATTAAACAAATTTATAGAATTAATTATCCCTCTCCGACCTGCAAAGGGTTTAATTATGTTAAACGGGCGCAATAAAATTAATATAAACACAGCATTATTGCAACAAATAGCCTCTTTATCACACAAAAACAATAAAATGAATGCAATTTTATTATCAAAGGATCGGACAAAATCAAGCGGCAAATAAATAAATAATTAAGGAAAGTTAACGATCGTTAAAAAGCGATCCAAATTAAAACAAGCGATTGAAATCGCTACGACACACGGGACAGACGGTATTTGTCAAGAATGATTCTCATTAGTGCAATTAATGATGTTCATAATAAATATCTTTTCAGATTTCTACATTCTCCTGTTATTTTTTCAACCGACTTCCAAAAAGGAGGACTGAGGTTCTCAATTCGACTGTATGTTTTTTTCTTATGCGTGTTACCTCAGAACTTTTGACTGAATGAACCGATTTTTATGATTCTTTTTTTATTTGAAAGCTAGTGCTTCCCGTGTGGTCCCATATAAATTTTATCAAAATCGGTGTAGTACTTTATTAGAAAATTAACAAAAACCAAAAATAATAATGCAAAAATGTACTAAGTTGTTGTAATGGAAGTCGTTTTTTAACGTGTTTTAGCGTTTTTTATTATAATAAATACACTGTATCTCTTTAAATGTCCAAAAGTATAACACATTTACGCGACTGCTGAACTTGAGTTTAAGATTTAAGGTAGTAATTTAGTAATCCTAAAATTCGCTTATTTAAAAAAAAAGTATTTAGAAAATGAGATCTATCCACAGACCAGAATTTCGTGACTTGCTTATGTGTCTAAAGTTTAATTAGAATCGGCCCATCCATTTTCAAGTAGTACTAATTTTAAGTTTGTATGGGACACTATTTTGTGAAATGGTTCCTTGGGCAAGGAATTTCACACCTTCATTTCGAACTTAGAACAAACGATCTGAAATAAACATAATGAATAACCTGCATCGCAGCTGAAAGTTTTAAAAAGAAATGTTTGTGTCTAATTAACCCTGAAGTGCGGTTACCAAAGGGTCCCGCTCCCGGAGCTCCTAGCTGATGGATGCGACTTTTTGCCCGAGTTCGTCGGGCTAATCCCAAGGCTTTAAATTTGACAGCTCAGTCTTCCAGATTTTTTGCCGCCACGTCCCAGATGGTTTAGAACACTTCCCTTAATTATGTGAAGCGACATGGAAAGCAACTTAATTAATTATCAGCCTCTAATTAACGGCAAGAGACAGTGTTGTTATTGTTACAAAAACAAAGTACAAAATAATGCGAAAACTTATAAAGTCTACGTACCTAAAGTTGCTGAATAATTAAACTAAAATGTAAGTTGGTGAACAACTCACAAACATCCCCAATGCTCTAATTAACGTTTAGAGACAGTGTTGTTATTGTTACAAAAACAAAATACATACAAACTAAACCGAAAACATTATAAATTCTACGTAACGTTGCTGAATAATTAAACTAAAATGTAAGTTCGTTAACAACTCACAAACATCCCCAATACTGGGCACGGGTCTCTTCCCATGCTCTGGAAGGTTGGGCCATATTCCACACACGGGGACCAAGTCCGGGTTGTTGCACGTTGTAGGTGTAGTTAGTGGTGAACCTCGCTGTCAGAAGTTTTTCAAGCTGCCTCGCAACCGACACCAATGGCTTAACGTGTCTTTCGAAGCACGGAAACGGTCGAGAAAAATGCCACTAACAGTCAAACCCATCCAGGTAATGGCCGTGCTTCAGGTCAGTTAACTTGCGTGATCGACCTGACCACGCAGGTCGTGCTGAGCTACGACGACTTCACTAATGCAAGTACTATGAAGTAATTAATTATTAACAGTTTAATTTTACACAAACTGGACATTATCGGGTCGTTTGTACGTTATCGTGACAGTAAATAAGCGTCCTAGTCTTAATATACAAACATGGCCTCTTTACGAGCAAGCCAGTGCAAGTGGCGACAAAGGATATACATACTTTTTGTCTAATACGCGCAGTTTGTCCAATTTTATAACAATGATTTCAGGTGCAGAACGACCGACTCGTATAATGTCATTTAGAATGTACTTCACAAAGTTTTAATCACAAATTACAGCTAATCTGGCTGGCCAGCTAGTCGTGCGTGTCATTCGTTTTTAGGGTTCCGTACCCAAAGGGTAAAAACGAGACCCTATTACTGAGACTTCGCTGTCCGTCTGTCTGTCTGTCACCAGGCTGTATTTCATAAACCATGACAGCTAGTTTATTTCAATCATCAACCTGGAAAGTGGCTACAGTATCACAGTATTACAGTATCAGTGTGTAGTTTTTTTTGTTTTGATTGTTTTGTGTTTAGGAACTACTAAAAAATGGCAGAAAAAAATATATGACTCGTTGCCCAGACTCTGCTCGAACATATTATTTGCACTGTTCTTCCAAAAATTCAGGAATCGCGCGTTATGAGTATTGGACATTTTGAGTATTCATGTCGTTTTGCGACTCGGCCTATCTGCACCTGAATTTCACCATGAGTGCACCTGTCTTTGAATTATATCGCGAATATGTAAACATTATCGTAACGGGACTTTATTGAGCGCGCCCTTTCAAAACATACTCCGGCTACTGCGCGTTATTTTTAATGTTTATGTGATATAATATTGTGTTTTACACAGTACATTATTAAAAAAAACGACGGGTTGCACTCCGGGAGTGCCGGCAGAAGTGAAAACTTGAATATTAACGTTGTGCATTTATATTACATTAAAAAGTTTATATCTCAGAAAAATCAACAAAGAATCAACTCCATCCGTCAAGTACAAATTTTCGATCAGGTCACGTGTCCTGACGCGAGTTTAACATTTTTTACCCATTACAAAAAAAGTGCACAACGCCGCTAAAGAAGTTCTCACTTCAAAAAAACATGCAACACTCAAGCACAGTATATATATTAGTACTTGACTCAAGATTACCCAACTTAGTTGTTGCAAGACATTGTGCACGACATCAGATGGTCCTGATGTTCAATTCACTTCCAGCAAGGTTGAAATTGGCAATTAATCAGTCAAATTTTAAGAAGTTATTAAAACAGTTTTTAATGGAAAAGTGCTTTTATAAAATTTAAGACTTTATTAATAATAAGTAGCCTCAAAACTTTAATATTGATTTTCGTTTAATGTGACTTTTTTCAGATTCTCTTTCTTGTGTTATTTGTTTTAATTAAATGTATTTTCTGACATTAATTAATTTTTATAGATAAGGGTGACATTTTATTTAGGAAAAAATTCACATGAGATTTAGTTTTTATTTTTATTGTACCTTGTGTTGCTGTAGTTTAGTAAGTTCAATTTCATATACAATACACATTGTTACAAGGAATAAATAAATATGAAATATTATATTACTAGGAGGATAATTATAAGAATGAGATGAATTTCAACACGTTGCAGGGAGAAGGTAGGTGATATAAATATTTTTAGGGTTCCGTACCAGATAACGGGACCCTATTAATAAGCCTACGCCGTCCGTCTGTCTGCCTGACCCTTTAAGGCCTGTATCTATTGAACCGCAATAGTTAGCCGGCTGTTTTCACAGAATATGACGTGTTATTATTGGAGATTCCTATACATAAAAATTTAAAACAGTAAAAATTTACGGGGATCACATACATACAATGAACAAAGAAACATGTTTTTACAGGTTTTTCGGGTTTCGTAGCCAAAGGGTAAAAACGGAACCCTATTACTAAGACTCCGCTGTCCGTCCGTCTGTCACCAGGCTGTATTTCATTAACCGTGATAGCTATATAATTGAAATTTTCACAGATGATGTATTTCTGTTGCCGCTATAACAACAAATACTAAAAATTAGAAAAGTAAATAAATAAGAGGGGCCTCTATACAAAATACCTGTTTTTTTGAATGCCAGAAATAAAGTAGATACAAAAATAATAATATTCGACACAAACTCTAAATCATATCATATTAATAGTACATTGCGTTATAAATATAAATTTAAGGTTCTGAACTTGTGAAAAAAACACCGTTACAGAAAAAAACTATTTTTTAAGGTTTTTTTTTCATGTGTTTATTCAACACAGAAATAAAACCGGTTTTTTTTTTCAAAACACTACGTACATCCCTTCAAATTCGCAATGAGGAAGATTTAGCACAACAATGAGCAATAATAAAAATGATATGTGAGGTTTTTCAGCTTATTCAGCGCGAACTCCAGTGTCGTAAGGCTGGCAACCCTGTTTATGGCTTTATTCAAGTTTGGAATACTTGCGAAATGAAACTCCGCCGACGCTGTCTCGCCGGAATTTATGACGTCACATACACACGTTCCAGAATCCAGACGGGAGGAAATTAACTCTGATAGAGTTATGCTCTCCTTGTACCGAAAACTACAACTGATATCCTCGTTCCGAACTGTGAGCCTGCTGTGTCTAACTTTAATTAAATAATTCAAAATTTGTGTTGTGCTTATTTCACGTATCTTTGTTTGCTTCCATTTGTACAATGCTAAGACAATAAAGCGATTTATGTAATTGACACAGATAAACTACATATTATAATAGATATGAGATATAATTGTAATAGATAATACAACAATCATTATGCTTAGAATTACAGTTTAAAGTGCCAATACCGTATTTCATAACCAAATTGCGAGAAAATTGCTATAAATTTTGCGTTGCGGTATCTGTACTTAAACATAGGCTTCCAAATGGCGAAATAAGCGTCCAATAACTATCTGGCTGGCTTTGCACACCACGCTAATAAATGACAACTAAAGTAATAACTCAGAACTAGACCCAAGAACGGCACAAAATTGTCTTAGAAATGCTCCAAGATATCAAACAGCGGTCCTGAAGGGAGACGAAATGCCGACTGAATGGAAACGCCTTGACTAAAAACTTAAAGAAAGATCGCGATCGCGCTTACTCATCCTCCTCCCTAAGGAGCGGGGGGGGGGGGGGGGGGGGGTCGTTAGTGGGTAGTGTGGTCTTGGGCCTGTGCATATTTATTTATATATATATCTTATGGTATGTATGGGTATGTATGCATATAGGCGCAGGGCTGTGAGTCCCACATAACCAATAAAGGCGGCTGTATTGGTATGCGTAAAATATTTTTCCCCCTTCCCTCCTCAGCAGTACGAGAAAAAAAAAAGCTTGCTCATCGTCGATGAAGAGCCATGTGAAACTTGAAACCTGAGACTCTACAGCACCCATTTCACTCAGCGGCTCGGGCCTCAAGTGGTGAGATATGTATGACAAACAGCAGGGCCTACAGCCACAGGGACCGACGGACAAAAAACCAGCGCAATACAGACGCGGTCGTGACGCGTTTATAAACGACTCCGGATTACTCCAGCCCTCATGAATTTTGTTGCTTGTATCGTTTAAATCAAATTACAAAGTCAACCCACGTGCGTCGTGCACGACTATCGTAGACATGACAGCGAACATTTCTACTCTTATCTGACTGATTAGAGAAGTCTACCAAAAGGTTATCGTGTCGCAGAGATTGTTTATATTGTATCTAATCGATTTTCTATCGTTTATGATGTATTTCATAGCGATATGAGACTTATCGGTCCTTCTAACCAAAGGTACCGGGTTCAAATCTGGACGGCCAATCTACCAATGAGTTTTCCAAAAACTTACGTACATATACTTACCGATTGCTTTAACGGTGAGGGAAAACATCGTGAGGAAACCTGCACACACCTGCGAAGAAACTCGAAGGTTGTGTGTGAAGTCGACCAACCCGCACTGGCTCCGCGTGGTTAACTAAGGCCTGATCGCATTGTAAAGAGTGGTCTTATTTTCTCGTCTCATACATACCAAAGCTAGCACATATACCTACATAACAGATGTATCAACATTTACGACAAGCCATGTTTTCCTGAAATCTCCCACAGGCTGTCTGTGCACTGTGCAGTACAAATAGACACTGTGCACCGTGTGGACTGGAGGTGTCCAATAACAAAACACACGACACGCATGTCAAACAAGCGCTCACCAAATATTATCTCACTGCCACACTGTATTATTTCGTGGATTTGTACCAACACATAAAGCGAGCATGGGACAGAAGCAAGCCAATGTTTACACTGGAACTTAGAAAGGTTATGGTTGACGAGTTTCGGTAGGAGCATGCTGCATGGTACAATAATATAACTCCGCCTGGTACTCTCTTCCGAGACTCGCGAACCACGTGACTGACACAAGCCTACGTCAGCGCTATCCTGTGTTACCATTAGTGTAAACAGAATTACCCGAACGTCTGAAATGTCTTTCGTGAATCGGAAGATATTGCTAACGAGTAATTAAAAATGACGTGTTATTGTAAAATTTAAGATAAAATACATATAAATGACAATTATAAAATTACAAAGAAATATTTTAACATTTTTTTAACTATGTAACCATAGATATAATTTACCCATGTAACATGTTATGTTGAAATAAAGTGGCAATGTTATGTGACGTAGGCTTGTGTCACTTTGGGAAGAGAAGACCAGTTTTTTTAGACCATGGGTAGGAGGGAAATGCCAGAATTACATTTCTACTCCCAGTCAGTGTTACCAGATGAAAAATATAAACTACCGTGTGTAGCAGTTAAAAATGTTTCGGACTCAAATTACCGTAGAAGCATTTGAAAAATACCGTGTAAATTACCGTGTATAATGCATCTGAAACAACCTTTAATTTTCAATATTTTTAATTAATATCAAACAGATTCTTAAATCATCTGGAATAAGTACTTCTTTTTCATAAATGGCTGCCGTCATTTTTGATGACATGTTCTTAGTTGGTGTAAATCAACACAGCTATTTCCATTTCTACAAAAAGGGCCGGCGCGCTCGGTGTTGCCAACTGCAGCCGACAAAACTGCGCTTCGTTTTATGTATATTGTTATTCGAGATCATCGATTTCAAACTTTTATTGTGCTATTTGTGCTTACTACTGCACGGTAGTTAATATCTAAGAATACCGTAGAAAAAGACAGTAGACCGTGTATTGGCCAAAAATACCGTGTATTTACGGTAATTACCGTGTCACTGGTAACACTGCTCCCAGTCTTTTGTTGATACGCGACGCGTAAGCGCAGCGCTGCGAAACTAAAAATAGTAAGAATGATTTTTTTAATGTCTGATGCAGGCTGCAAGAGAGCAGTTTGCTGAGCGCTCTCGACAAGGGCTCTCAAAAGGAGCCTCGTCGACGCCAGCGTGTTTAACCAGCGCTGTTTGCTGAGTATACCGCCTACGTACCTATCGCATGAAAATCCTTACTAATATTATAAATGTGAAAATTTGTTTGTTACCTTTTCGCGCTTCAACACCTTAACCAATCTTGATGAAATTTGGCATACAGGTAGCCTGTGTCACTGGGAAGGACATAGGCTACTTTTTATCCCGTGAAAATAGCATAGTTCGATGCAGTTCCTGAGGGCACTGAAAAAATACTAACATCGCAACGGACCAATGGCTTGATGTGAGTGTGTGGTTGAGGGGGTGGGATATGACATAATTTACTAATAAGCATATCCCGACATAGTTCCCGAGGGATCTGGGGAAAACTCATTTCCACGCTCGCGCACGTCAGCGTCTTTAAAACGGAGCGACGGATTGAAGTAATCTTTGTATAGAATTGTTTGAGAGGTTGGGAAGTGACATAGACTGCTAATCAGAATAGCCCGATATAGTTACTGAGATCTGGATAAACCCAATGCTCATGTCCACGCTCGCCAGCCGCTTGCGGCTCGCGCACCGCACACCCTCTAAAACAGTCATTACAACCAACCAAGCCGCGGGCAAAAGCTAGTATTCACATAAAGACAAACACCTAACGCGTCGGGTTGCCAGGCACGTCGCGAGCTGAAATTAAAACGTGTAGGTAATCGAGCGGCCGACGCTCGCCCGACTTCGCTCAGTCTCGTAAATTAGAGGTAATCGAACTGAATCGCCCGCACAACCGGGAATTATCGAGTTGGCAGCCGTTCAGAAAATAATTTACGCCGCGCCGGCCCGCCCGCCATCGTTGGTCCTGCCTGATGGAAATCATAAAATTTTGTACATCGCCCGTAAAGTAAACAATGGGCAAAAAGAGCAAGAGAGCCGCCGGTGCGGCCATGTCGTGCCCCCAGGTCCCAGGTAACCCGCGGTGTTCGCTTATTTTTCAACTCTTTTAAAATGAAATTCGAATTGGGGGGCGTTCAAGTATTACGTAACGTAGTTTTTGAAGATTTTTGGCCCTCCATTCCCCCATGTACCGCGCCATAACGTTTTTCTGTACTCCCCCCCCCCCTCTCCTCCTCCCTGAAAACACCCAAGTGATCAGTTTTACCTAAAAGATACACTAAATAAAATAAAAATTCTCCTTAAATAACATAAATAAAAAGGGTTGATTATAATTCGTTGATTTTTAATTAAATTTAAAAAACCGTGTTACGTAACGCGTTGTTCGTACCCCCCTTCCTCCCCTATAACGCATCGTAACTTTTTACAAGACACATAAATTGCGTTACATAATACTTGAACGCCCCCTGAACAGCCTCGATGCCCGATTCAGTTTGATGTGATTCGTGCACTCTTGGTAGACAGAGTGGGTATACTCTTTCTGGTAACAATTTTTACTACACAATAGGGCTGACGAATGCTAGTCATCTGAGTTACTTCTTATCATTTGTCAAAAACGACATTTTGTTCTAAAAATGTTTAAAATTACTATGCGTGACGTCATAGTTTAGCAGCGTCATTTAAGTACTCATTTTGTGATTTTGGTGAATTAAAAATCGAAGACTTGATGGAAAACAAAACGAGTAGGGCTTTCCGAAATTTAAGTAGGGGGGCAATTTAGTGATCAAGAGGTCATAATTTATTTCCGATGCTGTCGTCATCCCTATTGCTTCTCGGCTTGTTAAGGATAAAATCGCCACGTCATCACTATCGTGAGAGCACAAAGAGGGTGTAAAACAGGTTGTTAGTGATCTAATTATACGGCTTTCCTCGGCTTCCGTCACGGGCGCGTTTCCGCCGCACAATGCAATGCGCGTCGCTCCGGTGCACGGCTGCATTCGTCGCGCTGCACTAACTAGTTGCACTGCGCTAACTCGACCATAAAAAATAGGTTAGCTGATACATAATCGACCCTCAATTACAGATATCACCTGTTAAAATCAAAAGAGGTTTGAAAATTTTTGTAGGAGACTGGCATACTGGAGTCCGATTTTTTTCAAAATGACGTCGCACATTGAGACCTATATATTTGGATAGGGGACATACAGACAAACAAAAAATGTCATGTAACATAGTATTAGGAAACGTCACGTTACGGAGATAATTGAATATATATATTCCATAATAATTTTGATTATTTTTAACGTCTGTCAAAATGTTATGTGACATTTTTTGTTCTTCTATAGATCCTCTATTCAAAAACATAGGTTAGATTGTGCGACGCCATTTGAAAAAAATTCAAATGGCGAATCCTTAGTATGCCAATAACTTTCAAACCCCTTTATTCAGGTGAAGGAAATATAAACGAAAATTGAAATGTTTAAATATGCGTGTGATTCTAAACGTAAAATAAACAAAAAAACAAACTCAATTAATTTCGATGCCGTCGCCCGACGGATAACATCTGTTTTGAATATAAAATACACTATACACGATTCGTCCCTTGTTAGGGATCCAATAAAAATGAGACCCACACACTAACCGACTTGGTAACAAAAAAGAGAACCACAAAAACTACACCGTAGGTACGCTGAGATCTTGAGTTTTGATCTAATGGCCACGCATTATTATTAATAACCGATGTCTAAATAAAACTTACGAGGGATATAAAATATTGATGAAAAAAGGGTAGAAATAAGATTTTTTTTTTCTAAGAGAAGACATTTATTAAGGCGCTAAGATAAGAACACTCAATCCGAGCAGGTAGATACATGTTTCAATAATATAGAACGTAAATCAATTCATTTAAGTTCAAATCAATGCGGGCTTCAACGCGGCTGTTACGTTGAAACCCAACGCCGAATTCTCGATTTTTACATGTTTTTATTACTTTTCATCACTTTCAAATAAGTTTTAAAAAATGTGTTCAATTAAAATGAAGGGTCTTAAAGTCACCGATTTTTTGTGTGTTAGTTTCATTCAATATTAACAATTTGTTTTCGAGAAATTTTGCAATTTATGCCAAAAATAGGGTCCACAGTATATTTTTTTACATCAAAAGTGGTGATATTTTTTGTATTCAATTAAATCGATTTTTATTACTTTAAGTATATTATATATTTTTTCCATGGTAATAGCTTTACACAGTCTTTCAATAATTTGAATTGAATATTGTCATTTGACCCATCTTAAGGCCTTAACACGGAGAATCAGGGGATCGAGATAAAACAAACATGGCTTGCGATGCGGCGCGCGCGCACATAAACATGAAGTTTATCGTGGCGCTGTCACAACAACGCCCGTCGGGCAGCACTCCGCAGCGCTGACGCACCGGTGAAAGCTACGACTGGCTACAACTCTGTAATACGACATGAAAGTTGATGTTATCGGTTCGATACCACTCATATAAGTCTACATTTACATCTCATCTCATTTTGGGAAGAGACAAATTCAAATACCTTATATACATTAGACTTGAGATTTATGCGGATGGTGGCGCACCGGGAGCCGGGTCGTTCCTTTCCCTCTAATATGGTTGATAGGAGCGATGACTGACTCTAGCGTTATACCCGTGACCGGGTGCTGTCCTCGTGACCGGGTGCTGTCCTCGTGGCCGGGTGCTGTCCGTGTGAACTGGCCTACTTTTGTTAAATGCATTCAATGATTTTTATGTATAACTTTTCGTGTCATATTGTTTTCATGTTCTAACGACATAATTTATATCAAGTATTTAATTTTGACGTTATTAACTAATATTTGTTTATTTCTTGATTCTTCACAAATGACATTGTTATTATTGTTTTATGACTATCAGAAAGAGTGTAATTTGCACCTATTTTGAATAAATATCTTGAATTGAATTGAATGCACATGAAAAATTCGAGATCTAATGCAATAACATTTTTCCTTTAGCTTTCCTGTAATGTGTGGGAGTGATTTCGTGAAATAGGACGGAAGAGTGTAACAGGAAATGTGAACGAATTTTAAGTAGCATCGCGAAGGCTAATCGTCATCATATCAGCCGAAAATCGTCCACTGCTGGACAAAGGCCTCCCCCAAGAATTTCCACGACGACCGGTCCTGCGCTACCCGCATCCAGTGGCTTCCCGTGATCTTCACCAGTTCGTCGGTCCACCGCGTGGGAGGCCTGCCTACGCGGTCGCCACTCGAAAACTTTACTGCCCCACCGGCCATCTGTTCTACGAGCTCTGCCCACTGCCACTTCAGATTAGCGATTCTGTGAGCTATGTCGGTTACTTAGGTTCTCCTGCCAAACATAGCCATGCCGCCGCCTAATGTGAGGCCGAAGGCAAAGATGACCCACTATCTACGAAAGCCCGGCCCGTGAATATACGACGGACGCCCCGATAATTCATTAATTTTATAAATATTTTGTCATATGTTTACACATCATACGCTGCACGGCTAATTTTTTTCAAGCGACTTCCAAATAGGAGGAGGCCCTCAATTCGTCTTTATGTTTTTTTATGTGTGTTACCTCATAACTTTTGACTGGGTGAACCGATTTTTATGATTCTTTTTTTATTTGAAAGCTAGTGCTTCCCGTGTGGTCCCATATAATTTTAACAAAATCGGTGTAGTACTTTATTAGAAAATGAACAAAAACCAAAAATAATAATGCGAAAATGTAAGTTGTTGCGTTGGAAGTCGGTTTTTAACGTGTTTAGCGTTTTTTTATCGTGTTGCATCTGACCCGGTTTAACGACTGCCATCTATTAGTAATAGCAACGTCTATCAACCGGACTTGATCACCGTGTGTGAAGTATGGATGGCCTAGACTGCCCCAATTTGGAAAGAGACCCGTGCTCCATGTTAACGGTAGTGTGGCACAATTAATTTTAGATTTACACCTACGGACGTGTGCAACGTGACCTTCATATACATCTGCAAACAGATATGAAGGTTTCCTCACGATGTTTGTTTCCTTCTACCATTAAAGCAATCGGTTAATTCAGTTGTAAAGTAAATGTACGTAAGTTTCGAAAAACTCAATGAAATATTTACGTTGGCCGCCCGGATTCGAACCAGGGACTTCTGGTTAGGAGGACCGAGCTTTTAACTTTAAGCTAACGACGCTTTATATTTTTTATATATTCGAGATAATAAGGAGATACATAATCAAAAACAACAACAGAAAACCCTTTTGAAAACAATCAACTCGAGCCAAAAACCTATTAACCCCCGTAACAAGGCTATTGGATTGGATCTTAACAAGGTTCTAATGCGGCGGAACCGTCGCGTCGCGTCGACGTGCGCGTTTACCAACCACACAACGCAACCGAGCAATCGTGATCTCCATTACTCATCCATCATACGCTGGCTGTCCATTTATCCAACCAACAAGCGGATAACCGGCCGAGTTTGAAGAACCACCAATCCGTAAGAGTCACCTTCGCACGGTAGATACTATTTCAATTTTCCTCCGTGAGTGGATAACTAATGAGGTTTGCTTGTTCCAAGAAATGAGGTTGTTATACAAATATAACAACAACGTATCGTCGGGCGAATCTCGACAGGTGAGCTTACCTTAGGTGGCTGGTGCTGTAAAAGAACAAGATGGCGGAGATACAACTAACAATGGCTCGTTAAGTCATCCAGCCAGATTTTCCGCGAATTCTTTAGCATTAACTTTAATTTCTTAGCATAAATAAACATATAGGTACCCGCAGGACGAACAGGAGTTCTTTTAGTGAAGCTATTTTTAATTACAAAACCGAAAATTATAATATATGGAGATGTTAATTGATATTACGAGCTGGGAACGAGTGAAGGGGAATCAAGCCATCGCGGGATATACGGCCACAACTCCGTAATAATAACAGCGTGTGGTGTCCATAAATCAGAATTAAAGATGCTTACCAGGGTATTCAGTATACGGCGTCGATTAAAATTGAGCCGAAAACAAACAGGATCTTGGCTACGCCACGCCCAAAGACGCTTTTTTGTAGGCCCTGTAGGCGAGACTCCGGTATAATTCCACCTGGTTGCCCATAACAATTAGACACGCTATTTTGGTATAATAGTTGCTACTGGCTACGGCTTCTGAAGATAAAGTCCAAACGGCACGACACTCCATTTTTTTAAATCCTTTTAGAGCCGTTAAAAGCCCCCTAAGTCACGACAGCATTCGCAGAAAGTCTGCAAATAAAAACTATAGTTTTGTTTGCACCACGCGATGCAAAAACCACGATCATCAGTTAATAAAAGGCTGGATTTAAAAAAGAAACTGTGGCTTGCCGTCCGGCTAAAATGTAAAATGCATTGGGATTTAAAACAGGCACAGTACCTGAGCCATTTCCAGTTAAAGAAAAAGAGCTAATTTAATCGAACCGCTAATGAGGCAGCATGTAGAACAGGGCGTCTCTAATGAAGTATCCAATGTTCCGTAGTGAGGCAAGTTTAAAATGGAAACCGCTCCGACTCTCCTTCAACAAAACCGCACATCGCAGTCATTTTAACTTACAATCGCAAGTTGTTCCCGGATTTCTGCAGACACATACAATACCAATATTTTACACAATCCCATTTCATTGGTCAGTAAAAGTGTGAAACATTTCCTGTCCGCATTCTCGTAAAGGTTTTCGAACAAGAATAAATGTGTGCTAGGGCTGAAATGCCATTCGTAAAAAGGTAGGTAATGAATACGGTAAAAAAAATACCTGTGTTAGGAAATCTCACTCTTCCATCGCTTAGTCTATGGTATATATGTAATTATTGGCAAATAACAGTCTATTTAAACTGAAGATGGTATATCTACTAAATGCTAAAGTTTTAAATAAAATAAAACAAAGATCTTGAATTGATGCAAGTGGATTTTTGTGTGCGTGCGTTTGTGCGTGTGGGCGAGTGTGCGTGTGTGTTGTGTTTGTGATTCAGGCTATTTGTATTGCTCTTTATCACAAAATAAAGGCAGGAAATACTTATACTTACAGAGCTTTTTGTTAAAGCTACCTAAGGGTGCGTCCATTAATTACGTGAGGTAATTTTGGCGATATTTCGACACCCCTCCCCCTTGGTGAGATGGCGTTAGATTTGGTCCGCCCCCTCATCTCCCACCTAATCTCACGTGAGATTTTTCAAAATGCTTATTTTTAGTGTAAATACATTAATCTGTGCTTGATTGCGATGGATTTATTTAAAAAAACATAATTTGTTAAATAACGGGCAGTTGATTGATTTTTAACCGACTTCAAAAACAGAGGAGGTTCTTAATTCGTCGGAGTCTTTTATTTTATGACATAAACACCGCGTTAGAGTTTTGGGGTTTTATTTATAACAAATAACACAGGTACAAGACGGGATCGTAAGGTGCTAGAAATTCTGTGCAAGGATTTTATTTTATAGTTAAATTGTACACCAGGACAAATAAATTACATTTTACAAAATAAGGGCACAAAATTTTCGAAAAACCTAAAAACTTTTAGGTACAAGCTTCTAATATTGCATTTTCACGCGATATCCATATGCATGCAAAATTTCAGCTCAAACGGAAACCAGAGAGTCAGTCAAAATTAACTTGAAAGATTTCACTCGAACAAACATACATAAATTGCAAGTTAAATAAAAGCTTTTAAAAAGAGTGCAAGTTATTTCTAAAAACTGTGTGTCTATCCTTTATCAGCAGAACCCAAGAAAGCGAGGTGTAACCTTTGGCAGGACAAAGCAAGCTTACCAACACCCTTCGTCCCGATATCAGAAAGCCTTCCCCTGGACATGACTTGCCATGGCCGGTTTGGAAGTCTTTAAACAGACTCCGGACCCAGACCGGTCGGAGCAAAGAAAACATGGTCAGGTGGGAATTTTTGGGTGACTGTGATATGAACTGTTTGTGCGGTGCAGTTCAAACGATGACACACTTAACATCGTGCCCTGCGTGCCCCTACATCTGCACGCAGGAAGACCTCATGACAGCGGCTGATAATACTGTTAACGTGGCCTAATTCTGGGCAGCTACAGTGTAGTGCCTGCCATCGACACACTAAGAAGAAGATTTCTAAAAAAAATCTTCCAGGGATTTGTTTGAATTCAAAGCAAACATTTACGCAGCAATCTGCAGGCAAGCAAATGAGCGTTTTTTTATCGCGCACGTTGTGAATTATTTGCATTGGTGAAGAGTTTTTTTCCACTAAAAACGTGACTGCAGAGCACAGTTGAGCATTTCCCCTGATCACGACTGCGGCAACGCGACAACGCGGCAAGATGCTATCGAGCCTGTACTGGCCTGGCTGGGACATTCATGGCAATGCAATGTGTGCCGAGATCCGATATGATGCCATCCCTTACCTACCTATACAAACAAGCCATCTCGACGGCTCGAGTTGCCATACATACCTACGTATTTTCCTACGCACCGGATCGGATCCAATGTTTGCAAATGTATATTAATTATTAAGTACATACATATCGATGTCTGAAATTTATAATCGATAATATAAAACGGAAAATAATAAGAGCATTTTGAAACTTTTAGTACAAAACTAATTTAAGCCTTCGTTATGTTTCAATTTACTACGGCGAAAACAAACAAACACAGTGTCGTGTTTGGGCTCATTGGAATGATCTTAATGAAAAAGTTAAAGATAGATAATAACTATAATTATAATATAATAATACTAACTCTCAGGGGTTGTTAATTTTTAGGGTTCCGTACCCAAAGAGTAAAAACGGGACCCTATTACTAAGACTCCGCTGTCCGTCCGTCTGGCTGTCCGTCTGTCACCAGGCGTATTTCATGAACCATGATAGCTATACAGTTGAATTTTTCACAGATAGGTAATGTATTTCTGTTGGCGCTATAATAACAAATACAAAAACTTAGAAAATTTGAAAAAATAAAGGGGTTTCCATACAAAAAAAAACGTGTTTTTTTTAAACTTGAAGAAACTAGCGCCATCTAGTATGATGGTACGGAACCCTTTGTTTGCGATTCTGACTCGCACTTGGTCGGTTTTTGTTATCAATAATTTTGATTTTGTATTCTTAAATTGGTTCATTGCTTTGTTTTTTACCTTCATCGCCTGTTATAGCTTTTTCCAGCGCAATACCGGTCGTCGTGGAAATCTTTGGGGGGAGGCCTTTTGTCCAGCAGTGGACGTCTTTCGACTGAAACGATGATGATGATGATACCTTTTTTTTACTATTTTTTTATATATGTATGTTATAAAAGTATCTGGCATCTATTTGTAACTGTGCAATGTTTTAACAGGGCTGGTGGTAAATTTTGTATTCTCACTATGAAACCAGCCCCTCCCTTCTAGATTTCTACCATATCACACGTGCAAGCGTCGTCGGCGCGGGTCAGGAGGACGCGTCGAGGCTGCACACATACATATTTAAATACAAACACCGGAAAAACATACCCTCCTTTTTGGGCTATTTCATCGATTTATTTGTCTAAAAGCCATATCTTCTTGTTATTTCATCGATTTATTTGTCTAAAAGCCATATCTTCTTGTTATTTTATCGATTTATTTGTCTAAAAGCCATATTATCTTGTTATTTCTTCGATTTATTTGTGTAAAAGTCATACCTTCTTGTTATTTCATCGATTTATTTGTCTAAAAGCTACATCTTATTGTTATTTCATCGATTTATTTGTCTAAAAGCCATATTTTCTTGTTATTTCATCCATTTATTTGTCTAAAAGCCATACCTTCTTGTTATTTCATCGATTTATTTGTCTAAAAGCCATATCTTCTTGGCCCAGGCATCTTGTGCCAAAACGGCATTGTGAATGTTAAGGCTTACATAAATCAATCGCTTAACAACATCCCGACAATCGTTATGTATGTATGTATGATGGACGATGCGTTTACTCGGGAGGAATGATGCGAGGTGTTTCCAGTGATCGTTACCGCTTAAAAATCCACATGCGTCCGTTAGTTACGAGTCGAGACTCGAGTTACGACTCACGAGCGATTAAATAAATGCAGCTACAAGTAGCTTCCCATCAATACGATTGGTGCCCAGGCGGTGTTAACTGAGACACAAATAAAGTTTTAAACCGATTGAGATTAAATGTAACTGGACTCTGGAGGTATAACGAGAACATGCCACAGAGTCCAGAGACGGCTAAATCATGTTTCAGTGCGCAGACGCAGGCGTTTCAAATGGCATGTGTTAACAACATTGATGTGTTCCGGCTTGAAGATAAGATAGCCAGTTCTCCATTGCGTTGGGGAATCTTGGTAAGCCCGCTTCCATCTTCGGCATTATCGTCACTTACCATCAGGTTTTTAACCGCCTCCGTGGCGTAATGGTTAGTCCATTCGCTTCACACCAGGAGGTCGCGGGTTCGATTCCCGGTGGGGTCAACTTGTAAGACTCGGTTTGGTTGGTGGTAGGGTATTTTCTAAGCCCGCCTGGCTAGCTACCACCATCTTATCTAAGTCTTGCCGCAAAACATCAGTGTGTTAAAAACATTGATGTGTTCCGGCATGAAGATAAGATAGCCAGTTCACCATTGCGTTGGGAAATCTTGGTAAGCCCGCTTCTATCTTCGACATCATGGTCACCTAGCATCAGGTGAGATGATGCCAAGGGCTTATCAATTGTGAATAAAATAAAAAGGTGAGATGATGCCAAGGGCTTACTATAATTGTGAATAAAAAAATAATTAATAACTACCTCTGTGAAGCATCCAAATATTAGTGAACGCGCACCTCCGAACGGATTCAATCAATATTTGTTCGGTATGAGTAGCGACTGGCGCCCGACTGCTTCCCAAGTGTATTTTCTTATTCAACAACTTGTACCGTTACGCTGGTCGTTCGCGTCGCGAGGGTGCCACATGTTTGCTCAGCAAGTGTTCAGAGGGAAGCAAATACGTATCCAAGCCAACATATTGCACCTCGAGAATACGAATCGAAGCAGTATATTGATAAATAGTTATTGTTAAATAGTAATCAAATCAAGATCAAACTAAGAATTGACGTGGAAGCGACAAGACATGACAAGTATAAGTACTACTTCTTTTAATTAATATTTTTATCTTAGCACTGACATGAGTGGTGCACGCTCGCTTAAATGTTCGTGCGTTGGTGGCGCATCGGGAGCCGGGTCGTTTCTTTCCCTCTAACATGGTTGAGAGGAGCGATGACTGACTCTCGCGTTATACTCGTGACCGGGTGCTGTCCGTGTGAACTGGCCTACACTTGTCAAAGGCGTTCATGACATTCAATAATTTTAATGTATAACTTCTCGTGTCATATTGTTTTCATGTTCTAATGACATTATTTGTGTTTTTTTTATATCTCGGATTAGATTTTGACGTTATTAACTAATGATTGTTTATTTCTTGATTTTTTACAAATGAAATTATGTAATCACTATTTTATGGCTATCAGAAAGAGTGTAATTTGCACCTATTTTGAATAAATATCTTGAATCTTGATATAGAAAATACTCACATTTAATATAAATAGAATAGAAGGAATAGAACAGAATATATCATACTTTAGAGCGTCGGTGGCGTAATGGCAAGGGCCGCTACCTCCTGTCCGGGAGGCCATGATTCGAATCCAGCCACGTATACCAATATGTTTCCAATTTCGATTTCATATGTACGTTTATCCGACGCTCTTACGGTGAAGGGAAACATCGTGAGGAAACCTGCACACGCCTGCGTCAACTAAATCCCGATCGCCCTAATTCAGGGTAGGCTCGAGCCTCTCAGTGGGGACGTACATGAGCTGATATGATGATATCATACTTTTGTACATTTTCAGAGGGAATGAATCGCTCGTATCCCACGCCACGCTGGCACACGTCCTTACCAAACACAAAGAAGTAAATAGCATTTATTTGAAATACGCATTTGTATTACCTACCCCTACATATTATTGTGATAACGAAATTGTCCACATCGGAATTCTGAATGCACTCTATGCAAACAAACTGCTACGTAACAATGACAAGGGATCGTTCCCCGGGGATCGTGTATATACATAGTAACGAATTTGGGTGTACTTTATTGATTTGGAAGTGACTAAACATTATCTAGAGTCGCCTGGGAGTCGAACCCGCCTTATAATAATAACCCTTATTTGGATTCAAAATGTAAATTTAGGAGCATACGGGTCCTCGCGACTGGCCCTTCACCGCAGGAGGCCCAAGCCACGGTCCCGTCCGTCCGTGCGCCATGCTGCGAAACATACGAATTCACTTCCAGACGTGTACGGCTTCAGAGACCTCTATCAATCAATTCGCATCATTCCCCAGCACAAAGATTATTTTGTCAGAGTTGTCTCACAAAAAATGGCAAATGTTGGTCAACATTCTACCCACAGGGCCACACTGAGCGCATTGTAAATACGTCGAGTCAATAAAGCCCACACAGTGTCTCCATAGTGCAGCTTCCTGGGACGCAACATACTCGCAGTCACATGTTGTCTATGGCAAATCCCATCGAGCATCAGCGACTACGGTGGTCGGGACACCGATACACTAAGAACGTTGAAGATATGAACGGAAAGTAGGGTGTTTTAGTGATTTAAAAACAAATGAAACACACATTCCTTCTGTGATTCATCCATCATACCATTCACCTAGGTCTTCTTATCTTTTTAAGCTATTGCATAGCTTTTATCGCGGGCTTTGAGTGCGGCGACCGAATCAAGAAATTCCGTAACGAAAATAAAACCTAACACCCCACGCTCGGCCGAGTTCTAAAAAACTTACAGTGTCATCTATTAGCGATTTGCGGTACCAAAAGGACTTTTCAATTTTACTGGTGTAACTTTCTTAGTATTAATTTATTACATAAACATCCCGCGCCCCAAGGACTATATGGTACTGGTAAATACTGCATAAATAAAAAATAAATAAATAGTTATAATTGCACAAGTTGATAAAAAATGCTATGCAATAGCCTTCACCGCGGCAGTCCCCGAGTGCCACACGTTTTTTGATTCCATTTTCGTAACAATAAACCATAAAGAAAGAAGACAATAAAACGCCGTAATGGTATTGCTTGTTCGGTAAACGACTGTTCAAACTATTGAAGTTTACCTCGAATCTATTCCATAAGCACATTGCATTAGCAGTAAACGTTCATGGGGAACACATAAATCCTGGGACACTCCGCCATTCGCGTCACCAGCGCCATCGACAATAAAAGTACGGAGGCGCGCGTCAATCTCACGGCGACGCGACGTTACCAATAAAACGTTATTATTTAGGAGCTCCATAACTGACAAGATTTACGGATCGTAAAGTGAGGTAACTTGACTGCACCCCTGGCGCAGGTCAGGACGGTGTCCGCCGAGTTTTTTTTTATTCACAATTGGTAAACCCTTGACAACATCTCACCTGGTGGAAGGTGACGATGTTGCCGAAGATGGAAGCGGGCCTACTAAGATTCCCCAACGCAATGGGGAACTGGCTATCTTATATTCATGCCGGAATACACCAATGATATCAACATTGATATTTGGCGGCAAGACTTAGATAAGATGGTGGTAGCTAGCCAGGCGGGCTTAGAAAATGCCCTACCACCAACCAAACCGAGTCTTACAATTGACATCGCCGGGAATCGAACCCGCGAACTCCTGTGTAAAGCCAGTGAACTTTGCCTCTGAGCTATGGAGGCGGTTAATCCGAGTCGAGTGGCCAGCCAGTGAGCCAGTCGGGCCACGATGGCCACGTTCGAGTGGCAGACATATCCGGCGCGGGCAAATTTAACTACGAATGGCCCTGTTTATTCAGGGGTGCACTGAACCATTAAAACACAGTCCAGTCGTAACTATACGCCAACAGCGTTAAATTCTTCAATACAATCATAATGCTCAACTTAATTACTTTCTTACGAACCTATAAAAGTTAGAGTGGCTGCAGTTCGATATTTACGACGCCCGTTTTAATTTCAACCATGACGCTATTAAAAATAAGAACAATTACCAATCGTCCGTGTTTATGTTACGGTGGATTCGAAACCTCTAAATATTGGTTCCACTTTTTAAAGTGTCAAAACTTTCCAGTTCATATCTGTCGCAATAAAAGTTTTATAACAAAAGGTCTCGTGGCAAAAAGTTTAAGTATTGTCGCGACGCCATTGATTAATTTGTTTCGCCATTAGAATTCTCTTCACGGGCACCAAACGTCCCGGTGGAGAACAAGTCCCAGTCGAATTTGGGACTTTATTTATGGTACGCCATTCTCTTCAAAAGACTGTATGATTTACAGCCGCGACACACAAAAGCCATGCCTTATTATGACGCGCTGGCCTGCTCATTGTGCCACCATATTTATTCGTCCGTCTGTATGCGATGTTTGTTTATTTTGATCCTTCCCCGTAGATATTGCATTGTCACAATTTCTATAGCTACGCATTTCAACCAAACCATATTTTACGGTATCTAATTAGTAATTACATTGCACCTATTAAATTGATTTAAAAATGTTTTGCTTTAAAAATGTAGAGAATATTACAGAGTTGTGCATTTTACTAACTTTTATTAAAGTTTCACCTATCCCGGTGTTTATAATAAAATTTTGCAAGTTAAATTTGACCCACTTCCCGGTTTCCAAGTGAGCTGAAATTTTGCATGAATATACACTAAACTCTTATACCAAAAAGCTTTTAGGTTTTCGATAATTATTTATCTGTTTTATTGTGCGAATTATTTATCTGTTTTATTGTGCGAATTATTTATCTGTTTTATTGTGCGAATTATTTATCTGTTTTATTGTGCGAAACGTTTTTTTGGATACAATCATGTTTGCTTATTAAATACATAACACTGTGACTGTGTAGTGTGTTTAAGTACTAAACTTTCTCGGCGTGTGCATACAATGATGATGGTGTTTAATCAGAAATCAGTGAAGACAGGTTACCATGTTCCAACGCAACGCACAAGTGCAAACAAAGCTTTTGATCCACGTACTTAAAGCTATCGTGTTGGTTGGTGGGGAAAGAATGGGGTTTCATAATGATGGTATCGTGTTTAGAACTGATTAACACCTGTGAGCAGCTAAGTAGGGGCATACACCAGACATGGGTAGCGATGACGTCGGATTTGTTTGCACACGGCGAGCTACCGAGCCTGTGTGTGGTCTTGAAAATGTACGCAGGCCAGAACATCAAGCTACACACTTTGGACTTTGTACCGTTCTTATGCCAAATGCGTATGAATCAGAATCGCACTACAAGTGTGTATAGCTTGATATGCTGGCCTCTGTACATTTAATAGTTGTGCCTTCGCTTGGAAATGATTGTGTTCTTCTAAATCAACAGTTTAACACTTCACCGTAAGCATGCTGTAAGTACTGTATTAATTTCTGTAATAACGTCCCCATAAAAACACATACAAAACAATTCAGTCGACTGTCTCTCTTTAAATGAAACGACGTGTGAATCTAACTGTTTAAATGTCTTCACACTACGGCTGTAAGTGCATTTAATAATTTAGATAATGTTTGTAGAACGCGAAAGCATTACGCGAATCTTATGAGAGAGCTTTCAGCAATACTGTCTCGCACGAAGCTCTGTTTATTTATGTCCGTGAAACCTCATAATGCTTTATTACACACATTTATGTACACATTTTCTCTTTATTCATAGCGAGATCGTGTGCCGAGCTTCCCATCCTATTCAATTATGGTGAGCTCCAAACGAAATTGTCACAGAATCATCCCTAATGGGGTACGTGTGAGCCTTGAACAAACACAGCAGAGATACGAAGCTGGGGCGGTCGTGTGGCATCACACCAGGAGACCTAATGTCGTGGCGCGGTTTCACGCAGCGAGGCAGTCGTTCGTCCTTCATGATTTATTAAACTGTCCATTAAGTATCAGGTATCATTATTCCGCCTCCGTAGCCCAGAGGCAAAGTTCACTGGCTTTACACAGGACGTCGCGGGTTTGATCCCTGGCGGGGTCAATTGTAAGACTCGGTTTGATTGTGGAAGGGCATTTTCTAAGCCCGCCTGGCTAGCTACCACCATCTTATCTAAGTCTTGCCGCCAAATATCAATGTTGATATCATTGGTGTGTTCCGGCATGAAGATTAGATAGCCAGTTCCCTATTGCATTGGGGAATCTTGATAAGACCGCTTCCATCTTCGGTAACATCGTCACTTACCACCAGGTGAGATGTTGTCAAGGGTTTACCAATTGCGAATTAAAAAAAAAGGTTAGGATTAAACGACAAAAACATCTTAGTCTAATAGCTAAACAAACATACCTAATCGTGTGGTAATGTCATTAGCGGTAAACATTAATGAGTGGTCCATGTCAGGACCGCTGCTGCTATTTCTGTTCGCGCGCATTCCGGACACACATCATCGATCATGGTCGGGGCTGTCAGGTTTTTAACTGAGCTTAAACTGGACTCCGGCTGATCAGTCAGTGGTGGCAGTTGATGGACGTGCCGTGAGTCCGTGACGCCCCGTCAGCGTTGGCTTGCTGACCGTTGAAGAGGGTGTTCTCCGCCTGACCGTTCGCCCTCTGCTCTGCTTGGCCTTAGATTTACCGCCGCTACTTTAATACTTCCACGCCTATTCACGAAATATGTTCCAATTTGTCTCTCGAATTAGGTATCAAAGCATTCCTTGAATTTATTTTTTGTCATCTAAAAGCTGTGGCCCGTTAACGATACCGGGGAACGAGGAAGCGTTGGAGTTTTTCAGTGGATAACATTTGTTCCGTCTAACGCGTCGAGGATTCTCCACTGTCTCAGGTCCCAGGGGATAGCGACGAGCGAGCGCAACGCTCTCGCAAGTGATTATTTCTGTGACACTTTAGTTATTGAAAAGAGCTGCTATATAATAGTCATCGGTGTTTCTAGGTCATACGTTAGCCTAGCATTTACTACAGTTCGTAACATAACAGAAAGAAACCGCGTAGTTCTACCTATAAGTTTGAAGTATTACATCTCTCTAGCCGCGAGGTCATAAATAATATCAGATCCAAAACTTTAGAAGGCTTATAAAAAGCTTGAACTGTGTCTGTGACATATGCGCGCACGCATGCATCGCTGATCGATCGAAGCTTTTTGTCGCGTTGACATGTCCATCCATTTCGAGCAAATTGCCACGAGAACGTCGACCCGACACAAAACCCATGTCGGGCGAGGTGCGAGAGCGGAGTGCCGGCCCAAAGTAACGGACTCATTATTTTGAATATGCCCAACTATCGATCACCGAGGAGTAATTTTAAAACGCCGGCAACTCGCTTTCACGTGCACCAGACCTCAGTTGATGTATTGGTTACACATTTTGTCTAGTTAGAGATCTTATAGAGAACGGGAAGGAACACTCATGCATCAAAATTTTTCATTGTCAGCGTAGCCGCAGCGGTGCCCGTTGGAATTTCGTCTCAAGTTTCACACGAAAGATGGATGAGGTAGTCGAACAGAAAGCACGAGAATTTGAAAACGCTAAACACGTTAAATAACGGACTTCCATCGCAACAACTATTTTTTTTTTTTTTTGTTTTTGTTAATTTTCAATAAAGTACTACACTGATTTTGATAAAATTTATATGGGACCACACGGGAAGCACTAGATATCAAATAAAAAAAAGGATCATCAAAATCGGTTCACCCAGTCAAAAGTTCTGAACTAACACACATAAAAAAAAACACTGGAAGAGATCCCTCTAAGGGATAAGTCCGCCTTTGTACTTAACCTTTTTTAAAAAATATTATTTTAAGTGTATATTTTGTACAATAAAGAGTTTACAGAGTTTACAAAAAAAAACATACAGTCGAATTGAGAACCTCCTCTTTTTTGGAAGTCGCTTAATTGAAAAGACAAAGACGCTCCGAGGCGTCAGTGAATATTTTTAGTTGAAGTCGCGTCCTAGGATTAATTGTGCACGTAATAGCAAGGGATTTGTGGAGCGATTTAAGCCAAGCGACACAAATGGAACCGGAAATGGTTTAATTAATTACGGCCACAATATTGTTAATCCAAGAAGCTACATCTGAAGGAATTTCTTGCCCAATTTGCTGGTTGACACAATCGTCTGACAAGCAAATTAGCCTTTTCGTGGCCATTATCTGGATCCCGGCCGAAGTTTGGTGTTATTTATAAAAAATCTATTTATTCAGCTGCGGACTGACCTGGTTACACTGCCAACATGTCACACCAACCAACTGATATGTATGTACATAAAACCTCTATAGTTTAAACATGTATCGCTGCTTATAATGGCCTCGAGATTTCATCGTACAACTAGCTGTTGCCTGCGGCTTCGCCCGCGCAGATCCCGTGTTTGCCATTCCCGTGGGAATTTCCCAAAATCCTCTCTTAGCGGTTACCTACGTTTTCATAACTGTCTGTATTTTCCAATTTCAGCGAAATCCGTTCAGTGGTTTCTGACAACTGACATCAGTTGGCTGGTACCAGTCAGTCACCTTTTCCTTTTATATATACAGATTAATGAATTCCCGTGACTTCGTTTCCGCTTTAAAAAAATGGATCTCAACAACAGCGCTACCTACCGGGCGCAACTATAGCTAAGTACCATTGAGGTGACGCTGTAAATACCAAAAAACCGGCCAAGTGCGAGTTGGACCCGCGGTATGAGGGTTCCGTACCACCACACAACTATGAAAATGATGAAATGAAAAAATGAAAATGAAAATTGTTTATTGGTTACCAAAAAATTATCGGCTTTTTAAGGCTGAGACCTCCTTTTAGGTAAAAAAAAAATACCTGTGTTAGGAAATCTCACTCTTCCATCGCTTAGTCTATGGTATATATAATTATTGGCAAGTAACAGAGTCTATTTAAACTGAACATGGTATATCTACTAAATGTGAACAAAACTATGCTAAAGTTTTAACTAAAAGAAAAACAAAGATGTTGAATTGATGCAAGTGGATTTTGGTGTATGTGTGTGTGTGTGTGTGCGTGTGTGCATGTATGCGTGTGTGTTGTGTTTGCGATTCACGCTAAAACCTCAAGAAGGCGTTCGGCTTCATCATAGCTGAGGGATTCTAACCATAGTATTAGAGTTTTTCTACACTCAGGCAGGTTCATTGGATAGATGAGCAGAAGTTTGTTAATTTTGTTATACAGATAGGAGGATCGATTATTAATTCTATTTATTAATCTATCTTTTATAGGTATTATATTTTTATTTCTTTTAGAGTTTAATCTATTTACATGACAAAGAAAAGACAGAAACGCGAGCAACAGAAAAATACTACTAGCGCTATCTAGTGGTGTTTTAGTGAATTATTTTCCGTAAGTGAAGGTATTATAAGTAGTATGGATTCGCGGATTCTGGCTCACCCCTGGCCACTCCCCTCATGGGGGGCGCGATTCACGCCAGTAAAGATGCCCCTCCCCTAAAAAAAAAAAAAAAAAATTAAAATTTGTATAATGGAATTTTTAGCGCCAATGCGAAATCCACAGGTTGTTTTTACTCGACTGCATTAGAAGTAGGGTTTTGTTTTTCGGTTGTATGTATGGCTTTATTTCATTGGCCGTATAGCCTAAACGGCTTGATAGAATTGGAGTGCGAGGTGTCGTTAGATTCGTCTTGGTACTGCGAGTGAAATAGGATACATTTTACATGACTGGCCAAAAAAGAGGGGTTAAGTTTTATCGCAGTCGAGTTTTAATAATGAAATAATTAAATAAAGTGTAGTTATTTCCTAGTAGGCTCTGCAGGAGGAAGCACTCAGAAAAAAAACGGATATCGATTGAATTATGCATGGTGATAGGGGAATATTATGCATTTTGCTTTATATGAATATATACACAATCACGAAGAATGTCGGCTTAGCTCGGGATCGCGGCTTCTGTTCTGATGTCTACTACTGGTGAAAATGGTACATAGTCATTAATTTGAAAGCTCACTTTTTAGGATTACGTACATCTAAAGGTGGACCAACGGAACCCTATTACTAAGCCTCCGCTGTCTGCACGTCTCGTCTGTCTGTCATCGGACTGTATATCATAAACCGTAATAAAGCTAGCATAATTTGCGATTTCTCGCGATCGGCCTGAGCAAAAAAATCGTCATTTTGGCAACTAATTAGCAACAAATTAAGGTACTATTTTTTTGATTTCGCTAAATTAGCCGTGCTAGCCTGATGGAGCTTAAAAAAATACAGAGTATGTCTATTGTCGCTATAAAAACAAATAATAATATTAAAAAAAATTGGGGCCTCCGTACAAGAAACTTGTTTTTTTTAAAACGAAAAGAAACTAGCGACATCTAGTACGAAGATACGGCACCCTTTGGAACCCTTTGTGTGCGATACTGACTCGCACTTGGCCGGTTTTTAAACGTGTCGGTTGTGGATAATAAACCTTTTCAAAGGACCGTCGGAAGTTTGTAATAGTAAGAGTACATACAGTGTAAACTCTGTATAACGTCACTCGATATAACGATTCACTCTTTGAAGCGTCGAAATTTTCTGGCTCCAGTTCGGTAATTTCTCTCTGTATAACGGAAACTCTTAATAACGTCACAAAATGCCCGGTCCCTTGAGTTTCGCTTTATAGAGTTGACACTGTATTTAGTTAAATAATGATGTTACATTTACGTACCTTTGTCCAGCAGTGGACGATTTTCGGCTGTTATGATTTACTGACAGACCACACAGTTTTTTTGCACTACTATTATAAAACACTGATTACCTATTAAGTTTGACTGACTGACCACTTGTTGGTCCAGTGCGGCGCTCCTGTCAGCTGGACCGAGGGACGTGGGTTCGATTCCAACTCAGGGCAAACATTCGTTTGACGAACAGATTTGTTTGCTCTGTGTCTGGTTGGTCAATGTCAATGTATATGTGTAAGTATTTAAACGTAAACTATAAGCACCTATAAGTATGTACACATCAGTGTCTGGTTCCCGTAGTACAGGGAATCTAGTTTGGGGTGGTTTGGGGCGCCTACGAGTACAGTCATATACTTGTATGAATAAAGTCTTATGTCAAACTTATACTTTACTTGGATCAAAGTAGTCCTTATTTCTATGGCCTTATAGTTTTTATATTTTAACGGGAGCCGGTGCCGTAACGCGGCTATCCCGACCGTGATTTGTCCCTGAAAAAAAAGTTGCATATTAGATAGCAATCTGATTGCGATTAATGTAAATATAGATAAATTTCCCTTCATGCCCTTAGACATCTTATAATAAAGTAATATTAATTGAATGAAAAGTATGTTAGAAAAAGGAGTTTTTTTTTTGAAAATAACTGATATAAGATATAACGAGTTGAATAATGCTACAATTTAGTGTTAAGATAGGTGTTGATTCTTTTGATTGTAGGCTCTTGGTGGAACATTATATCACACATGGTATGTATTTACGTATTTAAGTTGTCTATCGGGTTAGTTACACCATTCGTAACTTAAGAACAGCAACGAATTTCATCATATTTGGTTTGTTGAATTTGTCTTGATCCCGAATAGCAGAAAACGAGTAACTATAAAAACATCGAAAATTTTAACAAAATACTATAAGTAAATACATTTTCCCATACATTTCCCATACATGTGTGTATAGAGAGTATAAGTTTGTGAGGCGGTATAAAGCTCGCCGTGTTCCACATACTCGTATCATCATCATCACCATATCAGCCGAAAAACGTCCACCGCTGGACAAAGGCCTCCCCTAAGAATTTCCACGACGACCGGTCCTGCGCTGCCCACATCCATCGGCTCTCCGCGATCTTCACCAGGTCGTCGGTACACCGCGTGGGAAGCCGAAACAAATAAAACTACATTTATAAATTCAGTAAGTCAGTAGTACTCGTAAGTAAATTAATAAGTATTTTTTAAATACGGTGAAGAAAAACATTATCGTGAGGAAACCTGCATATGCCTGCGAAGAAACTCAAAGGTTGTGTGTGAAGTCGACCAACCCGCACTGGGCCCGCGTGGTCGACTAAGGCCCGATCGCCCTAATCCAGGGTAGGCTCGAGCCCCTCGGTGGGGACGTATATGAGCTAATGTGATGATATACCAAATAGTGTTGATTTTAAAAGTCTTTTAATACAAACCAGCCAAATGGTTCAGTCCAAACCAATCCAAGTTTCTCCGAAGAACTTGTAGGGGAACCCTTTTTTCCTCACGCCACGATTAATAGATCCCGCCTATCGCCTATACGAGATACATGTCATTGTTGGCTTTGTGTGGCAATCAGTCAAGCAAGCCGGCGCAGACGCATCCCGATCGTTCGATAACATGGACTTGGTAATGGAACTCACTAGGCCGTTTCTTGGTAATACTATTATACAATAAATTTTAAAAAAATATTCAAAATATAGTTCATTGCTTGTAGATTACAGGAAAACCTATAAGAATTCTATCAATTGAAAATAAAGTGGTAAACTCAATATTATTATAATAGTAGTATGGATTCGCGGATTCTGGCTCACCCCTGGCCACTCCCCTCATGGGGGGCGCGATTCACGCCAGTAAAGATGCCCCTCCCCTAAAAAAAAAAAAAAAAAAAAAAAGTTTTTTTTTTTTTTTTGGTTTTGCCCCCCACTTAAACCGTTTGGCGCTAGTTTCAGAACGATCAGAGCACGCCTTTATACATTTATCTGCGCTGCTACAAGCCCCATTGTTATCGAGGCTCGACTATCTCTATTGTTCGCTCGACGTCTATTCATTTCGAGGATTCGGGTAACCTATTGTAATAGCAATGTTACCTGCTTTTGTGTTTTGAACCAATTGTGCTGCCTTCGATACTCGCTAAGGGCTATACTCGACTGTTCAAAAAGGAGGGTAATGTTTTTCGGGTGTATGTATGTCTGTTTCTTTGGATAAACCTGTAGCCTAAACGCTTCAATGATTTTGGAGTGCGAGGTGTCGTTAGGTTCGTCTTGATTCCCTGAGTGACATAGCTTGTGTTACCCAACTGTGCAAAAAGGAGGCTAATTTTTATGCATTTGGGTTTTTTATTTTAAATTAACCTAACCTGATTACTACTTTTCTTTGACAATTTATCATACACTCATGTAAAACCTTTTACCCGATTGTACAAAAAAGGAGGGTAATGTTTTTCGGGTGTATGTATGTCTGTTTCTTTGGATGAACCTGTAGCCTAAACGCTTTAATGATTTTGGAGTGCGAGGTGTCGTTAGGTTCGTCTTGATTCCCTGAGTGACATAGCTTGTTTTACCCGACTGTGCAAAAGGGAGGCTAATTTTTATGCAGTCGGGTTTTTTATTTTAAATTAACCTAACCTGATTACTACTTGCCTTTAACAATTTATCATACAACCTATTACCCGACTGTGTAAAAAGGAGGTCATTTTTATGTTATTACACCAGCAACCGATATGGTAAATTTAACCCTCCTTTTTTCGTAGTCGGGTAAGGAGTTTACTAGTATTTAAGCTTTCTATGAAATTCGTTGTGTGAAAGAAAGTTTTTTTCACATCAGGTGAACATAGTAATTTATTGTACCATAAATAAATGTATTCAAAAATAGTTTCATTGTTATCGGTGTCTTTCATTTCGCAGTTGGTCGATCAGTAGAAAGATGTCTCAATACCGATTGTGAACAGAGGGTACTATTGTATTTTTAAGTTATTCATCTTGTTTTCAATGAAATAGGAATCGGGAAGTTCTATAGCAAGCAATTTACAATGCTTTTATTGTTGCGCTTCTATTTAATTTCGCAGATGGCTGCTCACCAACAAATTCTGAATCTTTTGTGTCAAACGACGAAGGTGGTCCATTTTTGAATTATATTTTTGCGTTAATAGCGAACAGGTTGTAACATGTATGTTACAGCGCAGGTGTTGCGAAGATACACATTCCTTTGTTATTTTGTTTGATAGCTGCATATAAAAGCAAGTTCAGACAGTTTAATCTCATAATATTTTAGACAGTCCTCGACGAATCTAAGTGCGTGATCCATACGTGGTGTCTGTGATTTGTAATAAAATCTGTTGCAGTAATGGATGTAAGTATTACCCTTGATACAAGTAACTATAACGTGTGCCATTCATCATCATCTTATCAGCCACAAATCGTCCACTGCTGAACAAAGGCCTCCCCCAAGGATTTCCACGACGTCCGGTCCTGCGCTGCCCGCATCCATCGGCTTCCCGCGACCTTCACCAGGTCATCGGTCCACCGCGTGGGAGGCCTGCCTACGCTACGTTTTCCGGTGCGCGGTCGCCATTAACATACCTAATTTTCAATTCATTCGTGTTTTGCTTTGTTTACAAAAGTAATTTTGTTTTATGATAGGTGATATTTACAATGTAAGCTCTGCAATGGAAATTTCTATGAATTCATAAATCAATGTAGGTAGTTAGTCGCTCATTAAACTTATTGTGTCTTTGTTTTCTAAATGATACCTAATGTGTTATCTCTGCGCTATGAAACATATAACCAATTTGCTGTTTTTATTACAGGATAACGATTACACATTCAAAAATTACTATTTTCCGGCGACGGTATCCGATGAAGACGAAACAAAAGATATTATTATGAGGCCACAAAAAAACAAAGTGAAAAGGACAAACAATATTGACATATTCTTTGAGAAACCCAAAAAGAAGAAGAAAGCGATACCAAAATCTTCATGCGTAGCACATACATGTAGTGACGGTTTGTCTTACATAGTTTCAAATGAAGGTGAATCAGCAAAGGCGACTCACTTCATTAAAATTGAAATATATGATATGGATAAAATTCGTGACCTCGCACCGACTGACTACTGGAAGAACGTTGATGTACGTCTTAAATATTACGTGCAATCGGACGACGATAAACATTTTCAAAGCACGCAAGAACTTATATTCAACGTCACTAAAGAACTTGCCTCAACTCTGAATTGTTCCAAGTATTGCATTGAAAGCAAGCAAACCGAAAAATAATAAGACGCGCTGTTTGTGACATTCGTAGCAAATAATTTAGTATAAGTCATTTTTTTGCATCGTATTCCATTCAAGCCCCCCGGAGAATCACCACGGACAGAGCCCCACAGCGAGGACAAATAAAAAGGACTCGACAGCGCAGCGTTCATTGCATATTTGATCGTTCACCAACATGGAGTCCAATCTTACTAACTCCCAAATTAACGCAGCATACGAAGATGCCTTACTGTACGAAAGTGTGGAAATTCTGGAGGAACAACTCTGCATCAACAATGAAAATATTGCGCAGGAGTTTATGACAAATCAAAATATTTACTCGAGGAGTATATCACCATGCATGTGTTATCAATTGTCATCTTTGCGAAGAAGTACAGAAGGAGATGAAGAGTACATCCCAACATATGCAACATCATCGTGGGAAAGCACAGAGGACACTTTTGCAACATATTCAGGGAGGATCATAGAAGAAGATGAAGAAGACATCGTAACATCTCCATCCATATATTCATCCTTATCACCGTCATTATATTCACCTAATTAAATACCTAATGTATATTATTTTAATAAATGCTTCTTTTATTGAACGGTTTTGTCTTTAATTTTTATCAATTATTATAAATAAGGATAGCTTTTGTTCAAAATGAAACCATTTTATTTGTTAATTCAAAGTACGCATTTTATTTTAAAAACCTATTAACTAAAATCATCAGTGACATTCCCTAGATCTAAAATTAATATAAACTAATTAACAATGTGCTATAAGTGAAGTTAAAGTAATAATTAATTATTTTGACATCATACAAACATTAGTTAGTATTTTTTTTGTTTCAATCATTTCACACATATTAATCAGAAAAAATACTCAAAAACATTTCTCTTACAACAAAATCATTAAAAAATGTATCTTCTGTAAATATGCTCACAAAATCATGCATAGAGATACCCTTAGATCTATAATAAACATAAACTAAACAATAATAACCGCAAACTGAGGTCAAATAGTTTTGAACAACTTTTACATTATAAAAAAAATGCTTAGTATTTCTTTTCAAAAACGTTTCATGATATTTCGTGGGCTTGCGACCAAATGAGTCAAAATATTCTCCAATGCCTTTTGAATTTATATAGATAGCTACCCAATGTGATCCAGGTTTGTTATCAGGATCCAAATTGCTGATAAAACATATTGGTAAGGAGACACACAATGGTAAACGATTAGCAGCAAAGACGTTAAATTCATTTTTTGGGTTGATTTTGCTCATAAATTCTTGTATTTCTTCAGTATTCATTTTTACATGCGGAAGGAGTTTTAACAGCTATGCATTGAAGAATAATATTGCCCTCCAAAAATGTCTTGCGTTTTATAGGTTTCTAATTTTACTTGATTTAGCTGCTATAATCAATAGAAACTTCCCTATTTTTATTAATTTCCATAATGTTATCGAACTCGGCATATATTATACAGTTAATTGTGTTTGTAAGAGCTGCATCAAAGCGAACCTCTAATCGAACACTACCATGCTTTATCAAACTCCAGTGCGAACTAGAATTAGCGCACAAGTCGGGAGTCATATCGAAAGCTAGCAAACAGTATCCATTAGCAAAATCTTCTTTTGATATTGCATTCCCATCATTTAGAAAGTGAATACCTATCCCAGAGAACAGGGTATGATAAGCGCTGGTGTAAACAGAGTCACCAAAAGATGGTTGTAATGTCTTAGATGGTACTTGCTGTCCATCCACATACAAGCTAAATGAATTGAGGCCATGATTATCAAAATTGAAAGGATTCATGTTTAAGGTTCCATTAAATGCTGCATTTTTTACAAAACCTACAACACATCTTTTCGGTACCTGTCCAAGAAATACATTATCAAGTGTTTTACCTTGAACACCTGTTGGTATTGTTAAAACTTTAACTTCGGCACGAGTCAAAGGATATTTAGCAGTTGTAGTGGATAATACCTTTTCGTGCGCTAACAAAACTGACGGATTGATCCTAACCTTACGAACTATGAGAGCGGCGGAAGTAATATTCACTTTGAACTTTGAATCAGCAGTGGACATCAGGTTGAATGATTCTTTTGTACGCACGAGTTTTATCCGGATTTCTACACCATTAATTAAAAATTTTTCTTGGTTGAATACATCACCGTGTAAATGTCCAATCATTTCTATTGTTTTGCTTTCTTTTGCTAATTCCTGCCTTTTGTGGAAGCCGATGTTAGCGTCATCGCAATTATCCATTTTATTCGCTGTATCACTATACCATAACCCACATGTAAGGTGAGATGATTTAGCTGCTGGACCATAGTTAAGTAAGTTTTCTATGTATGCACGGTAAGCATATGTATTGTTTGGTGGGGAAACCAGTTTTTGATTCATATATATATCTAATTGACTAAACAGTGAATGCAACCAATTATTCACAGGTGCCACAACAGCACTTTCAGGAATATTACTTGTATCTTGTTTTAAAATTTTGGCTTTTACATGTATCATGGTATGAGATAAATCAATGTAATCATCACCACTCCCTGGTACTAAAAATTCAATGGGTCCTTCATCACTTAAAGAAGATATTGGATTGTAATGGATCCACAGTCCACTCTCTATACTTGTTTGTGTCGACGGTAAGGCGAAGAGGTCCAATTCTGATTTTACACATTCTGAAGAATTATGGTGTAAAAATGACATTTTTTAAAATGTAAATATGTCGTCAGCTCGATGTTTTTGTGTTTTTCTTACTCCCTTTCGTCGTGATGTCTTCAAGCGACTGATTAACTTCTTACTTGGTCTCTTTATTTTATAACCCGAGCCAGACATAACAGAATCCATTTTATTATCTGCTTTACGTTTCAAATTACTAGTAGCTGTCTTAAAACGTGTTTTGATACTGTCATCAAGATCACGTGCATTAACAACATCAGATAAAAGACCTACACCTGCATTTAGTGCTTCTTTCCCAACAGCTTTAGCACCTCCCGCTAGTAACGGAAGCACTGATCTAAATAGACCTCCTAAAAAACTTCCAATGCCATGACCGCGTTGATGATTAGCCCCTCTATATACAATACCAATGCCTGACCCGGCTTGGTGTGAGTAATAATGCTCATAAGGACACCCCATTTTGATTAATTTATTCGCTTGAAATGTAGTTTAATACAAGCAGTCCCAAACTGAAATGGAACTTTTTGTCCTGTACTCGTTCTTATATCTATTTCTATTACATCAAACTCTCTTCGTAGAACGGGTACATAATGTGCTGGAGAAAAAACATTCATCTTATAAGCACCATAGACATATTTTGTAGGATCCATTGGAACGATCCTAAGTAAGGGTGTCATCACATCGCCAACTATTTGTGGTTGAATGATATCACAATAGATCAACATCTGTGATGGTAAACCTAATGATATGTCAACCGGGTACTTTCCCATTACGTTGATAAAATTTTGTTTTGGTTCAAAACCCAGTTGTAAACTTAATTTTGTGGAAGTACTTATCGATAAAATGTTATCATTTAAACTTGTAGCCTTAACTCGTTTCGCTATTCCATCATAGCTAAATTCAACATCCCCTTTTATTAAAGGATTGTTATTTAATTCATTTAAAACATGCTCAATACTTTCATAGTTTTTTGCGGGAATGTGTGTAATAAACTCTACAGGCAACTCTAAAGATTCGCCGTCTAATTTCTGCATTTTTTTTACATGAACAATATTCTCAGGCTCTTGTACATTTAATATATTACAAGGAAAATGGAATTCAACCATTCCAACATCCCATTCCCCCTCCAATTTTACTGATTTAGGTAATTTAGTATAAAAACTTGATGTAGTGTTTTCAGGAAAGTATGTCATTGAACTATTACTTAACAGTGTTATATAGAAACTTTCTCCGTTCATAATTGTTCAAGTCTTGATGCTGGTATCCAACTATTAAACTTCTTAGGATAACCTTTCCACTTGACCAGCAGTTCCTTTCTGAGACCAGAATGCCTAGACTTCAGAATTTTATCAATTTTATATTTATTGGTGGGGTTGTAACTAACCTTTTGTAATTCTTTGCCATAAAAAGTTCCTATGATGGGTTCATTTTTTAGATCCTTTAGAGTATAAACTGTATGGGGACTTCTATCAATAACTGTAGCCACTACAAATATCTCATCACTCCAGTTGGTTTCATAACCCTTTTGAAATATGTGTTTATATTTAGTTATTCTTACAAAGTCCCCTACTTGAAACTGAGGTGTTCTCAGTTTAAATGTGCTGTCTTTCCTTCTATCATATAAATTACACCAAACAGTCATAATATTGTTAGAATTTACATCACATGGGCGCATTTTAATACTTGAATGATAGCTGTGATTATAAGAAAACAGTAAATCTTGTAAAATATCAATATATCTGTATGTATTTCTATGTGTAAAAAACCTCCACATTTTCATTTTGAGAGTTCTCTGAAATCTTTCCACTATACTAGCTTTAATATCAGGGTTGTTGGTAGTATAATAATTCACATTTTTACTTTGAAAATAACTCCTTACTTCTTTTGATACAAATTCAGTTCCTTTATCAGACTGTATATGTATTGGTGTAGCTTTCGCTTCTGTAAATATACTATCAAAACAACTTCTAGTACTTTGTGAATCTTTTCTTTTCATAGGTCTAGCAAAAGCATATTTGCTAAATACATCAATAACACAAAGTATGTATTTGTAACCATCATTATATTGAGAATAAGAACGCATGTCAGTAAGATCTGCTTGCCATAGTTGGTTAAAATTAGATAAAAGGTATTTGTTTCTTTTAAACTTCTTATGAACCGGTTTATGCAATGTATAAGTCTCTTGCGATCGCAGCCAGTCTTGAACTTGTTTCTTATTCATGTGACCCTTCATGGCTTCTGAAAGCTTATTGACGCTGCTGTAGCCGGCAGGTTGAGAAACATCATAATAAATCTCATTGATATTTAGTAAGGTGTCCATCTTTCCCAAGCAATTTTTCTAGCAGCGGGTTTACGTTTTGAAGATAGTTCTTTATATGTTGCAGACTTCGGTGTTTCTTTAAAATCTTGTATATATAGCTTGTTCATATGTTCTCGTAAATCCGGATTACCAATACAATGTAAAGGCACACTTATTTCTACCAATGCTTTACAAAACTCATCTCTTCCTATTGGGGTCGGACGTTTTAATTTTCTTAGAGTATCATGAAATAAATCTATGATATTACTATTAGGAATCGGTTTATTGTGTAAATAAACCAAGCCTTTATCATCCCAACGTATTATTTCACTGTTGTCAATTAAAGAGTTTAACAAAACCTCACCTTTCTTCTTAAAACTTTTTGGGATCAATCGCATTAAATGAGAGTGAGTGTATGTAGAATTTTTATTGAACACTTCTTCTTTCAATGGTTCTTCTTTAACTAATAAATCTGTTTGCACAGCTGCATCATCTTTTATTGTATTTCTAGTATTACCATTCTCTTCCTCTGTAATTATTGGTAATTTCAATGGGTGTTTTTTTGCTTCACTAAAATGCAAATATCTCTGAAGTGTTTGAAGGTATAAAGCCCATTTTTCACGATCTTCTAATTTACTTTTCATTATATTTCGCATCTCTTTATCTAATCGAGATAATGTATCCTCACTTGCGTTCTCTTTTTGTTTGAGTCTTTCCACTACACTAGGTTCAATTAATATCATTTTTTTGGTGTTTTCCATTTTCAATTTATAAAACAGCACCCAACAAACTACTGAGGACAGCCCCTAATATAATTGGTAAAAATGCACCACCCTTCTGTATGATGATACGTTTTCTCAATGTTTTTTTTCCTCTTGACACTATTTTTCTTAATATATTTTTGTGTTTTTTTAACTTGGTCTTATCCTGGCTCTTCAGTGGTACTTTACCCTTTAATACGTTGAAAATACACTCGCTTATGCAATTTATTTCTTCCTCACCGCATGATTTTAATAATGCATCTCGATGCTTAGCTTTAAGTGTGAGTAATGCTTTCAGAAAATCTTTATGTGTCCTTACTCTTCCACTCATTATCATCAACTGAATAAATGATATTTATACTAGGTGCTTATATAAAAAAGTAAAATGTTTATCTTTTCACACATTACATAGAACTGAGCTAAATGTCATGATGTGTACTATATTTATATCCTTTTTTAGGTACATATACCCAACAATATTCATCAATAGGAAATATTTTAGTTTTGAAACGATACATGTCAAATGTGTTTTGTTTAAGATCAATCATTAGATATCCATGAGCTTCTGTAGTTGCATCCTTATAAGCTTCTTCAATGAATTTCGGACAATCCGGATATACTTGTCGTGCTAAGTATCGTATCTGAGTTCTATCTCTTGGATTTTTAAAATATATTATATAGTTAGAATTTAAAGAAATATCTCGTTGTCCTTTACCCTGATGAAATAAATTTTGTGTAATATAAAATACGCTTAAGTTCCTGTGATGACTTCCCTTTGTAAAAATATCAACAATACGACCATCTGATTCTCTCATAAGATCATCAATAATAAGAAGCTTAGGATGTTTCCCATCGAACATGTTTAGGTCTGGAATACCTTGATTGTAATTAACGTTTTCTAAATTGTACAAAGGTTGCATCTCATCGTAACACCATATTACTTCTGCAAATTCTACATCACATAAATCCTTGCAAAATTTCAGAAAATTCGTTACAAAATTAGATTTTCCACAACCACTAGGTCCTGCAACTATAGTTGTAAATGGATGATAAAAGTGAATCATTGTAATAACTTGCGTGCGTCTTTAAGAACTACCAAAATGAGAGTGATATTTACTAACGCTAAAACCTTATTTTTAATGACTAACCTAATTTAGAATTGCTGTTAAGATCAGTGTAGGTGCATTGATAACGATCAAGAAAAACAAACCGTTGAATAATTTAAAATGTTTTATTTCAATGAAAAACTTACGCTTGGGCTTACTCTTAGGATTATATTATAATATTCAAGGGACACAATAAAATTAAAATAAGCTTTAAACACTAATAATATTTTTTGTAATGTATTGTATCCGCAACAAACATTCCTGTGACAACTGTGAAGTCAGAGCTCTTGTTTGCAATGGAACTTTGCTTTGAAATCATCCCTCTAGGATAATAGGTAATAATACAAATAAAAACTTACAATAGAAACTATGTTGAGATTTCTTTATACAAAATATTCATTCTCGATAAGTTTAAACTGTAGTTAAATCAAATTAAATAATCTATTATTTATCATAATTTTAACTTAGCTTTTTTATCAGTAAGTAATTAGCTTTATTATCAGTAACTTAAAAGTAAATCACATAACTAAATATGAAAATTTTACACAGTATTTATAAAAAGAGACATGCCTATCTTACATTTAAAAGCAATATTAAGGAACTGCTAAGTACAAATATGGCAGAGGACAAGTAAAAATATTAACTTATAGGATTACATTTAAAATATGCAAATGAGAAATAAGTACAAAAAAACATGTTAGGATTGAATGTTCCGTACTTTATAATGTCCCCATGCTAGGGTATCGGTTGAATTTGATAATAAGAACCTTTTGCTGTCATTATGTGATAACGAGACTTTATTTATTTTTTGTGTATAAATAGTATGTTTTAATGAGCGGAATCGCAACATTGTACTAATTTTATCTGTTTTACGAAGTAAACATTTTTTGTAATCATCTAAGTTGAATCTTTGAGTAACACATTTATTAACTCCCTTAGCTTTTGCAGTAAACTTGTTTTGAACATCCATCGCATACATTTTTGCACGTAAACCAACAAACTCTTTGAAAATTTTTCCATTGTTCTCATCTTTGAAAAACCCAAGTTTCTTTTTGTTAATTAATGGGAAACCAAACTCATTATTGGGGGAGTAGTCTGATGTATCGAAATGAGTTTCTAAATCATCTTTTATGTCAGAATAGAAATTTTCTGTGAAAACTTGATAGATCAAGCTATCCGTATCAGTGTATAACAGCTTCAGGTTGTCTTTAAATTTGTTTTTCATAAAATCGTAATGAAATTGGTACATTAAAGTTTTGGATATATCTAGTACACAAAATCCGAGATATATCGGTTTGTTGTATAAAACTTTTGTTTTGTTTAACTGAACCGCGACTAAATTTTCTGAAAATATTGCTAAGCTATGAAATTCTGGTTTAGCTATTAATGATTTTGCACCCTGAACCTTCCCACGATCACCCCATTGATCAACTAATTTAACATTTACTCTTTTTTCTATGTTTTCCATAGTTTTACCAAATACTGAGTTATTCATGAGTTTAAAAAAATCTTTTTCAAACTCTGTAGAGGACATGGACCGCTTTTGTGTATTTAAATCGATATATTTTTTTAACCATGCACTTTGACTGAACTTTAAGATTCTGTGAACTTTATTTAAGCGCATACCTTTTTCTAAACATTGTTTTAAGTTTCGGTAATGTATTACATATTTTTCTTTGTTGAATAAATTAGGTATCAATTTTTTTTGTTTGTCATTGATACATATATTTTCAGGACAAAATGGCAAGTCAGAATGTGAATCATGTAGATTTTCAGGGTATTCCAAATCAACTTCTAAAATAAAACCTTCGTCTGCATCGTCAGCAACATTAAAATTGGTATCAGAATCTACCCATTCAAAATTACCAGTGGGAAGGTGCTGAGACATAGACCAGCCATACAAATTATTGGAATCGTAATAAACTAGATAAGAAGATGGTAAATTACTATCGTAATCAGGCATGAATTTATTATTTGCTTTAGCATGTCGATTACTACATTGTGATATTCCACCTCTAATTCCTTTTTTAATGAAAGCAATCTTTTCAAAGTCTGTTAAGAGCTCTAGTCTTACTTTTGTAAAACTCAACATAGCATCCCAGCTTAATCCAGGAGCAGTGTAATAATGAGCAGGATCTAACTCATATGTCTTTAAACAAACATTTCGAAAATTTTCAAACACATCTGCAAGTATCAAAACATCGGTTTTTAAGTATAAGTCAGAATAATCCCCCATATTTTTACATTTGAAGTGATTCCAAACATCTTTTGCATGAGCGTAATCATTTTCAGTTACATGTTTGTCATTTAAAGAATTATAGAACTTTTCAGGGGGTGGCAGTGATTTCATATTAAGAGAGTCATGCGAGGTCATAAATTCATATGGATAAACACCTTTGCGAATCAATCTTTTAAAATCATCTTCGTTTGGAAAGTTCAAACTCATCTCTCTAAACTCTTCAGGTTTTAAGTTTTGCGCTAATTTTTCAAGACTACTTGACATAAATTTAAAAGAATCTAGAAATCTCAATTTCATTGTGTGATTATTAATTTTTAGTTGTTTGGAAAACGAGATGTACCTCTCTTTGTTTTGAGGAATTACTTCTATCTCACCTTCTTCAAAATTAAGTGCATGTACTAAGAAATGCGCATCGTAATTACTAAGATTGTGGAAAAATACAGGAACAAAGTTTCCTGTTCTATACTTCTCCGCACATAATGAATGAGCGACACCTGCATAGTGACCTGTGTACCAGTCATGGTCAATTATAAAGTCATTTAATAATTCTTTTTTACAAATATAGCAGACTTTGCTTTGAGCTATACATGTTTCATTCTCTGTAGTTAATGGAGAAGGAGATTTTTTAAATGTTCTCTTTTTACATATTTCTTGTAAATCATCTTTCAACAATGTCATGAATTTTTTAGAACAGTCCTTGCCTTTGTAAGTTCTGTACTTTGAAAGCTTATCATCAAATGAACATTTAATATAATATCCAAAACTATACACTTCATGTTTTTGTACATTTGTAGTTGATGATTTGTTTGGATCTGTCTCACATCCTTCAATTGGATTTAACAATGCTTCGAAGTCAGCATAAACTACAAAAGGTACTCTGAGTTGTCTCTCATATTTATCAAATTCTATCTGATTTCCTGGGACAGACTCTCTAAACCAGTTCATCCTATAACGTTTGTCCGATGGTAAATCTACACGAACATGTGCACAGTCATGTTGCTGGTGTTTTTGTAGCTGATCAGCAGATGAAAAGTGTAATAAGCAACCATCACAAATATGCATTGCAATGTGACGTGATGAAATTTGTTTGCTAACCAAGCGTGAAAGATTTTTGATGTAACAATAATGACTTTTATTATTGTGTGAAATATATAATAAATTTACATGTGTCGACTTTCGAGATTTTGTGAAATGCAATGGACCGGTAACTTTATGACTTTTACTTTCAGAATCATATTCCAAACCAAAAACATTAATGCTCAAGTCATTTAACCTTTCAAACTTGTGAATATCTTTAATTTTCACTGGGAAAGGTATATCATCGAAATTTAGTTTATTTTTATGTTGTAAATATGAAGTAACTCTGTCTGAATTTTTATCAGTAGGATACAGCGCTGACAACACGGACCATAAAAAGCATTGATGATCCTTATTTTTTACATTTATGACAGCCTTTTTAAGTTTTATATCATGTGGTAAGTCAATGTATGAAGATCCATGTAGAGGATCAAACTTATTAACATTCATATCCAAATGCTTTATTTTTCTCAAACTCCACCCGCTATCTTTACATTCAAAATTACTAACTTTGTTTGAAATTTCCTCTGCTAGTGATAAAAATGTAATGCTAATATTATCTCCTTGACAGAAAACATAATTAAAAGTTTGAAAGTCAAATGTGTTTTCTAAATCCTTTGTTTCTTGAACAAAATCTGCTCTTAATATAAAATTTACTTTTATTACCACGTGTTCTTTAATACAGCGATCTAATAGTATAAATATTGTGTCTTTAATATTTTTCATAAACAACTCTGGTGTCTGAAATTCCAATGCAGGGGTAGGATTATCATTTGAAACTCTGTAAGTCAAAATTCTATTTCCGAAAGCAGATTCAATCTTTTGAACGTTTGGTAATTCTTCGTGTGAGCTAACTAAGTTATTTTTGTGTTGATTACTCTTTAAGTGACTCGATAAAAATCTTTTAGAAACAACTATTTTACACACGGAACATTCAATCTCATCATTATTTTTTGTACTTACATTTATTTCTATATTTTGAGGTGAAGACGATGGGGCATTTGACGACGAAACAGCTAGATGATCCAAACGTGGTTCCTTGCTGGTCGAGGCACCCTCATTGATGCTGGTCGAGGCACCCTCATTGATGAGTTTTCTTTTTAATGCACGTCCATCACCAACTTGATTATTTGAGCTATAACAAAAAGAAAAGAAATATATTTTTTTGAAAATTTAAGTAATTAGGAAGGTAGGGGCATATAAAAATACACTAACAATTAACTGATTTTTACATTGTTCACAATAAGCTTGCATTGGTAAAACTCCATCTATTTGATCCAAATTATCATCTAGGTTTCTATTTAATGTTAAGTGTCCTGAACATGGTGTAAAAAATGGTTTAAAAGTCAAGTCATCAAGCATCGTCTGAGGTAATTTCGAGCTTATGTACCACAAACGAATATAACGGTGAAATCTTTGTAATATATCAGATTTATTGAAAAGACTTATTTCATCACTTGTTAATTCAATCATTTTTAAAAGGAAACGAAACTCGCCACCGCTATGGAAGAAAAACCAAAAAATATTGACTAATGTTTAAGGTTACTTCCATAATATATGTTAACACACACCCACACGCACACACACACATATACACACACACACACACACACACACACACACACACACACACACATCAAAAATTTGCTGGTTCCTTCAATTTGAAATTTCTTATTGACATTATCCAAAAATGGAGATCAAAAGGCTATCATAGAATAACTTCAGGGATTCATTAAAAATTGAAAACCCGACTTGGTAAAAACAACCCCACTTTTAAGCCAGTCGGTTAAAAAATTATCCTATTTCACTCACGGGATCAACACGAATCTAACAATACCCCATACGTTAAAATCCTCCAAGCCGTTCAGGCTGTAACAGTGAACATAAAAATCTACATACATACACTCGAAAAACATAACCATCCTTTTGAGGCAGTCGGGTTGAACATCTACATACACTCGAAAAACATAACCATCCTTTTGAGGCAGTCGGGTTGAACATCTACATACACTCGAAAAACATAACCATCCTTTTGAGGCAGTCGGGTTGAACATCTACATACATACACTCGAAAAACATAACCATCCTTTTGAGGCAGTCGGGTTGAACATCTACATACATACACTCGAAAAACATAACCATCCTTTTGAGGCAGTCGGGTTGAAAATCTACATACATACACTCGAAAAACATAACCATGCTTTTGCTTTTGAGGCAGTCGGGTTGAAAATCTACATACATACACTCGAAAAACATAACCATCCTTTTGAGACAGTCGGGTTTAAAATAAAAATCTACATACATACACTCGAAAAACATAACCATCCTTTTGAGGCAGTCGGGTTGAAAATCTACATACATACACTCGAAAAACATAACCATCCTTTTGAGGCAGTCGGGTTTAAAATAAAAATCTACATACATACACTCGAAAAACATAACCATCCTTTTGAGGCAGTCGGGTTGAAAATAAAAATCTACATACATACACTCGAAAAACATAACCATCCTTTTGAGACAGTCGAGTAAAAATAATACGTGGGAAAAACATAACTACCGCAGGAAATATTCTTCAGACAAAGCTTCGCTTTTGTCTAAGAAATACAAACAGCCATTTAAAAGTAATTCTAAAGACAACTTATTCTTTGTTGAATTGCGTTGTGTTTAAACTTTATAAAAGGCATTCATAGCAAAATAATAATCGTGGGAAGATGTACCGAGCATGGGAAAAATTTGACTAGCCTGAGAAATAAGCACCGTGGGAAAATGTACCGAGCATGGGAAAAATTTGACTAGCCTGAGTAAAATAAGAATAGTAAATAAATCAAATTACTTACAATTTGCACAGCTTCATAAACTCCTGCGCAATATTTTCATTGTTGATGCAGAGTTGTTCCTCCAGAATTTCCACACTTTCGTACAGTAAGGCATCTTCGTATGCTGCGTTAATTTGGGAGTTAGTAAGATTGGACTCCATGTTGGTGAACGATCAAATATGCAATGAACGCTGCGCTGTCGAGTCCTTTTTATTTGTCCTCGCTGTGGGGCTCTGTCCGTGGTGATTCTCCGGGGGGCTTGAATGGAATACGATGCAAAAAAATGACTTATACTAAATTATTTGCTACGAATGTCACAAACAGCGCGTCTTATTATTTTTCGGTTTGCTTGCTTTCAATGCAATACTTGGAACAATTCAGAGTTGAGGCAAGTTCTTTAGTGACGTTGAATATAAGTTCTTGCGTGCTTTGAAAATGTTTATCGTCGTCCGATTGCACGTAATATTTAAGACGTACATCAACGTTCTTCCAGTAGTCAGTCGGTGCGAGGTCACGAATTTTATCCATATCATATATTTCAATTTTAATGAAGTGAGTCGCCTTTGCTGATTCACCTTCATTTGAAACTATGTAAGACAAACCGTCACTACATGTATGTGCTACGCATGAAGATTTTGGTATCGCTTTCTTCTTCTTTTTGGGTTTCTCAAAGAATATGTCAATATTGTTTGTCCTTTTCACTTTGTTTTTTTGTGGCCTCATAATAATATCTTTTGTTTCGTCTTCATCGGATACCGTCGCCGGAAAATAGTAATTTTTGAATGTGTAATCGTTATCCTGTAATAAAAACAGCAAATTGGTTATATGTTTCATAGCGCAGAGATAACACATTAGGTATCATTTAGAAAACAAAGACACAATAAGTTTAATGAGCGACTAACTACCTACATTGATTTATGAATTCATAGAAATTTCCATTGCAGAGCTTACATTGTAAATATCACCTATCATAAAACAAAATTACTTTTGTAAACAAAGCAAAACACGAATGAATTGAAAATTAGGTATGTTAATGGCGACCGCGCACCGGAAAACGTAGCGTAGGCAGGCCTCCCACGCGGTGGACCGATGACCTGGTGAAGGTCGCGGGAAGCCGATGGATGCGGGCAGCGCAGGACCGGACGTCGTGGAAATCCTTGGGGGAGGCCTTTGTTCAGCAGTGGACGATTTGTGGCTGATAAGATGATGATGAATGGCACACGTTATAGTTACTTGTATCAAGGGTAATACTTACATCCATTACTGCAACAGATTTTATTACAAATCACAGACACCACGTATGGATCACGCACTTAGATTCGTCGAGGACTGTCTAAAATATTATGAGATTAAACTGTCTGAACTTGCTTTTATATGCAGCTATCAAACAAAATAACAAAGGAATGTGTATCTTCGCAACACCTGCGCTGTAACATACATGTTACAACCTGTTCGCTATTAACGCAAAAATATAATTCAAAAATGGACCACCTTCGTCGTTTGACACAAAAGATTCAGAATTTGTTGGTGAGCAGCCATCTGCGAAATTAAATAGAAGCGCAACAATAAAAGCATTGTAAATTGCTTGCTATAGAACTTCCCGATTCCTATTTCATTGAAAACAAGATGAATAACTTAAAAATACAATAGTACCCTCTGTTCACAATCGGTATTGAGACATCTTTCTACTGATCGACCAACTGCGAAATGAAAGACACCGATAACAATGAAACTATTTTTGAATACATTTATTTATGGTACAATAAATTACTATGTTCACCTGATGTGAAAAAAACTTTCTTTCACACAACGAATTTCATAGAAAGCTTAAATACTAGTAAACTCCTTACCCGACTACGAAAAAAGGAGGGTTAAATTTACCATATCGGTTGCTGGTGTAATAACATAAAAATGACCTCCTTTTTACACAGTCGGGTAATAGGTTGTATGATAAATTGTTAAAGGCAAGTAGTAATCAGGTTAGGTTAATTTAAAATAAAAAACCCGACTGCATAAAAATTAGCCTCCCTTTTGCACAGTCGGGTAAAACAAGCTATGTCACTCAGGGAATCAAGACGAACCTAACGACACCTCGCACTCCAAAATCATTAAAGCGTTTAGGCTACAGGTTCATCCAAAGAAACAGACATACATACACCCGAAAAACATTACCCTCCTTTTTTGTACAATCGGGTAAAAGGTTTTACATGAGTGTATGATAAATTGTCAAAGAAAAGTAGTAATCAGGTTAGGTTAATTTAAAATAAAAAACCCAAATGCATAAAAATTAGCCTCCTTTTTGCACAGTTGGGTAACACAAGCTATGTCACTCAGGGAATCAAGACGAACCTAACGACACCTCGCACTCCAAAATCATTGAAGCGTTTAGGCTACAGGTTTATCCAAAGAAACAGACATACATACACCCGAAAAACATTACCCTCCTTTTTGAACAGTCGAGTATAGCCCTTAGCGAGTATCGAAGGCAGCACAATTGGTTCAAAACACAAAAGCAGGTAACATTGCTATTACAATAGGTTACCCGAATCCTCGAAATGAATAGACGTCGAGCGAACAATAGAGATAGTCGAGCCTCGATAACAATGGGGCTTGTAGCAGCGCAGATAAATGTATAAAGGCGTGCTCTGATCGTTCTGAAACTAGCGCCAAACGGTTTAAGTGGGGGGCAAAACCAAAAAAAAAAAAAAAACTTTTTTTTTTTTTTTTTTTTTTTAGGGGAGGGGCATCTTTACTGGCGTGAATCGCGCCCCCCATGAGGGGAGTGGCCAGGGGTGAGCCAGAATCCGCGAATCCATACTACTCACATATACGTATTACATTTAGTTTATATGATTATTATGTAATATTTACTATATTTACTTTTCTATTACAATATTTCTTCTACACAAGGGAACTATTTTAAAGATAGGCACATTTAAAACATACATTCTCGTGTCTGTGATTTACTTCTAATTGGTACACAAGAAACCAATAAAATACTTTTTTAATACAGTTGCTCAAAAATTGGTCCTTTATATGTCAGTATAGTGTGCGCAAAATAGATTTTACCGCACACGTGCTTTTAGTGTACCACTTTTTTAAAATTTCTAGCTCGGAGGAACAAGACATTTCTAGCAAATAAAAAATATAATAACCAAAGATCCTGATACTTCTTTCAGACTTTTGATAGGAGAATTTTAAAAGAGATAGAATGTTCCTCCGTGAGGTTAGTACATAACGCTAGCTGATAAGATTCTCTTTGCTTTATATCTTTGTGAAGAAAAGAGAATGAATATTAAATAAAGCGCATAGGTTACACCAAGGAATAGGTCATCTTTTCCAAGGAGGTTTTAAAACTTATAATAATATTATTCCAAGCCTTATTGTAGTCTATTTATGATAAATAAAAAAATAAAAACTTACGCATGCGTACGTGTGCTAGCTAAAGGCGCAATTTTCGTAAAACTGAATTGAGATGTTTTAGTTGTGAAAACGAATAAACATATGAATAGTTAATAATATGTGTGTAATAAAAATATACTTATGTATAAGAAAAAAAAAATTCGAGCGAGACCTACAGTACTCGCATATGATGTGTAACATGTGACAAAATACTTTAGGTTAGTTAGATTTGATGACGATATTGTACCGGGTGGCGGATCTGACAGTAACGAAAAAACCGACCAAGTGCGAGTCGGACTCTCGTAAAGTAGAATTCCGCGCTTTCGCGACTTCCTGTTACACATTTCCGTCCCATGTTACACATTTCCATCCCATTTCACGAAATCACTCCCACAAATTGCAGGAAAGCGAGAGCAAAGATGTTACACATCAAAAACAAAATGAGATTACTCCCCGGACATTTAAAATAAGCCACAAGTCGCGTAAAATGAACTTTGGTTGCCGAAACCTTGATAGATATGTACCCATGTATTTTGTTTTTCTGTCACGATCGTTTTTTATTTTACCCGTTTTCTCACAACTTTATTGAAAAACGTTGTATGATACATTGGTGTAAAAAGAACTTACAAACTTGTAACGTTGGTAAACACTCGCCTGCGGCTCTGTCTCACAAATTTTACTCGTTTGTTAACGACCTTTTTACCACCCTTTTATCATAAATAATTATTATACTCCATGAAATCATTAAGCAGGTATAGATATAACATGTATCAAAAGAAAGCCCTTGTGCTTCAAGGTTTTCTTAAAGGTAATTTTAATTAACCAATATGTCTACATTAAAAAAAATACTTAACAGAACAATCATAGGCCAGTGTTACTGCCCGTTTGACACTTTTAAGTAAATTCGGGATTTACACAACTTATGGCGCTCTAAAATTATTTAAAAGGTTTTGTCTTAAACATTTTTTTTTATTAAAGGTAATTAAGCTTATCCCACAGAATCTGTACGTACAATACTCCCAAACTTTAGAGATGGTGAGTAATTTTGGTTACGCAATATTTACGTATGGATTTTTGACGAGTAAAACCTTATTGCGGCGATTCTGTGCAAATAGCTCTAAAATCAAGCATAGCAAGCATTTGACAAACGCTTCCGTCAAGACTGCAACCTAGCGTCTTATTCAGTCCTCAAAACTTTCACTTAGCACGTGAATAAAAAACCCTTTCGTAAAACGACCAGTCTGTTTGGCGCTAGAAACCTTCGTGTCTCGCGCCCTGTCTGAAACATCCCTCTGGGCGTACACGCATCCGTTAAATTGATATTTACCGTCTCACTCACACAACTTACGTATTCGTATTTATTTCCTTCTTTATCAACCTATGTAACTTTGCCTGATGTTGTTAGCCTTTCTAGCTTTCCAATCCACTCGAAAAAAGCATCAGTTTGGCAACATCGCAAATAAAGCAGATACACAGACAAGCAGCATTATAAACACAGAAACATTTGAGTTAGTTAATACTGGCGCCAGATAAAAAAACTTCAAGCTATTTTTTTGAGGTTCAGCGGTGAGATCACGCCGGGGAAACCATCTCATACCCCCCCTTGATATTGTGTCCGCAAAAATCACAAACAAGTGGCCACATTTTCACACTGTAAACAGATACAACTTTTTAAGCACAATGCAATCATATATCAGTATCCCAATTTGTAGAGCATTTCAACTGGAACTGTATTGGAGGTTACACTTCTTGTAGAAGGCAGGTCTTTCAATTAAGGTCCGTGTGTGTCAACCCGGGGGCCGCGGAGTGCACCGTGTCGTGTAAATAAGTAAGTAGTTAATGGGTTAGTTTAGTGGTTTATTGTGCGAGCCGTGTTCATGTGAACGTTCCTATACTAGCCAATACATTACTGTAGGTACGCGTGGTAGGGTGCGGCGCTGAAACCGTGATTTTAGTGGACGCGACGGGCGATGTGAAATCTCATAATCTGTATATATAAAATCAAACCGTAACTGACTGACTGACTGACTGTTCTATCAACGCACTGGCAATGCACGCAACACACAAAAACTCAAACCACTGGACGGATTATACTGAAATTTGGCATACAAGTAGCAATTATGACGTAGGCATTCACTAAGAAATGATTTTGGGAAATTTCCAAATCGATATACAATAAAAGCAAACCGTGACTGACTGACTGATCTATCAACGCACGCAACACACAACTCAAACCACTGGACGGATCGGTCTGAAATTTGGCATACAGATAGCAATTATGACATAGGCATCCTCTAAGAAATGATTTTGGGAAATTTCCAAAAGACGGGAATTGCGCGGGCGAAGCTGCCGGCTACAGATAGTAGCTCATACATTGTGACTTAATCCGGTACGGCAACCGTGCCGTGACCAGATGCATGTAAAAAGGCCCTAAGACAGCTGAAATCGATACCTATTCAGGACAGGATTGTGGGTTCTTAAT